>CM050175.1:57721743-58124243 GCA_027410445.1 Discoglossus pictus
TTACTCTCCTTTGTAACTAACTTTTCATTTTCTATTTAGCCAGTCTAATAGCTCTTTTGCAAGCCTTGTTAACTTCCTTGTGTAATTTAAATGCCTGTTTTTTACTCTTCAAGCCACATGGGTTGTGATTTACCCCTTTTACTTTTATTTCCACTTGGTATATGGCGATAAGTATGTATATTTGAATGCTGTCCATTTATGTTCAGTATTTTTACCTATCAGTTCTCTGTCCCAGTCTATACTTTGTATTGCTGCCCTTAGACCGTTAAAATCTGCCCTTTTAAAATTAAGAGTTTTCGTTGGCCCCTTACAGTTATGTTTTTTTATTTCAATCTCAAATGAGACTGTGTTGTGATCACTGTTTGCCAAAGGTTGCCCTATTTCAACATTTGATACTATATCAATATTATTTGTGATGACTAAGTCCAAGATAGCTTCATTTCTAGTAGGTTCTTGTATAACCTGGGCCAGATAATGATCTGAGTGTACTCAAGAACCTGCTAGCCTTAGCTGAACTGCTGGTCTCATTTATCCAGTTTATTTCAGGGAAATTAAAATCTCCCATTATTAGAACTTGCCCGTGCCTAGCTGCATTTCCAATCTGTAACAATAATTGTATTTCCTCACTTTCAGCTATATTTGGGGGTTTATAGCATACTCCTACTAACATTCTTTTGGAATTTGCTGCTCCGCTATATAACTCTACCCACGAACATTCAACATTATCGCTAGTTCCAGCATAAATATCTTCTCTGACTATAGGCTTAAATTCAGGCTTAACATACAGACAAATCCCTCCTCCTCATTTACCATTGCCCCTATCTTTCCTACATAAGTTATAACCATCCAGATAACAGTCCAGTCATGAGATTCATCCCACTCCCATGTTTCAGTAATACCTATTAAATCCAATTTCTCATAAACTGCTAATAATTCTAACTTTCCCATTCTTCCTGGCAAGCTTCTGGCATTAGCGAGCATACACCTTATGTTATGAGTCTGTAGTTCTGAAGTGCCAGCCACTGTACTTGAGTTACCTAGCAATACCTCACTATTGACTATACTAACCCTCCCCATCTCCTCCCCATTGACTAGTTAATGCGTTCTTTACCCCCTCTACACTTTCTACCGCATTACTTCAATCTAATCCCTCCCCCCCACCTACTAGTTTAAAAACTCCCCCAGCCGTTCTACCATCCTATCCCCTAGCACACAAGCTCCATCATCCTTAAGGTGCAATCCATTCCTGCTATAGAGATTGTACCCAAGTGAGAAGTCAGACAGTGCTCTGAAAAACCCAAACCTCTCCTTAATGCACCAAATTTTTAGCCATGCATTAACTTCTCTAAGCTCCTTCTGTCTCCCTGCGCTAGCACGTGGTGCAGGAAGTATCTCAGACTATACTACCTTGGAGGTCCTTGCCTTCAGCTTATTACCTAGTTCTATAAAATCATTCTTTAGGACACTCCATCTTCCACTAACTTTGTCATTGGTACCAATAATTTATCTACCCGATCCACAACATGCAGAACCCGAGCACCCAGGACACAGCAAACTGTTTGATTGCTGGGATCTGGGTGACAAATCACCCTGTCTACCTTCTTAACAATAGAGTTCCCTACCACCAAAACCTGTCTGTTGCTCTGCCTATTCTGCCCCGCTCTCCTCCAGTAGAACTGTTCTCCCAGCTATTAGAGGGAACAGCTCTATCTGGCATTCCCATTCCTGAATGGACATCGCCAGCAGTTTCACACAATCTGGCAAATATGTTGGTGTGTACCAACACAGTACTGACTTGCGTCCTGCTCCTGTTCCCCCTGCTTCCCCTTGTAACTTTAAGCCAGCTACCTCCCTGGACATCCGCACTAGCCGTGAGCACCAGTGCTGCAATTCTCCTCTCCAGATCTCCAATATGAGTTTCAAGATAGGCAACATGCTCACACCTGCCACAGAGGTATGGACTCTGGATCAGCTGTTCCAACAGTCCATACATGTGACAGGATGCACACTGAGTGAGGTTGTCACTGGACTGACTCATAATTACTAACTACAATGGGGAAACAATTGTACAAAGCAATATAATGTACTCCCATTTCCTTTGCACTCCCTCTTTTTATTTAAACTCCTCCACTAAATAATTGGTTAACGCAGGAAGAAATACAAAAGAGGTTGGAGAAAATAAATGTTAATAAAGCCCCAGGTCCTGATGGAATACATCCAAGGGTACTGAGGGAGCTGGGTTCTGTAATAGCCAAACCATTATATCTAATCTTTAAAGACTCGCTCACTACAGGGTCTCTACCAGATGACTGGAGAAAAGCAGAGGTGATACCTATATTTAAGAAGGGACCTAGAGCAAATCCGGGGAATTATAGACCAGTGAGCCTCACTTCTGTAGTTGGGAAGCTTTTAGAAGGGTTAATAAGGGACAGAATACAAGAATATGTCTATTTGAACAGGATCATAGGTAGCAGTCAACATGGATTTATGAAGGAAAGGTCGTGTCAGACCAATCTAATTAGTTTTTATGAGGAGGTTAGTAGGAACTTGGATCAGGGCAACTCAGTGGATGTAGTCTTTTTAGATTTTTCAAAGGCATTTGATACAGTGCCACATGGAAGACTAGTGAGCAAACTAAGGGATACAGGAATTGCAGTAAATATCTGCTCATGGATCGAGAGCTGGCTAAAAGACAGGAAGCAAAGGGTTGTTGTAAATGGAACATACTCCGATTGGTCTAATGTGATAAGTGGGGTTCCTCAGGGCTCAGTATTGGGTCCTCTCCTTTTTAACATATTTATTAATGACATTGAAGTAGGACTCGAATGTAGTGTCTCCATTTTTGCTGATGACACTAAGTTGTGCAAGGTAATAAAATCAGATAATGATGTACTTTCCCTACAAAAGGATTTGCATAAATTAGAGAAATGGGCGGCTAAATGGCAGATGAGATTTAATACAAATAAATGTAAGGTTATGCATTTGGGAAGGAACAATAGCCAAGCAATCTATAATCTCAATGGAGCAAATCTAGGGGTATCAGATATTGAAAGGGATTTGGGAGTACTAGTGGACAACCACCTAGGTAACAGCGCTCAAAGCCAAGCAGCGGCTGCAAAGGCAAATAAAATATTAGCATGTATTAGGAAGGGTATAGAAGCCAGGGAAGAAGATATAATTCTGCCACTATACAAATCTCTAGTACGCCCTCATTTGGAATATGGAGTACAATTTTGGGCACCACCTCACAAAAAAGACATTTTAGAGCTGGAAAAAGTACAGAGAAGGGCTACAAAACTAATAAGGGGAATGGAGGGGCTAAGTTATGAAGAAAGACTAGCAAAATTAAACTTATTTTCGCTAGAAAAAAGGCGTCTAAGAGGAGATATGATTACGTTATTTAAATACATCCAGGGTCAATATAAGGCTTTGTCAAGCGAACTTTTTGTAGCAAGAGATTTTCAACTGACAAGAGGACATCCGTTGAGGTTAGAGGAAAAAAGATTTCACCTTAAACAAAGAAAAGGGTTCTTCACAGTTAGGGTGGTTAAACTGTGGAATTCTCTACCAAAGGAGGTGGTGACAGCGAATTCGATAGACAACTTCAAAAAGGGGTTAAATATATTTCTGAATAAAGAGGGCATTCAAGGCTATCCTAGATAACTAGCAAGGAATATTGATCCAGGGAGAAATTTGATCGCCAGTTTCTGGGGTCAGGAAGGAATTTTGCTTTTTTTTCCCCTTATGAGACAATTGGCAAAGTTTCAATGGTTTTTTTTTTTATGTTTGCCTTCCTCTGGATCAATCAACAATATTTAACAATTAACAATAATAATAAATAGTCCAAATTAAAAAGATCAATAGAGATCTAAAAAGGTTGAACTTGATGGACTAACTCTTTATTCATTCTCCAATACTATACTATTAATAATTATTTAATCAATAATTTAATTAATAACTAATCCGCATATTGCAGATCAGAGGAGATCTTAACAGGTTGAACTTGATGGACTGAAAGTCTTTTTTCAACCTTAATTACTATGTAACTATGTAACTATGTAACTATGTAACTTATTCTAGAACTGCTCTTGACACTAGAAGTGTTCTCAAGCTTACAAGTTCGCTACTTCCCCTGTTTATATTAGGTTCTGACTACTCACCTGCCCACTAATCACTGCACAAGTACTCGAACCCACTTACTGCTCAGGAGAAATCACAGAACAGATGCAAACAGACCACAAAAGGCCACACACTGATATAGTTTTACACAGGCGAAAACAACACCTCCTCTCAGCTGCCACTAATCAGTGTATAAGTACACAACACACTTACTGCTCAGGCGACGTAAATACTCTTAGAGCCATTGTAAAGGTAATTGGACAAGGCTGAAATAGACACAATGCCAATTTCCTCATTGGCCCAGAAACCGACCCCTACCATAGGGGTCCTCAAAGGACCTCCATAGTACCTAACATTAACCCTGTCTTCCATAGGAGTCCATATGGATCACCATGGTACCTAATATTAACCCCTTCTACCATGGGGGTCTATATGGACTCCCATGGCTCCTAATATTAAGCCCTTCTACCAAGGGGCCCATATGGACCCCCATGGCACCCTGCTTACCAACACAAATATCCCTCATGGGGGTCGAAAAAGAACCCCAATAGCACCTAACTGTACAGAATAAAAGTATAAAAAAATAAATTACACAGTATAAACTAAAAATGATTAAAAATAACAAATAAATGACAGAATAATTGTAAATGAAATAAATAAAATAAAAATATTAATTACATAAAAAAATGATTAAAAGTGTCAGGGTAAAAATATATACAGAGCCTTGCAAAAGTATTCACCCCCCTTGGCATTTTTCGTGTTTTGTTGTCTCACAACCTGGAATTAACATGGATTTTTTGAGGATTTGTTTAATTTACAGAACATGCCCACAACAAATAGGAGAAAATAACAGAAAAAGTCAACGTGCATAACTATTCACCCCCCTAAAGTCAATACTTTGTAGAGCCACCTTTTGCGGCAATCACAGCTCCAAGCCGCTTTGGATAAGTCTATATGACCTTGCCACATCTTACCACTGGGATTTTTGCCCATTCCTCCTTGCAAAACTGCTCCATCTCCTTCAAGTTGGATGGTTTGCGCTTGTGAACAGCAATATTTAAGTCTGACCAGAGATTTTCTACTGGATTGAGGTCTGGGGTTTCACAGGCCATTCCAACACATTTACATGTTTCCCCTTAAACCACTCAAGTGTTGCTTTAGCAGTGTGTTTGGGGTCATTGTCCTGCTGGAAGGTGAACCTCCGTCCTAGCCTCAAATCACTCACAGAGTGGTACAGGTTTTGCTCAAGAATATCCCTGTATTTAGTACCATCCATCTTTCCCTCAACTCTGACCAGTTTCCCTGTCCCGGCTGCTGAGAAACATCCCCGCCGCATGATGCTGCCACCACCATGTTTCACTTTGGGGATGGTGTTCTCTTTGGGTGATGTCATGTGTTGGGTTTGCGCCAGACATAGCATTTTCTTTGATGCCTGAAAAGTTAAATTTTAGTCTCATCAGACCAGAGCACCTTCCTTCAAACATTTTGGGAGTCTCCCACATGCCTTTTCACAAACTATAAACGTGCCATTTTTTTTTTTTGCTGAAAGTAATGGCTTTCTTCTGGCCACTCTGCCATAAAACCCAAATCTATGGAGCATACAGCTTATTGTCGTCCTATGTACAGATACTCCAGTCTCTGCTGTGGAACTCTGCAGCTCCTCCAGGGTTACCTTAGGTCTCTGTGCTGCCTCTCTAATTAATGCCCTCCTTACCCAGTCCGTGAGTTTTGGTGGGCGGCCGTCTCTTGGCAGGTTTGCTGTTGTGCCATGTTCTTTCAATTTGGTTATGATAGAATTGATGGTGCTCCTGGGTGATCATCAAATATTTGGATATTTTTTTATAACCTAAGCCTGACTTGTACTTCTCAACATCATTGTCCCTTACTTGTTTGGTGAGTTTCTTGGTCTTCATGGCAGTGTTTGGTTAGTGGTGCTTCTTGCTTAGGTGTTGCAGCCTCTGGGGCCTTTCATAAAAGTTGTGTATATGTAATGACAGATCATGTGACACTTACATTGCACACAGGTGGACATCATTTCACTAATTATGTGTCTTCTGAAGATAATTCGTTGCACCAAAGCTTTTTATGGGCTTCATAACAAAGGGGGTGAATACATACGCACATGCCAATTTTCTGTTTTATATTCCTAAAAAATAGTTTTATGTATATGTTTTTCTCATTTCACTTCACAATCTTAGACTATTGTGTTCTGATCCATCACATAAGATTCAGATTAACAAAACATTGAACTTAAGGTTGTAATGTAACAAAATAGGTAAAAAGTCAAGATGGTGAATACTTTTGCAAGGCACTGTACTTACCTAGCCTATCAGAAGCTGCAAAACATGTTTATTTAAGGCTGAAAAGCATGACAACATTTTTTTTATGGAGCGGTGGGTTTTTAAAGTTGATGTCCCCTTCAATGATTCAGAAGATGAGTATCCATTACTTCAATTAAGAAAGAGGAGGACAAGAATCTTCAATCAACATGGATGGCCCACTTATACAGGGCCTAAGAATGAGGACCAGGGCATTGTGGATCATCTCTAACAGGTATCAAAGGCAGTGGCGGAGCATGGGGGTCCCCTGTGCAAAAAAAAAAATTTGGGGACCCCCCCCACCCAGGAGGGGGTAGGCACAATTCTTTTTTGCACTACACGAACCCCCTGCAACATCAACTCACACAGTACAGATATAAAATATATATATATATATATAAAATATATAAAAAATAAAGATATAAATGTATATATATATGGGTCTGTGTGTATACAGTATATATAAAAGTGTACATATGCATATATATGTGTGTGTATATATATATATATGTGTGTGTGTGTGTATATATCTATATATAGACAACAAATATTACATTTGTAAGCTCATCTGCATGTCTAAAAAACAGGGACTTGCAAATGAGAAGACAATGTACCGTACATTACTCTTTGTATCCAAAAAATAGCAATTTTATACATTGCTCCCTTAAAGCATTTGCTCGCTGTATTTAAACAGCTTTTAAGCAAAGCACCGTTTTGGATTTTTTCACAAATTAAGAATCGCATACCGAACAGTTTTAAGCTTACTGGCTATCATCAGTGCAAGGCGGATTCTGGTTTGTGCAGTAGCTCTTGTGTGACTGAGTTATCCACAACATCAATTTAGTATATGGTGAGCAACAGGAGTAAAAAATGTGCTCTCCATATACTAAATAAATATATATATATATTTAAATTTAATATATGGTGAGCAAAAGAGCGATAGAAGCTCTCCACCATACAGTAGTACAGTAAATAAATAGTATATTTGAGTACACATTTGAAGGACTAAAACAAGTTAAAAAACTTGTTTCATGCCCAGAATTCCAAAAAAATACAGGTATTACACTGCATTCAGGTAATCTTGGCAGGGACATGCAAATGTGCCCACAATTGTTTCACTCTTGCAATCCATAGCCATATGCAGGGCCCACGAGGACCCGTAATTCTTTTCTATTTTGTGATATGTTTTTTTGTATTGTTTGGTAAGTAGGGGTCAAATATGAACCCAATGTTGTTAAGTAGGGATAAACAAAGCTTTTAAGCACTTCTTAATAAAATAAAATAAATAAAAGTAAATACATACATAGTATATACATAGGTATAAAAAAAAAACAGAGACCTTCCATGTCCCTTTAATGTCCTGGGGAAATGTTTTACATTTTTCTGTGCCTCAAAGATATTGGGCTTCCATTAACAAGGTACTGCACCCCAAATTACAATTACAATTACAAGGTGAAAAGCTGCCTCCTATGTCTCTACTGGGAATCTCCTATATCCATATTTATAAAAGATGTTAGTGTTAATTGTATTAATGTCATATATTTACAAAACTGTTATGTTACCAGTACAAAAAGCAATAAACAGTACTTAGTGCCTAAACAGTATTATCAAATACTAGTAAATTGCCCGTCAAAAATGCTGGTATAATTTTACATTTTTCTCTTCCCCCTCTCCCCTCCCCTATGTCTCTTCTGTGCCCCTCCGCGGATCCTCTGTGGTTCCTGCAGGTCCCATGTGGCCCCTGTGAATCCTCTGTGGCCCCCACGGGTCCCCTGTGGCCCCCTGCTGTTCCCCTATTGCCTCCACAAGTCCTTTTTGGCTCCAGTTGGGCCCATGTGGCCCCTTACTGCCCACTGCTCACAGGCTCCAGGGGCCCCCTGCCAGCCCTGTGGCCCCCACAGCCCCTTTGGCTCCGCGGACCTCCTGTGTGTCCCCTACAGATCCTTATGGCCGATTGTGGACACCCCACATGGCCCAGGGACCCACTGTGGCCCCTACAGCCCTTATGGCCCTTGCAGGCCTCCCATACATCCCTCAAAGCTTACTGTTGCCCCAAATGGGCCCCATCAGGCCCTTTAGCCCAAGTGGCCCCTCTTGGCCCCTGCGGACCTCCCGTGGATCCCCAACAACCACTTATGGCTCACTGTGGCCCCCCACAGGCTCCAGGGGCCCCCTTGCCCACTGCCCACCCTGTGGCCCCCACTGCCCCTTATGGCCCCTGTGCACCTCCTGTGGGTCCCCTGCAGCCCCTTATGACCCACTGTGGTCCCCCACTGTGCCACCCTGCAGGCCCTATGGTGCCCACTGCCCCTTACGGCCCCCGCGGACCACTTGTGGCCCCTTGCGGACCTCTGCAGCCTCCTTCAACCCCTTGTGGCCCCACGCAGACCTCTGCGGCCTCCCTCAGCCCCCTTGGATCCCGCAGCCCCCTGTGGCCGCCCTTGGCAACTTGTGGCCCCCTCACTCCATGCTGGCCCCTGCGGCCCCCTCGGACCCTTTGTGGCCCCCTCTGCCTTCTGGCCTGCAGTCGACCCTCCTCACCCCAGGAAGTGGAGGGCAGGTAAGAAAGTATTTATCACATATATAGTTGCCATTGTGTTGGTAACGCAATGTTAAAATTGCCGGCTCGCACAGCAAGCCCTGAAACTGCAGGCCCTCGCGTTTCCTGCCCGGCAATGAGCTCCAAAAGCGCTCATTGCGCTGGTGGAGATAAGCGCCGCAGGTGCTCATCACCAAGACCCGCGGGACTAAGGCAATGAGCGCCAAATTGCGCTGGTGGAGTTATGTGCCACAGGCGCTCATCCCAACGCCCCACGGGATTTAGACAATGAGTACCGAAGGCGCTCATTTCGCTGGTGGAGATGAGTGCCGCAGGCTCCCATCCCAACGACTCGCGAGACGGACGCAAAATTACGGCGCGTATTACTTAGTACCCAAAGTACCCAAAGCACGTAGATGGACTGCGGGGCTCGCAAAAATACGACTTTAATAATTAAACAAAAGGAAAACGAGGACGAAGGATGTAAATAGAGGGCGATGGACGTAATTACGAGCCCTAAGTAGTAAGACTTAATGCAAACCAGTAACACTTGATAGAGGGCAGTAACATTTAACTCAAGCAAGTAACACTTAACCCAAGGCATTAGGCCCCTAAACTACACAGGCCTAAAAAGTACACAGGGGGAGAGGCTCGCAATGAGTGCTGAAGGCGCTCAATGCGAGCCATGGGATGAGCGCCGAAGGCGCTCATCGTGGAGGTCACAATGAGTGCTGAAGCGGATCATTGCAAAGCTGAAAAGGTGCGGCTTGCCAAAAACGTCAATGAGCGGCAAAGCTGCTCATTGCAGGGCTCGCCGTGAGCGCCAATGAGCGATGAGCGCCGCAGTAGGCTACACCTGCCCCACTGTTAGCTCTCCCTGCCCCACTGATGCTCGGACCGCCAGTGCAGGCTCCCGCTGCCCCACTGTAGGCTCCCCCTGCCCCACTGATGCTCGGGCCCCCAGTACAGGCACGTACCTGGTTGATGCAAACCCTGCCAGTAGCTTGCCGCCTGTACCTGGTTCCGACCCTGCGAGCAGCACAGCACTCACCGGCCTCGCCTCTGCGGCTCCCGTCCTCCGGCCGGAACTACTTTCATGGATCAATCCGCTCATGAGCAGATTGATCCAGGAAAGTATTTCCGGCTGGAGGATGGGAGCCACAGAGGCGAAGCCAGGGAAGGTGAGGAAGAAAGAAGACACGATGCGGACAGAAGACACAAGGGAAGGAAAGAAGGAGGGGGAAGGAGACACAAGGGAGGGAGAGGAGGGGGAAAAGAGACAGAGGAAGAGGAGGGGAAAATTAGAGACAAGGGAGGGAGAGGAGGGGGAAACGAGACACAAGGGAGGGAGAGAAGGGTGAACGGAGAAACAAGGGAGGGAGAGGAGGGTAGGAGACATGAGGGGGAAAAGGGAGAGGGGAAAGAAGGTACGTGGGAAATGAAGAGGGGGAAAGGAGGCACAGGAGAGGGAGAGGGGAAAAAGGAGACACAGGGGAGAGAGAGGGGAGAAAGGGAGAGGGGGAAACGGAGGTACAGGGGAGGGGGGGGAGGAGACACAGGCGCGCATTGAGCCCCAAAGGTGCTCAGAGGGCCCAAAGCCTCGCATTGTGTGGCAAACAGCATTGCCAGGGTTTTTTCTTCCCGTCATTTTTTATGGGCAATTTCCAAGTAGTACTATAATATACAGTATCTCACAAAAGTGAGTACACCCCTCACATTTCTCTAAATATTTTATTATCTCTTTTCATGTAACAACACTGAAGAAATGACACTCTGCTACAATGTAAAGTAGTAAGTGTACAGCCTGTATAACAGTGTAAATTTGCTGCCCCCTCAAAATAACTCAACACACAGCCATCAATGTCTAAACCGTTGGCAACAAAAGTGAGCACACCTCTAAGTGGAAATGTCCAAATTGGGCCCAAAGTGTCAATATTTTATGTGGCCACCATTATTTTCCAGCACTGCCTTAACCCTCATGGGCATGGAGTTTACCAGAGCTTCACAGGTTGCCACTGGAGTCCTCTTCCACTCCTCCATGATGACATCACAGAGCTGGTGGATGTTTGAGACCTTGCACTCCCCCAACTTCCGATTGAGGATGCTCAATAGGTTTTATGTCTGGAGACATGCTTGGCCAGTCCATCACCTTTACCTTCAGCTTCTTTAGCAAGGCAGTGGTCATCTTGGAGGTGGGTTTGGGGTCGTTATCATATTAGAATAGTGCCCTGCGGCCCAGTCTCCAAAGGGAGGGGGATCATGCTCTGCTTTAGTATGTCACAGTATATGTTGGCATTCATGGTTCCCTCAACTGTAGCTCCCTGGTGCTGGCAGCACTCATGCAGGCCCAGACCTTGACACTCCCACCACCATTGACTGTAGGCAAGACACACTTGTCTTTGTACTCCTCAACTGGTTGCCACCACACACCTTTGACACCAACTGAACCAAATAATGTTATCTTGGTCTCATCGGACCACAGGACATGGTTTCAATAACCCATGTCCTTAGTCTGCTTGTCTTCAGCAAACTGTTAGCAGGCTTCCTTGTGCATCATCATTAGAAGAGGCTTCCTTCATACAGACCAATTTGATGCAGTCTGCAGCGTATGGTCTGAGGCCTGACAGGCTGACCCCCAGGACTTCAACCTCTGAATATGACCTTGAGCATGTGCATGCAACTTCTTTGGTCGACCATGGCTAGGCCTATTCTGTGTGGAACCTGTCCTGTGAAACCACTGTATGGTCTTGACCACCGTGCTACAGCTCAGTTTCAGGGTCTTGGCAATCTTCTTATAGTCTAGGCCATCTTTATGTAGAGCAACAACTTTTTAACTTTTTTTTAGATCCTCAGAGAGTTCTTTGCCATGAGGTGACAGATTGAACTTCCAGTGACCAGTATGAGAGAGTGTGAGAGCGATAACACCAAATTTAACACACCTGCTCCCTATTCACACCTGAGACCATGTAACACTAACGAGTCACATGACACCGGGGAGGCAGTGTACACACTTTTGTTACCAACAGTTTAGACATTAATGGCTGTGTGTTGATTTATTTTGAGGGGACAGCAAATGTACACTGCTATACAGGCTGTACACGTACTACTTTACATTGTAGCAGAGTGTCATTTCTTCAGTGTTATCACTTGAAACGATATAATAAAATATTTACAAAAATGTGAGGGGTGTAATCACCGTTGTGAGATACTGTATATAGATGTATATGTAAATGCGTATGTATATATATATATATATATATATATATATATATATATATAAACACACATATATACTGTATGTATATATAACTATATATATATATATATATATATATATATATATATATATATATATATATATATAAATAAATACAGACCCACATATATATATATATATATATATATATTGCACTGGTGCCCCCTATGCACTAGCTCTTCCACTGGGTCTGGAGTATATTTCTGTAGACAAGTCACTGCTCCATAAGGATAGAAAATTGACATACCCTAACCATGGTTTATTCATGTAGCTTGTATCTATAAAGTGAATGGTGGGTATCTACTATATTTTCAGACACAATGTTTACCACCAATACCTTGATCTCTCTACTGGAAGGAGAATTTTGTTAGAAGTTTCCTTTGGCAAAAAGCTTTGGTTGTTGGGGCAAACTATCAATGATTGTTTATTCTCTTATTATATCTGATATCATATAATAAAACCCTTCAGACCTATCTTTCAGTCAGTACCCCCACTCTGCCCTTAATGACTTTATCAGGGTGGAGACAAACATCCAAGTAGATGCTGAAACTTGAATCTTTGAAAATTAATTTAATATTGAATATTGCTATTAAATATGATTAAACAGTGAATATGAGTAGCACCAGATCTAATGAAGTGGTTGGGCCAAAGGCGAAAGGACACCCAGCTCCAGATGTGCCTGGAGGGGAAAGGAAATTCTGTGTCAATAGTCCCTTAAATTTTTACTTTACTTCCACTGTATTTTCACAAGGGATATTATTTATTTTGTACCTGTTTAGTCTGATGATTTTCCCTTTTTTCATCAGTTTAATTCTGAGCTTTGCAATAAGAAGCTGGCCTGAGTTGCAGTCACATCCAGGTCTTGTTTTTGGTCCTCCATCTTTACATAGTTACATAGTATTTGAGGTTGAAAAAAGACTTATAGTCCATCAAGTTCAAGCTTTTAAGATCTCCTCTGATCAGCAATATGCAGATTAGTTGTTCATTGATCCAGAGGAAGCAAACAGAAAAAAACCCAAGTGAAACTTAGCCAATAGTCTCAAAAGAAAAAAAAAAGGAATTCCTTCCTGACCCAAGAAACTGGCGATCGGTTTCCTCCCTGGATCAATACTCCCTCTCTAATTAACCAGGATAACCCTGAATGCCGTTTTTATTTAAAAACTAGGAAATTGCCTGCCAAAAATGACGGGAGTAAAATTGTAAGCTTGGCAATGCTGTTTGCCACACAATATGAGGCTATGGGCCCTCTGAGCACCTTTGGCGGTCATGGTGTGGCTCGCAATGAGCGCCTTTGGTGCTCATTGCGAGCCGCAACTTTCCTGATTTTGAATGATCACCTTCGGCGCTCCTTGCGAGTCCCATGATGAGCGCCTTCGATGCTCATCGCGTGGTTCGCAATAAGCACCTTTGGCATTCATTGCAAGCCTCTCACCCTGTGTACTTTATAGGCGTCGCGCTTGAGTGTTACTGTCTTGGATTGTGTTACTGCCTTGGACTAAGTTTTACTGGCTTGCGTTAAGTGTTACTGCTTAGGGCTTGTTTTTACGTCTTATGGGCTAGTTTTACGTCCTTTGGCCTCGTTTTTGTCGTGTTGCGTTTTTTAGGCAGCCATTTTTTTTCTCACTTAGGCGATTTTCAACTGTGAAAAAATAGCAAATAGGGCTCAAATTAACTTGCAACCTCACTCACAGGCTCCCTGCCTCTCCCACTGTGCTGTGTGTGCGTGTATAATTTAATTTGAGGCATATTTGTTGTTATTTTCAGGTGTTTCAAGTTCCGTGGTTCGGCCGTTAAAGTCGGATTTTTACGAGGCGCACAGTGCATGTACGGGTTTCGGTCATACGGGCTGCAAGTCCTGCGTGCGCCGCTGGCGATGAGCACACTCATTGCAGCCTAAGTCCTGCGTCGCTGGCGATGAGCTCTCTTGACAAATCTTTATACATACCCTGGATGTATTTACAGTCAGGTCCATAAATATTGGGACATCGACACAATTCTAAACTTTTTGGCTCTATACACCACCACAATGGATTTGAAATGAAACGAACAAGATGTGCTTTAACTGCAGACTTTCAGCTTTAATTTGAGGGTATTTACATCCAAATCAGGTGAACGGTGTAGGAATTACAACAGTTTGTATATGTGCCTCCCACTTTTTAAGGGACCAAAAGTAATGGGACAAATTAACAGTCATAAAACAAACTTTCACTTTTTAATACTTGGTTGCAAATCCTTTGCAGTCAATTATAGCCTGAAGTCTGGAACGCATAGACATCACCAGACGCTGGGTTTCATCCCTGGTGATGCTCTGCCAGACCTCTATTGCAACTGTCTTCAGTTCCTGCTTGTTCTTGGGGCATTTTCCCTTCAGTTTTGTCTTCAGCAAGTGAAATGCATGCTCAATCGGATTCAGATCAGGTGATTGACTTGGCCATTGCATAACATTCCACTTCTTTCCCTTAAAAAACTCTTTGGTTGCTTTTGCAGTATGCTTCGGGTCATTGTCCATCTGCACTGTGAAGCGCCGTCCAATGAGTTCTGAAGCATTTGGCTGAATATGAGCAGATAATATTGCCCGAAACACTTCAGAATTCATCCTGCTGCTTTTGTCAGCAGTCACATCATCAATAAATACAAGAGAACCAGTTCCATTGGCAGCCATACATGCCCACGCCATGACACTACCACCACCATGCTTCACTGATGAGGTGGTATGCTTTGGATCATGAGCAGTTAATTTCCTTCTCCATACTATTCTCTTCCCATCACTCTGGTACAAGTTGATCTTAGTCTCATCTGTCCATAGGATGTTGTTCCAGAACTGTGAAGGCTTTTTTAGGTGTTGTTAGGAAAACTGTAATCTGGCCTTCCTGTTTTTGAGGCTCACCAATGGTTTACATCTTGTGGTGAACCCTCTGTATTTACTCTGGTGAAGTCTTCTCTTGATTGTTGACTTTGACACACATACACCTACCTCCTGGAGAGTGTTCTTGATCTGGCCAACTGTTGTGAAGGGTGTTTTCTTCACCAGGGAAATAATTCTTCGGTCATCCACCACAGTTGTTTTCCGTGGTCTTCCGGGTCTTTTGGTGTTGCTGAGCTCACCGGTGCATTCTTTCTTTTTAAGTATGTTCCAAACAGTTGATTTGGCCACACCTAATGTTTTTGCTATCTCTCTGATGGGTTTGTTTTGTTTTTTCAGCCTAATGATGGCTTGCTTCACTGATAGTGACAGCTCTTTGGATCTCATATTGAGAGTTAACAGCAACAAATGCAAATAGCACACTTGAAATGAACACTGGAGCTTGTATCTGCTCTTTGTAAATGGGATAATGAGGGAATAACACACACCTGGCCACGGAACAGCTGAGCAGCCAATTGTCCCATTACTTTTGGTCCCTTAAAAAGTGGGAGGCACATATACAAACTGTTGTAATTTCTACACCGTTCACCTGATTTGGATGTAAATACCCTCAAAAAGCTGAAAGTCTGCAGTTAAAGCACATCTTGTTAGTTTCATTTCAAATCCATTGTGGTGGTGTATAGAGCCAAAAAGTTTAGAATTGTGTTGATGTCCCAATATTTATGGACCTGACTGTATATAAGGTAATCAGATTCCCTCTTAGACACCTTTTTTCTAGAGAAAATAAGTTTAATTTGGCTAGTCTTTCTTCATAACTTATCCCCTCCATTCCCCTTATTAGTTTTGTTGCCCTTCTCTGTACCTTTTACAACTCTAAAATGTCCTTTCTATGAAGTGGTGCCCAAAATTGTACTCTATCAGGACCTGGGGCTTTATTAACATTTATTTTTTCCAACCTCTTTTTGTATTTCTTCCGGTGTTAACCAGTTATTTGGTGAAGGTAGTGTAGCCCCATTATGTTGCGTTGTCCCACCCACTGTGTGGCTTTTTGTGGTCTGCTTGCATTTGTTCTGTGATTTCTTCTGAGCAGTAAGTGTGTTGTATACTTGTGCAATGATTAATGGGCAGCTGAGTAGTAAGAACCTAATAGCGAACTTGTAAACGTGAGAACACTTCTAGTGTCAAGTGCAGTTCTAGTATAAGTGGAGGAGTTTAAATAAAAGGAGGGAGTGCAAAGAAAAGGGGTGTACATTGTAGTGCTTTATACAAAGTTAATTTCCCACTGTAATTAGTAATTATGTGTCAGTCCAGGGGCAACCTCACTCTGTGTGCATCCTGTCATATGTATGCAATATTGGAACAGATGATCCAGGGTCCATGACTCTGTGAGAGGTGAGAGCATGTTGCCTCTCTGGAAGCTCAAATTGGAGAATTGGAGAGGAAAATTGCAACACTTAGTGATATTGCTACACTGGAAAGGGAGCTGGTGCTCACGGAGCACAGTTTAGCTGGGCCTAGCATGGAGGGTGGAGCTGGGGCTAGTGAGGATGTCCAGGGAGGCAGCTGGGTTACAGTTACAAGGGGAAGCAGGGGGAACAGGAGCAAGAGGCAGGCCAGTACTAAGTTGGCACACACCAACAGATTTGCCAGATTGAGGGAAACTGCTGGTGATTCAGGAATGGGAATGCCAGATAGAGCTGTTCCCTCTAACAGCCGGGAGAACAGTTTTACTGGAGGAGTGGGAGGGCAGCATAGACAGAGCAAGAGAAAGGTTTTAGTGTTAGGGGACTCTATTATTAGGAAGGTAGACAGGGTGATTTGTCACCCAGATCCCAGCAATCAAACAGTTTGCTGTCTCCCGGGTGCTCGGGTTTGGCATTTTGTGAATCGGGCAGATAAATTATTGTGAGGGGCTGGAAATAAACTGGCTGTCTTGGTACATATTGGTACCAATGACAAAGTTAGTGTTAGATGGAGTGTCCTAAAGAATTATTTTATAGAACTAGGTAATAAGCTGAAGGCAAGGTAGTGTTTTCTGAGATACTACCTGTGTCACGTGCTAGCCCAGAGAGACAGAAGGAGCTTAGGGAGGTTAATGCGTGGCTAAAAATGTGGTGCATTAAGGCGGGGTTTCTCACTTGGGTACAATCTCTATAGCAGCGATGGATTGCACCTTAATGATGATGGAGCTTGTGTGCTAGGGGATAGGATGTTAGAACGGCTGGAGGAGTTTTTAAACTAGTAGTGGTGGGAGGGACTAGATAGAAGTAATGGGGTAGAAAGTGTAGAGGGGGTAAGTAACGCATTAACTAGTCAAAGGGGAGGAGATGGGGGAGAGTTAGTATAGTCAATAGGGAGGTATTGCTAGGTAATTCAAGTACAGTGACAGGCACTTCAAAACTACAGACTCATAAAATAAGCTGCATGCTTGCTAATGCCAGCAGCTTGCCAGGTAAAATGGGACAAGGAGATGGGATATGTCTGTATGTTAAGCCTGAATTTAAGCCTATAGTCAGAGAAGATATTTATGGTGGAACTAGCGATAATGTTCAATGTTTGTGGGTATACTTAAATATAGGAGGAGCAAATTCTAAAAGAATATTAGTAGGAGTATGCTATAACCCCCAAATATAATTGAAACTGAGGAAATGCAATTATTGTTACAGATTGGAAATGCAGCTAAGCGTGGGCAAGTTCTTATAATGGGAGATTTTTAACTACCCTGAAATAGACTGGATAAATGAGACCAGCAGTTCAGCTAAGGGGAGCAGATTCTTGAGTACACTCCAAGATCATTATCTAGCCCAGGTTATACAAGATCCTACTGGAAATGAGGCTATCTTGGATTTAGTCATCACAAATAATATTGATATAGTATCAAATCTTGAAATAGGGCAACCTTTGGGAAACAGTTATCACAACACAGTCTCATTTGAGATTGAATTAAAAAAACATAACTGTAAACCGACAACAAAAACTCTCAATTTTAAAAGGGCAGATTTTAATGGTCTAAGAGCAGCAACACAAAGTAAAGACTGGGACAGAGAACTGATAGGTAAAAATACTGAACTTAAATGGACAACGTTCAAATCCTTACTAAATATACATACTTATCACCATATACCAACTGGAAATAAAAGTAAAAGGAGTAAATCACAACCCATGTAAAAACCAGGATGGAATCCGATCGCTAGTTTCTGGGCTCATGAAGGAATTTTATATTTGTTTCCCCCTTTTGAGACAATTGGCAAAGTTTTACTTGTTTTTTTTTTTCTGTTTGCCTTCCTCTGGATGAATTAACAATTAATCTTTCAACCTTAATTACTATGTAACTATGCCACTGGTACCTCCCTTGTGTATGCCAAAGAAAATAACCTATTTAGCTCATCTGCCTTTTCCTGGTCACTCGTTTTCAGATGGCCTGTGCCAAATTGTAATGTTCCTATAGCTTTCTTCCTGGCCTTCTTCTAATTAATATATTTAAAAAATATTTTAGGTTTAGTCTTACTCTCCTTTGCAACTAATTTTTCATATTCTATTTTAGCCAGTCTAATAGCGCTTTTGCTGCCTTGTTGATTTCCTTCTATTCCCGTAAAGCAGTCTCTGTCTCCTCTTGTTTGTATAATTTAAAAGCTTGTTTTTTACTCCGTATCTTGATCTTTAAATCATTGTTAAGCCACATTGGATGTGATTTACTCCTTTTACTTTTATTCCCACATGGTATATGCTGATGTGTTTGTATATTTAGTAAGATTTTAAATGTTGTCTATTTATGTTCATATTGTTACCTGCCAGCTCTTTGTTCCAGTCTATACGTTGTATCTCTGCCCTTAGGCCGTTAAAATCTGCCCTTTTAAAATTAGGAGTTTTTGTTGGTCCCTTACAGTTTTTTTTTTTTAAATTAATTAATTAATTAAAGGCTGATAAACTGCAGAGTGCACTAATTGTGCCCAGGTGAGAGGGGTGTGGCTTGACTGTTAAACTAGGGAAAAAGGTTTGTGAGCTGGTTTGGGGCCTGTTTACAAGTGGATTTACCTTACAAGTAAAGGCTGATAAATTGCAGAGTGTACTAATTGTGCCCAGGTGAGAAGGCAGAAGTTAATATAAACAGGAGAAGGGGAACTTGTGAGCTTGCGAACATTTTCAGTATCAAGTGCAATTCTAGTAAAAGCCTAGGAGTTTAAATAAAAGGAGGGACTTCAAAGAAAAGGGAGGGCAGATTTATAGTGCAAAGGAGGAAAACTTTATATAAATATATTATTTTATATTCTTTATTTTTCCCACTGAAATTTTGTAGACAATATTAATAATTATGAGTCAGTCCAGTGGCAACCTTATTCAGTGTACATCCTGTCATATGTATGCAATACTGGAACAGATGATCCAGGGTCCATACCTCTGTTAGAGGTGTGAGCATGTTGCCTCTCTGGAAGCTCAAATTGGAGATCTGGAGAGGAGAATTGCAGCACTTTGTGATATTGCTCCACTGGAAAGGGTGTTGGTGCTCACTGAGCACAGTTTAGCTGGGCCTAGCATGGAGGGTGGAGCTGGGGCTAGTGAGGATGTCCAGGGAGGCAGCTGGGTTACAGTTACAAGGGGAAGCAGGGGGAACAGGAGGAGGCAGGCCAGTTCTGAGTTGGCAAACACCAACAGATTTGCCAGATTGAGTGAAACTGTTGGGGATGTCCATTCAGAAATGGCAATGCCAGATCGAGCTGTTCCCTCTAACAGCCGGCGAACAGCTCTACTGGAGGAGAGGGAGGGCAGAATAGGCAGCACAACAGACAGGTTTTGGTTGTAGGGGACTCTAATATTAGAAGGTAGACAGGGTGATTTGTCACCCAGATCCCAGCAATCGAACAGTTTGCTGTCTCCCGGATGCTCGGGTTCGTCATGTTGTGGATCGGGTAGACAAATTATTGGGAGGGGCTGGAAATGAACCGGCGGTCTTGGTACATATTGGTACCAATGACAAACTTAGTGGAAGATGGAGTGTCCTAAAGAATCATTTTAGAGAACTAGGTAATAAGCTGAAGGCAAGGACCTCCAAGGTAGTATTTTCTGAGATACTACCAGTGCCACGTGCTAGCCCAGGGAGGCAGAAGGAGATTAGGGAGGTTAATGCGTGGCTAAAGATGTGGTGCACTAAGGAGGGGTTTGGCTTTTTAGAGCACTGGGCTGACTTCTCACTTCGGTACAATCTCTACAGTAGGGATGGATTGCACCTTAAGGATGAGGGAGCTTTTGTACTAGGGGATAGGATGGTAGAAAGTCTGGAGGAGTTTTTAAACTAGTAGTTGGGGGGGAGGGACTAGATATAAGTAATGGGGTAGAAAGTGTAGAGGGTATAAGGGATAAATTAACAACTTATAGGGGAGGAGATGGGGGAGGGGTAGTATAGTCAATAGGGAGGTAGTACTAAGTAATTCAATACAAGTACAGTGGCAGGCATTTCAGAACTACAGACTCATAACATAAGGTGTATGCTTGCTAATGCCAGAAGCTTGCCAGGAAAAATGGGAGAGTTAGAATTATTAGCAATTAATGAAAAATGGGATTTAATAGGCATTACCGAAACGTGGTGGGATGAATCTCATGACTGGACTGTTAATGAAAGATTTAGGAAAGATAGAGGCAATGGTAAATGAGGAGGAGGGATTTGTCTGTATGTTAAGCCTGAATTTAAGGCTATAGTCAGAGAAGATATTTATGGTGGACCTAGTGATAAAGTTGAATGTTTGTAGGTAGAGTTAAATAGCGTAGCAGCAAATTCCAAAAGAATATTAGTAATATTAGTAGGAGTATGCTATAAACCCCCAAATATAGCTGAAAGTGAGGAAATACAATTACTGTTACAGATTGGAAATGCAGCTAAGCACGGGCAAGTTCTAATAATGGGAGATTTTAATTACCCTGAAATAAACTGGATAAACATTTCCCCTTGAGACAATTGGCCAAGTCTCGCTTGTTTTTTTTTTTTTTTTTCTATTTGCCTTCCTCTGGACTAATTAATAATAATAATAAAAAAAAAAAAAAAATTAAATAATTGATTAATAATTAATTAACAACTAATGAATTAATAGTTAATCTGCATATTGCAGATCAGAGGAGATCTTAAAAGGTTGAACTTGATGGACTGAAAGTCTTTTTTCAACCTTAAATACTATCAGCCTTATTAAATTGCGATTCGGTAAATTTAAAAGGGCTCTATATAAGCACACAGCATATTTTTTTTACAGAAGTTTTTAGTTAGTGATCTTCTATCCAAAAGCAAGGTTTTCACTAACTAAAAACTTCTGTGAAAAAAATATGCTATGTGCTTAAATAGAGCCATTTTACATTTACCGAATCACAATTTAATAAGGCTGTATGTAACTATGTAACTAATAAAATGAGACCAGCAGTTCAGCTAAGGGGAGCAGGTTCTTGAGTACACTCAGGGATCATTATCTGGTCCAGGTTATACAGGAGCCTACTAGAAATGAAGCTATCTTGGATTTAGTCATCACAAATAATATTGATATAGTATCAAATGTTGGAATAGGGCAACCTTTGGGAAACAGTGATCACAACACAGTCTCATTTGAGATTGAATTAAAAAAACAACGTTTTAAGGGGCCAACAAAAACTCTTAATTTTAAAAGGGCATATTTTAACGGTCTAAGGGCAGCAATACAAAGTATAGACTGGGACAGAGAACTGATAGGTAAAAACACTGAACATAAATGGACAACATTTAAATCCTTACTAAATATACATACACATCGGCATATACCGCGTGGGAATAAAAGTAAAAGGAGTAAATCACAACCCATGTGGCTTAACAATTATTTAAAGATCAAGATACAAGGTAAAAAACAGGCATTTAAATTATACAAACAAGAGGGGACAGAGACTGCTTTACGGGAATACAAGGAACTCAACAAGGCTTGCAAAAGCGCGATTAGACTGGCTAAAATAGAAAATGAAAAATGTATTGCAAAAGAGAGTAAGACTAACCCTAAAATATTTTTTAAGTATATTAATGGGAAGAAGGCGAGGAAGGAAGCTATAGGAACATTAGAATGTGAAACAGGCTGTCTGAAAATTAGTGACCAGGAAAAGGCAGATGAGCTAAATTGGTTCTTTTCTTCGGTATACACAAGGGAGGTACAAGTGGTTGGGACACTGCAACATAATGGGGCTACACTACCTTTGCCAAATAATTGGTTAACACAGGAAGTAATCCAAAAGAGGTTGGAAAAAAGAAATGTTAATAAAGCCCCGGGTCCTGATGGAATACATCCAAGGGTACTAAGGGAACTGGGTTCTGTAATAGCCAAACCATTATATTTAATTTTTCAAGATTCACTCAACACAGGGTCTCTACCAGATGACTGGAGAAAAGCTGATGTGATACCTATATTTAAAAAGGGAGCAAGAGCAAATCCGGGGAATTATAGACCAGTGAGCCTCACTTCTGTAGTGGGGAATCTTTTAGAAGGGTTAATAAGGGATAATATACAAGAATATGTCTATTTGAACAGGATTATAAGTAGGAGTCAACATGGATTTATGAGGGATAGTTCATGTCAAACAAATCTAATTAGTTTCTATGAGGAGGTTAGTAGGAACCTGGATCAAGGCAACTCAGTGGATGTAGTCTTTTTGGATTTTGGAAAGGCTTTTGATACAGTGCCACATGGGAGACTATTGGGCAAACTAAGGGATACAGGAATTGCAGTAAATTTCTGCTCATGGATTAAGAGCTGGCTAAAAGACAGGAAGCAAAGGGTTGTTGTAAATGGAAAATACTCCGATTGGACTAATGTGGTAAGTGGGGTTCCTCAGGGTTCAGTATTAGGTCCTCTCCTTTTTAACATATTTATTAATGACTTAGAGGTAGGATTGGAGTGTGGGGTCTCCATTTTCGCTGATGACACAAAGTTGTGCAAGGTAATTAAATCAGATAATGATGTGCTTTCCCTCCAAGGGGATTTACATAAAATTAAGGAATGGGCATCTAAATGGCAGATGAGATTTAATACGAATAAATGTAAGGTTATGCATCTGGGAAGGAAAAATAGCCATGCAATTTATAATCTTAATGGAGCAAATCTAGGTGTATCAGATATTGAAAGGGATTTGGGAGTGCTTGTGGACAACCACCTAGGTAACAGTGCTCAAAGCCAAGCAGCAGCTGCAAAGGCAAATAAAATATTAGCATGTATTAGGAAGGGTATAGAAGCCAGGAAAGCAAATATAATTCTGCCACTATACAAATCTCTAGTACGCCCTCATTTGGAATATGAAGTACAATTTTGGGCACCACTTCATAAAAAGGACATTTTAGAGCTGGAAAAGGTACAGAGAAGGGCAACAAAACTAATAAGGGGAATGGAGGGGCTAAGTTATGAAGAAAGACTAACCAAATTAAACTTGTTTTCTCTGGAAAAAAGGCGTCTAAGAGGAGATATGATTACCTTATATAAATACATCCAGGGTCAGTATAAAGATTTGTCAGGGGAGCTTTTTGTGCCAAGAGGTTTTCAACTTACAAGAGGACATCCCTTGAGGTTAGAAGTAAAAAGATTCCACCTCAAAGAAAGAAAAGGGTTCTTCACATTAAGGGTGGTTAATCTGTGGAATTCTCTACCAGAGGAGGTGGTGACAGCGGATTCGATAGATAACTTTAAAAGGGGACTAGATTTATTTCTAATTAAAAAGGGAATTCAGGGTTATCATGGATAATTAGAGAGACAGTATTGATCCAAATTTTTTACAAGTCTCGCTTGTGTTTTTTTTTTTTTTTTTCTATTTGCCTTCCTCTGGACTTATTAATAATAAAAATAAAAAAAAAACATTAAATAATTGATTAATAATTAACAACTAATGAATTAATAGTTAATCCGCATATTGCAGATCAGAGGAGATCTTAAGAGGTTGAACTTGATGGACTGAAAGTCTTTTTTCAACCTTAAATACTATGTAACTATGTAACACATAGATGTGAGAACACAAAGAAGGCTAAGCGCTATAAGATTTATGCCTTTGTAATGTGGTGTTTGTGAAAACTGCTTAGAGCAGTGACAGAGCTAGAAAATAGAGGGCCCAGGTGCAAAAAATATTTTGGGCCCACTGCACTTTGCTGTCATAAAAATGCTCTTTTTTAAACAGGCACAGTCCAATTTCCTGCCAGGGGTGTGCGCGGCAAAGGAGGATGAAGGGGGCTTATGGGGGGATAGTGACATGTTGGGCCCTACACCCAGCATTGCCCCCCCAGAGAATGGCCCTGATGCATTGCGCCACCTGCACGATTGGTAGCATTTTTCATGTTTTGTTACCTCACAACCTGGAATTAACATGGATTGTTTGAGGATTTGCATCATTTAATTTACAGAACATGCCCACAACTTTGAAGATGTTTTTTGTTTTTTTATTGTGAAGCAAAGAACAAATAGGACAAAATAACAGAAAAAGTAAATTCACCCCCCCTAAAGTCAATACTTTGTAGAGCAATCACAGCTCCAAGTCGCTTTGGATAAGTGTCTATGAGCTTGCCACATCTTACCACTAGGATTTTTGGCCATTCCTCCAAGTTGGATGGTTTGCGCTTGTGAACAGCAATCTTTAAGTCTGACCACAGATTTTCTATTGGATTGAGGTCTGGGCTTTGACTAGGCCATTCCAACACATTTACATGTTTCCCCTTAAACCATTCAAGTGTGGCTTTAGCAGTGTGTTTGGGGTCATTGCCCTGCTGGAAGGGTTAACCTCCGTTTTGCTCAAGAATATCCCTGTTTTTAGCACCATCCATCTGTAGCTCAACTCTGACCAGTTTCCCAGTCCCAGCTGTTGAAAAACATCCCCACAGCATGATGCTGCCACCACCATGTTTCACTGTGGGGATGGTGTTCTTCGGGTGATGTGATGTGTTGGATTTGCGCCAGACATAGCGTTTTCTTTAATGGCCGAAAAGTTAAATTTTAGTTTCATTAGACCAGAGCACCTTCCTCCATACATTTTGGGAGTCTCCCACATGCCTTTTCGCAAACTCAAAACGTGCCATTTTGTTTTTTGCTGAAAGTAATGGGTTTCTTCTGGCCACTCTGCTATAAAGCCCAACTCTATGGATCGTACGGCTTATTGTCGTCCTATGTACAGATACTCCAGTCTCTGCTGTGAAACTCTGCAGCTCCTCCAGGGTTACCTTAGGTCTCTGTGCTGCCTCTCTGATTAATGCCCTCCTTGCCCGGTCCGTGAGTTTTGGTGGGCGGCCGTCTCTTGGCAGGTTTGCTGTTGTGCCATGTTCTTTCCATTTGGTTATGATAGATTTTTATGGTGCTCCTGGGGATCATCATAGATTTTGATTTTTTTTTATAACCTAACCCTGACTTTACTTCTCAACAACATTGTCCCTTTGTTGTTTGGAGAGTTCCTTGGTCTTCATGGCTGTGTTTGGTTACTGGCGCCCTTTTGCAGTCTCTGGGGCCTTTCAAAAAAGGGGTGTATATGTAATGACAGATCATGGGACACTTAGATAGCACACAGGTGGACATCATTTCACTAATGATGTGACTTCTGAAGGTAATTGGTTGCACCAGAGCTTTTTATGGGCTTCATAAGAAAGGGGGTAAATACATACGCACATGCCAATTTTCTGTTTTCTATTTCTAAAAAATAGTTTTATGTATATATTTTTCTCATTTCTCTTCACCAACTTAGATTATTGTGTTCTGATCATCACATAAAATTCAGATTAACAAAACATTGAACTTAAGGCTGTAATGTAAGAAAATAGGTAAAAAGTCAAGGGGGGTGAATACTTATGCAAAGCACTGTATATATATAAACCCTTATTCAATTGAGCCGTTCGGGAGGTCCGGGCTCGCAAGTGGAGGTCGTAAGTTATTTTGCCAGTCAATTGACTTCCGTTTACAGACTCCGATTCAGTTACGTGCTTCGAGCTGCGATTCATTGCGATTTGTATATTCGCAGGTTAATGCCCCCCAAGCCTTTGATCTTTCATGGCCGCAAGAGTCCTGAATGCTAAAATTGCAAATCGCTATTCAATTGCCCCGATTCCCCCATCGCTAACCACTCCATTAAGCTTGCAAATGGCAAATATCTAACCCCCAATTGAATGGTACCAAGGAGGCCTCGTAAAGTGCTTAAAGGCATATTAAATTGAGCTGGGTTATTAATGCATCTGATAGAGGAGAATTTATAGTGTCTGAAAAAAATTGTTTGCATGAAAAAATTCCAAAGTTTCCTTTCTTACTCCCCTATCTTCCTGTACTGTCTGACCCAATCCATTCTGTCTTTCTTTCAGTGCAAATTCACTCTGGTTTAAGGCCTGCTACATCTGTGAGATACTCAGAGCTGCATTCACAACACCTCAGCCGTGCAAATTCACTCTGGTTTAAGGCCTGCTACATCTGTGAGATACTCAGAGCTGCATTCACAACACCTCAGCGGGTATGGAGGAGACTATGGAAACTGCACAATCCCTGGAGCCAATATGTTTATTAATATCACTACTTTATGCATGTTATTATATCTTGGCAGATAGAAATATTTCTAACTATTTGTTCTTAATTTCAAACTGTTTTCTATACCCTGTTTTGCTGTCCCAAACCTTCCTCCATCCTTTCCCCATTTATGGCTGGCATAATTACCTCAAATCTCCTCCCCCCTCCTCACATACCTCATTCTAAGGTCTCTCTCTCATTCCTTCCTTACTCCCCTATCTTCCTGTACTGTCTGACCCAATCCATTCTGTCTTTCTTTCAGTGCAAATTCACTCTGGTTTGAGGCCTGCTACATCTGTGAGATACTCAGAATATTGCCCTCCCTCCCTACCCCAACTCAGATTAAATTTATAGAGCCATGGAAAACACCTGACTTCCTACTTGCAGATATATCATCTCAACACTAGGGGTCAGCCAACATACTAGTCTTTCACCTCAGATCCCTCCCCTCTCCCTCTAAAATAAAACTCTTTCTATCTTTCACTTGCTTCCTGACCCTTGCTATTCCTTTTTTGTTACTCTTCCCCAGTTCTCTGCCCTTTAATTCCCTTTAGATTGTAAGTAGCGAGTTTTCAGTCTTGTAGGGTGCTTTGGGATAAAGCACTTTCTGCTAAGATTCTAAGCTCAAATCAGGGCCCTTCAACTTTTGAATTTGTTAAACGTGTATTTCCCCTGTTCTTATCCCGTGTACAGCGCTACGGAATATATTGCCGCGATACAAATAAAAGATAATAATAATAATAATAATAATAAAGTAAACAGATAAACCTGAATTTTGATGAATTTCTTCCATTTGCAAAGAGTTTTCTCTCAATGTTGACACCCCCAGAAATTCCAAGGGATAATAAGCATAACTTATACAATGTATCTTTTTGGCCTGTGGATTGTGCAGACATGCTCAGTCAGCAACTATAGTCTGCCCTACTGTGGCAAGTCACATGATTTCAGACACTTTCCTTTAGCCAATCAGCATGCACATGTGCTGCATATTGGATATCTCATTAATCAAATCAGAGCATTTTAAAAGCAAATAAAAAAGCAATTATGTATTTTTATGAAGAGTGAAAGTGATGTTAGGTCTTAGAATTAATAGCACAACATTCTCCAATACTTTATTTCATATTTAATTTTTGTGTTATATTGAGCACGGCAATCAATGTGAAGTCCTAGGGGCTTCAACCTCCAAGCGGGTTTGGAGGTTGAAGCCTGTAAGACTTTGAAAATGGAGGTTGGATTTCAAAGTCCTATGGCCTTGGCTTATAAGTTACGGGCTTGGAGGTTGGTCATGATGACGATCTCTGTTTCCATTGACTGTTTCAGCATTTGGAGTTACATAACATATTCAAGCCCGCAAATGCTAAGTACAACGGCAATGGTTTCCTATTTTCGCTATCGGCCCCTAACTTGCTCGCCCGGCCAATTAAATAGCATTGCGAAAGTAGAGCAACAGGAGCATGCAACTCAATCACTGGCATTTGGCTGTCTGCGATAGAGTTGCAAGCCCCGAATTGAATGAGGCTCAATATATATATATATATATATATATATATATATATATTACATATAATAGTTGTCAAACTACGAAACGTCGTCATGCTTTGCGAGCTCTCAAGAACTGCGTCCCTCGCAAAGCTGCGGACCTCAGCAAAGCGAGGGGCCGCATTTGCGGAAGGTGGAGGCTCTGACGTCGGCTCATTGCAAGGCGCAAATGAAGACCCTCGCAAAGCGAGGGCCCGTTTTTGCGAAGGTGGAGGCTCTATGGCGCCTCACAAGAAAAATCTAACACGCAATCCCTAAATATGGACTTACACAAAAAAATACGAGCCGCGGGACTTAGAAAGAAAAGGTTACGGACTTACACTAAAAAAAATACGAGCCGCGGGACAAAAAACCATTACGAACTCGCAAAAATACGACCTTAACGGCCGAACCGCGCTCAGCGTAAAACGGTAAAAAAACACTAAATACACACAAAATTGAAATAAAAACCTTACACATAGCAAGGGGGGACCCCCAGGATGTCTGGAAGTGAGATTACACCTCAATTTAAGTCAAATTTACAGAGTTTAGACACTCGAAAATCCCCTAAGCGAGAGAAAAAATGGCCGCCGAAAAAAACGAAAACAAGGCTATACGACCACTAAAGCCGCAAAACACCAGCAAGCACATATGGATTTTCCAAAAAGCTGTACGAGGTACAACATACACTATTAGCAAGGACGCTAAATCATCCACACCCGCGTACCCCATACACATTTGCCGCCATTTTACAACACTAACTTACAGAATGCGGCAGTACCCAGCTACACTAACGGTTTCTCCTCGCGCACGCAGCCTATTTACACTACACACATTGCTGACACTTACACCTCAGCTCAACAACAGTGCAAATCTACATTGGATGCTGCAGGAACATCAAAACAGATTGGTAGCTCTTCAGCACAATGCTTGCTGCATATATTAATTACAAATAGGTAAAGCATATTAACTTATTAATTTATTAATTATTTATTTATCACAAAAAACACATAAACACACACAAAAAAAAATAACACTATTGCAATAAACGCAAAAGCCCTTCACCGCGCGCCTCACAATGAGCGCCAATGGTGCTCAGAGCACACAACTATACCAGTGGACAGCCTTGCAATAAGAGCAAAAAGACAGCAAAAGCGCCTCTCATAACAAAAAATATAAGCAACCGCGAGGCTCACATCTAGCGCCGAAGGATCTGACACCAACGAAAAAAATTACTGTCTGTGGCAAACACCATTACCTACCTTACAATTTTATTGCCCCGTTTTTGACGGGCAATTTACTAGTATATATATATATATATATATACACAGACACACACATATATATATATATATATATATATATATATATATATATACATTTTTAATTGTGGCGGGGGGATGGTTGGAGTCCAGGGGCATTGAGAGTTTAAACAAAGAAATTAATAAAACGTTTTTGAGGGGCACTGCAGCACTATAGGGCCTCCCTTGAGCAGGGCCCTGGAGCATTGCACTGGGTGAACTAGAGGTAGATTAAACACATCACAGTCCACTGGAGAAGGA
This sequence comes from Discoglossus pictus, assembly GCA_027410445.1. Classification (NCBI taxonomy): domain Eukaryota; kingdom Metazoa; phylum Chordata; class Amphibia; order Anura; family Alytidae; genus Discoglossus; species Discoglossus pictus. The sequence continues at coordinate 57,751,429 of CM050175.1, forward strand.
ACTGGTAACCCTTTCCAGTATCTTTGCTAAAAAAATCTTATGGATAAGCACAACCAGACATGGTATGCTGGGGTCCATAGGGTCAATGAGATATTTGTAACCTGAACTTTGAAGGTTTATGTCTTTCCAACCTCTCATTTCTCTCTAACAATCCTCACATATTAAGCTCTTTAATTTTTTTATATATTTTTTATTTTGGACCATGCACTGCTTCGCCCTGATGAAGACTTTCTGGACACCTTAAGAGGAAAACCATGCATTTTGTATGAACTTTAAGCAGGGCCAGAGGTAGGAATCAATTCCAGTGGCCTTTGAGAAAAATTGTTTATGTAAAAAGGCTCAACTTAATGGGTTAGCAAAAGGAATAAGCCAATGTGAATACTGGGTCCACCATGATAACCTCATTATACAAGGAGAAAGACTTATATACAAAGCTCCCAGTAGGTGTGTAGACCCTAGTTAGCCACCTCCAGATGGCAATCATTATACTACCCATATCAGGCCCTGGATTTCTATTGCATATTATAAGACTTGTAATACAGATACAATGGTCCCAAAATGTGATATTTATTAAAGACTAACCATATGATAAAACAAATATATATATGTCTGATGTATTTGACTGAAAGCAAAATTAGGCAAAGAAAATGACAGTCATGCCCGAATTTCTCATTAGACCAACAAGCTAGCTGTCTAGGGATGAAAGGGGCACTTAATTTGCATAACAATATATGTAAATGTCAGTTTATTTATTGTGTAAACATAGATCCTGCTTTCTCTAGCCAGGGTCTGAGAGCATTTTCTTTGTTGGGGGCGAGGTTGTGTGATTGAAGTGGCAGGCTTGCAATGTGCTGCACTGTAGTAAAACAAACAGGGCATTAGAGCTCATGGATAAGTTCACACTGTTGGCATCACAAGGCCAATACAAATATCAGTTATTTATTCCACCTCTGCCTCTCACTGCCTGCCCACCACAAAGCTCTCCTCATCGCTCAGGCCCTGAAAGCACCATAAAGAGCTCACTAACTGGCTTACCTCAATGACACTGCATACTCTTGCTCCTCTTATTTATGGTTTCCTAGAATGGTCAACTAGAATTACACCGTTCCACCATCTCATATCTAGCTGGTAAGAAAAACATTTTTTTCTCACGGTTGCATGTGTGAGAGGAGAGTTTATATTTTTGCATTTTGATACAATCTGCCTGCTTATGGGCATGTGCGGAAGAAGGGGATTGGTATCAAAATCTAAATGGTTCAATGATTCCTTTCCCTCTTCCTCCACCCCCTTTCCACTGTTCAGTAGGTAAAAGTTACCATCAGGTTCAAAGCTATCAAAAACTATTTAGGCCAGACAAGATGGAAACATTCTATGCAAAGCAAATCTGACTTTCAGAAAAAAAATAGTTTAAAAAACATATTAAACAATGTTTTTTTGTGTTGAATTCTGTTTGCTCCCATATGGAAAACCAAAATCAAGGAATCATAAATTCTTCTCTTCCATTTTCATCTTCTGATTTAGTGAAGACATACGGAATGACGCAAGAATTGTTTGAGAGCAAAGGGTTTTGGCTTTAAAAGGACTTGCAGCCTCTTGAAAGCCTGTGGTATTTTTGTGAATGTTTACTACATACAGTATTTACACAATAAGGTCCTTTCACACTTGTAGAATCCTATATTGAAGTTACTTAAGGCAACCTACAATTTAAAGTATATTCAACAAGCAATATTAAAACTATGAAATTAAAATAAATAACCAAAATAAGCATGTAGCTACAAATTTAATAATATTCAAGAATTAGAAGAAAACTTTTGGAAGAATTGGTTTCGTGCTTCCTGGAATATGTCACACATGGACATAAAGAACTTTAAACATTGGGAAACCCTCCCCACAGGTCAATCTCTGGATGACCTGTACTGCGGCTTGGTAAATATTTGAGCGGCACACAATGTTTTTGCTGCGTGGCATGGGAGGAGGTAACGTTAGAATATGAGACATGTATTACACAGCAAGGCCTTCATGTTAGGATGTAAAAGTTATGTGTAGTGAAACTATCTCTGCCAATGCCCAATTGGAAGACTAGATCCATTTATAAAGGTATATCACATAGAAAAAGGAATCCGAAGTTGCTTAAACAAACTAAAAAAGGAAATGAAAACGAAAAGGCAACTATAAATCAGATTCAAATTCACTACCATACCAATATAAGGGGAGATCAAAATAAAGTAATACTAATACATGATGGTCACCTGTAACAAAAAATATCCATAATGATGACCCCCAACAATCACAAAACAATAGGAGTATCACATATCATGTCAGTTCATTCAAGATGATGACCAATCAGTTATCTATAGTGACCATAACAATGGTCTGATCATATTCAAAAATCCTTGCTGACTATCAGCCCCATTAAAGTCCCCTAACGTGCTTGTAACGTAGCTCGCAAGACTTACGGCTATTAAATTGGCCCCTTAAACCAGCCCACCGACGGCTTGCGGGGTAGGAGCGAGAAAACCCTAAGGGATGTGAGAATTCAACTTGCTAATCCACAAATCCTTTGATCTGAAAAGCCCGTAATCGATATGTTCCAATTGAGCTATTAAATCGCATCAGAATCACTGTCGTTCAACCCTGTAACTTGCAAATGGAGCCAAGAAGCCATTGAGTGCTAGAGAGGACCCGCTAGACGGGTAAAGTTCAATCCGTAGCACTGTAAATGCATACATACACACACTACTGTACTGTTATTAAAAGTGAAAGTGATGTTAGGTCTTAGAATTAATAGCACAACATTCTCATGCTCACAAATTGGCCAAATAAAATACTTTATTTTATGTTCATTTTCCGTGTTATTTCAATCCCGGCAATCAATGTGTTAATAAATATAAAGGAACTTGCATGTAATATAATATCATATTTACGGCTTCATCGATATTGCATTATAACTGGAATGTAGGTCCGATTGGAACTCGTAATTGAAACCTGTAAGACTTTGAAATCCCACCTCCATTTTTCAGTGACGTAATTCTGACGATCTCTGTTTCCATTGGCTCCATCTAAATTTGTGACTACGAGTTTGACTAATTGATCACGTTCACGGCCACACCTCCAATGAGCGCAAAATGGCCCTCAAGCCCGTAACTTGCCGCATGTTCTAATTTGTAAATGCGCAAAATTCCAAGCTTCCACTGTAAATCTGCAAAATTTCAAGCTTGCAGCCGTTACGCACATACAAGCTTCGAATTTAATGTGGCTATATGAAGGGTATATGTGTATAAAAGTATATAAATACATTGTATTCAGATTCTCACCCCTGATAAGATCTGGATACCCCCAAATTGCATATACACAGTTATCAGGTTTGATTAATATAGTGGGTAAAGGTATAGAACATAATAAAACTTCACTTTTAAAAAACCTCTTAAAAATAATTGTAATAATAAAATATAAATGAGGCTGATAACACAGAGGGAGCCACAGATGCACTTACCACAAGGCCAATACAAATTTACAATCAGGAAATTATGTGTGTAAAATCAAACTACCATGTCAAAAAGGTTGGAATAATTGCCATACATATCCAGTGGTTTGCTGTAGGACAATAATACCCAATCCCAAATACAGAAAAGATAGATGTTCTAAAGGGTGGATAAGAAAGATATATATATCCAAAGTATAACAATTGAGATGGCTGGAGAGGGTAATGCAGGCAGCAATTGCCTACTCACAACCTCTCTGCTTCACTCCACAGCGAGCCACTAGAAGTTGGAGTGAAGCACAGAGGTTGTAAGTAGGCAATTGCTTTATCATACTCTTGCTGCCTGTATTACCCTCTCCCGCCATCTACATTGTTATACCTGAATACAATGTATTTATATATGTTTATACACATATACCTGTCATAGTCAGCAAGGAGTTTTGAATATAATCAGACCATTGTTATGGTCACTATAAGTGATACACTTACTGTTTTGTGATTGTTGGGGTCATGATTATGGATATTTTTTGTTACATGTGACCATCATGTATTAGTACCACTTGTTTTTGATATCCCCTTATATTGGTATAGTAGTGAATTTGAATCTGATTTATAGTTGCCTTTTCTTTTTTCTGCATGTTAGGATAACTAGTAATGTTAACACTTAAAAGATCATGCAATATTTAGTGTTTTAAAAGACTAAAATAGAGGGGCGGAGCTAAACGCTGGAAGGAGCATCGCACCATCTCAGAGCTCCAGGCAAGAAAGCTCAAAAAGAGAACTTAAACTTCCAAAACGCAATCAAAGAGATCCCTAACCATCAATAACCTGGTCCATAACTACTAGAGCACCCTAGCTGGAGACCATCTCTCCCAGGGGAGGCGAGGGACGCCAACCCATGCGGTCGCTTCTATAGGCAGCAGCCTCCAGATTCCTATTTCAGCCAAACCCTGCAATAGACTAAAGGAGGGCAGAGGACACAGATTCCTACAAAGCCAAGCCACATCTTAGACAGCTACAGGCCGCGATGAACCAAACATTGACTGGACGACCCTCACCAGGGCCCATGGGGATGCCTAAACTGGGGTTCATCTCGCGCCATGTCACCAGGACCGCAGCCGCCATCCTGGATCGCGTCAGGAGACGCAGTGGACCTGTGCCCAGCTGGGCCGGCACTAGGAGCAACAGCGCAGCGGAGGGTAATTGCGGGTGAGTTGCAAAAGAGCAACAGAGGAGTAGCCCACCAGCAGGATTGCAGAAGCCTGTTGGCCCGGTCACAACGTGTAAGTGGCCCATTTCCCGCCTTGTCGCCTAGACCGGGGTTGCCATTTTGGATTACCCTGGCAGGCTCAGTGGACGCTCACCTAGCCAGGGCTGGCACCAGGAGCGACAATGCTTTGGAGGAAAACCTACTAGTAAGTAGGAGGGGAATCAGAAAGGAGAAACCCTCCAACAGAATTGGTAAAGCCCGTTGGCCTGAAGGCTCAACTGCATCAAGTGAGTACTGAAGACAGTCATCTTAGAAGGTCTACTTCTACTGGGACACAGGTGCCCTGGGAAGGGGAAAAAGCTGGTGAGCAGAGAGGTCCCCTACCAAAATCGAGGCCCTGTAGGTGGTATTGGGGATCTCACAAAGGAAGCTCTAACAGCCTGGGAGCTCAGAAGAAGCCAGCATTAGTCTAACCCAGTGGCGGCCCGTCCATTGGGGCGTTGGGGCAAACGCCCTCCCAAATATTTTCGTGACCCTGCAATAAAAAAACACAATAATTTATTAGTAATAACCCAAAAACAATTAAATATAATGTGTACATCAGCATTCGAGTGTTATTACATTAATAAATGAAGCAAACTATTCCCTGGGACACTGTCACTTTAAGATAACCCCTTGCCCTTGTGTGTATATATTAACTGCTGCTGTGTATCTATTGTAGCTTTCCCTGCATCCCTGTGTGATCATATTACACTACACTGACTACACTAACCTTTAGACTCTATGAATCAATGAGGCCTGGCCCCCTGACCGTTAATGCATTCCGCCCATCAGCACAATGACGATATGCATGGGCAGTGATAAATGTATCAATTTCATGACTTACAGTCTTCCATCATTGACCAATCAATGATGGAATGCTGTACAGTTGTCAGGAGAACCACCTAAACCCACCCAGACCGTTAGCTCCAAGCGCCCGCCAGCTAATAGTGCCTTGAGTTAACTTTTTGATTGACGTGGATGGTTAATAAAACCACCATAAGCCAGTCCCTTCCCTCTTTCTGTTTCCTGACCTGCTCACGCTGAGACTGAGAGAGACCTCCCTGGCTGAAAATACTCACATCTGCCCAACCTAACAGTAAGTCTACCTGCCCTGGCCAAACCAAACCCCTAGTGCCCCTAATAAAAGGAAGGGTCCCCCCAGTTACCCCACTATGCCTGCCTGGCCTGCCACCTACCCACCCACCAACTTACCTACCACCGACCTAGGCCTGCAATGCCTGGGCAACCCCCAATCACCCCCGCCCCGCAGTGCCAGTAGCCCCAAAAGACCTGACCTGTGCCACCCCCATCACCCCCATGTGGCCTGTGCCACCCCCGATCACTCCGATGTGGCCTATGCTATGCCACCGCCCGATTACCCCGATCACGGTGATCGGGGTAATCGGGCGGTGATCGGGGTGGCACAGGCCACATGGGGGTGATTGGATCACCCCCATGGGGCCTGTGCCACCCCCGATCACCTCCATGTGGCCTACGTGGCCACCGACCCACTGACTGACCCATGGGGCCTGACTGTGCTACCCATATGGGCCCTGGGGCCTATGCCAACGCCAACCCCCGATCACCCCCCCCCCCCCCTGTAGGCACATCCGTGCCTGGCCAACCCCCACCCCAACCTACCTAACTACCAACCAACCCACCTACCTTAACCCCCTGACCCAGTGACCACACCTGACCCCACCCTGACCCAACTACCAACCCACCTACCTACCCCCGTGACCCAGTGACCACACCTGACCCCACCCTGACCCAACTACCAACCTACCTCCCTGACCCAGTGACCACACCTGACCCCACCCTGACCCAACTACCAACTCACCTACCTACCCGCCTGACCCAGTGACCACACCTGACCCCACCCTGACCCAACTACCAACCCACCTACCTACCCCCCTGACCCAGTGACCACACCTGACCCCACCCTGACCTAACTACCAACCTACCTGCCTATGTTAACACTACAGTTAAACACCAAACACCCCCCCCCCCCCTTATTTTTATTCCATTTTTAGAAGTAACAGGCAATGTATCTTTAACATTGCTTGCAGTTAAAAAAAAAAAAAAGTTGCCTGTCACTTTTAAAGATAAAATAAAAATAAGGGAAGGGGAAAAAAAAAACCAATAATAAAGTAAACAACAGCACATACCTACCTGTCAAATTGACCCCTCCAGCGGTGGCCTTCTGCCCTGTATAGTCGGGACTCGGGCATTCCAATCAATTTTGATTGAAGCCCATGTCATTCCATAATCCAATCTTGATTGAAGCCATTGTCCATCCATTCTGGCCCATTGCAAGAGGCCTCCACCTAAAAAAAAACAACGCTCTAAAAAAAAAACACAACAAACTAACGGAGTTCCTCCTACAAGGAGCTCCCCCCGCGACTAATTGTTTTTTTTCCACGCTTCGCCTTTTATACTAATTTTTGAAGGACTCTGATTGGCTGAAATGTTTTGATTGACATTGATTTCAACCAATCAGAGTCTTTAAAAAATTAGCAAATTAGCAAAGCAGGTATGGAAGCCTGTAAGGGCAAAAAAGGTTAGTGTGAACTTGTGTGACCCTGTATGTATTATACATATTACAGGGCTATTTATGTGATTTACATGTTACAGGATAATATCCTGTAACATGTATAGAAAATAAATAGCACTGTAATATGTATAATAAATAATGTCTAATACAAATACATGAGCAATATAATCAAATAATTAATAAAGTACATCAATTAATCAATTAATAAATATCAATTAATATATATTTTTTTTATGTATATGTTTATGTATATTTATGTATATTTTTTATGTGTGTGTGTGATTGATATTGATATATATATATATATATATATTGATATATATATATATAATGATTGATATATATATATATATATTGATTGATAGATATATTGATTGATAGATATATATATTGAGATATATATATATATATATATATATATATATATATATATATTGAGATATATATATATATATATTTATATATTGATTGATTTATATATTGATTGATATATATATATATATATTGAGATATATATATATATATATATATATATATATATATATATTGATATATATATATTGATATATATATTTATATATTGATATATAGATATATATATATTGACATATATTGATATATATATCTATATATATTTATATATAGATATATATATAAATATATATATATAATTAATTATATCTCTCTCTCTCTCTCTCTCTCTATATATATATATATATATATATATATATATATAGATAGATATATATATATATTTATTTATTTTTATTTCATTTTTTTTTATGTACAGTTTGGGCCTATATGGTTTTGATTGGTTATTTAATGTTTTTAAGGTGCGGTTGGGGCCTATATGGTCACACTTGGTCTTTTAAGGTTTTTAAGGTGCGGTTGGGGCCTGTATGGTCACACTTGGTTATTTAGGGTTTTTAAGGTGCGGTTGGGGCCTATATGGTCACACTTGGTCTTTTAAGGTTTTTAAGGTGCGGTTGGGGCCTGTATGGTAACACTTGGTTATTTAGGGTTTTTAAGGTGCGGTTGGGGCCTATATGGTCACACTTTGTTATTTAGGGTTTTTAAGGTGCGGTTGGGGCCTATATGGTCACACTTGGTCTTTTAAGGTTTTTAAGGTGCGGTTGGGGCCTTTATGGTCACATTTGGTTATTTAGGGTTTTTAAGGTGCGGTTGGGGCCTACATGGTCACACTTTGTTATTTAGGGTTTTTAAGGTGCGGTTGGGGCCTATATGGTCACACTTTGTTATTTAGGGTTTTTAAGGTGCGGTTGGGGTCTATATGGTCACACTTGGTCTTTTAAGGTTTTTAAGGTGCGGTTGGCGCCTGTATGGTCACACTTGGTTATTTAGGATTTTTAAGGTGCGGTTGGGGCCTATATGGTCACACTTTGTTATTTAGGGTTTTTAAGGTGCGGTTGGGGCCTATATGGTCACACTTGGTTATTTAGGGTTTTTAAGGTGCGGTTGGGGCCTATATGGTCACACTTTGTTATTTAGGGTTTTTAAGGTGCGGTTGGGGCCTATATGGTCACACTTGGTCTTTTAAGGTTTTTAAGGTGCGGTTGGGGCCTGTATGGTCACACTTGGTCTTTTAAGGTTTTAAAAGTTATGGTTTGGGTCTTGAACGTTCTAATGTTTTTTTTGTTGTTTTCTATCACCCCCCAGGTGCAAACTATCTGTGGAAGCAGATTTGTTTGGACTCATTGGTTGACTTACTGAACGTGAATACCACGAGAAGGAGAGTCAACTGTTGGTGAGTATATGGTCACACTTGGTTATTTAGGGTTTTTAAGGTGCGGTTGGGGCCTATATGGTCACACTTGGTCTTTTAAGGTTTTAAAAGTTACGGTTTGGGTCTTGAACGTTCTAATTGTTTTTTTTGTTGTTTTCTATCACCCCCCAGGTGCAAACTATCTGTGGAAGCAGATTTGTTTGGACTCGTTGGTTGACTTACTGAACGTGAATACCCCGAGAAGGAGAGTCAACTGTTGGTGAGTATCATTGCTTTTAATTTTCTGTCCATGCGTATAGGTGCAAATTTGATGTTGATGTAGTCTTGTCACATGAGGGTTTGCAATCTGTAATGTATACCAATGAATTCAACACACTGTTATTTTAAAGTCATTTTGTGACATAATATAAATTAATATACCGTGATCTCTTTCTTCTATTGGTATCAGAAATGAATACTATTGACTCTCTACTTGTGAAGCCTTTCGGCACCCTAAACTATGAGGAGAAGGTGGAAGTAAAACGGTTAGGACCTGACCAACCAGAGATAAATCTGCAGCAAATCGCAAGAGATAGAGGGAAGCAATATATCCATACTTTCAATACTGAATGGTACAAGAAGAACGACTGGCTTTGTGGAAGCGTTTCTAGGAAGTCCTTATATTGTTTCCCATGCATCCTATTTGGTGGTGACGCTGCTTGGACCAAAACTGGAGTGACTGACGTCAAACATCTAGCTAATAAATTGGCGAAACACAAAAGTTCTAAAGCTCACTTGGATAACAGGATCAAGTTTGAGATGCTTGGACAGGCGAACATTGCAGTTTAACTGGACCAAGGATACCAAGTCAGTATTCAAAAACACAACGAAGAAGTGGCTAAGAACCGGTACATACTTTCGAAGATAATTGATTGTGTTCGCTTTTGTGGCGCTTTTGAACTGGCATTAAGAGGACACGACGAAAGTGAAATATCGCTAAATCCAGGAGTGTTTCGAGGCCTGGTGGATTTGGTTGGCAGTATCGATAGTGCAATGGAACAGCATTTGAAGACTGCAACTGTGTTTAAGGGCACGTCCAAAACCGTGCAGAATGAGCTACTGGACTGGAATACATGAAGTTATTAAGGAAGTGATTCACCAAGAGCTTAAGGAAGCCCAGTTTGTGGCAATCCAAGCGGATGAAACAACCGATATTTCCGCTAGGACACAGTACGTTGTAGTCTATCGCTACATTGACAAGAAGCATCAAGTGGTGGAAAGATTTGATGGCTTCACGGAAATGAAAGCAACGGATGCAGACTCGATTGCTGTTGTTGTGCTGGAAAGTCTGAATACTGTTCTCCCAGAGCCAGAAGACAAGATGAAACTCATAGCTCAAAGCTACAATGGTGCCAGTGTGATGCGTGGAGATCAAGGAGGAGTTCAAAGAAAAATAAAAGACGTGTACCCGAACGCACACTATGTCCATTGCTATGCGCACCAACTGAACCTAATAATGGAGAAAGCAGTTTCAAGGATTGGAAGAGTTCGAGTTTTTTTTCCCAACATAGTCGGCATACCATCTTTTTTTTCACGCTCTTCAAAAAGGACTGGAGTTCTGGATGAGGTAGTTGGTAGAAGACTTCCAAGAGGTGCACCGACACGATGGAACTTCAACGTTAGGCCCGTGAACGTCATCTACGAGAACAGAGATGCGCTACTTGAGTGTTTCCAGACAATTGAAGCATGTCTAAACTTTGATCAAACATCTATACGTGAAGCCGCAGGTTTCATTGGAATGCTGGAAGACAGGGAGTTCCTTTACTTCCTTAAATTATTTCATTTAATAATGCCACATGTTGACATCCTCTATAGTCAGCTTCAGAAGCGAGACACGGATACTGTTTATATCCAAAAAGTCACAGAAGACTTTGTCAGCAGCATCCAGAAAATCCGTAATTCTGTTGACGAGATAGAAGCAAGTTTGCCGAGCGATGTAACATTCCACAGACGGAGTACGGAGATCTCAACCTTGAGACAACTTTCAAGAGAGGTATGTGACATAGTGGTGGTTCATGCAAAAGAACGTTTTTCATTTTCAAATCACCTAGTCAGTGCCAAACTTGTTCAAAGTGACTTGTATACAACCCATGACACTTGCTTTCCAACCCAAGCTCTGGAAGACACCGTGCAAGCATATCCAATACTGAAGAAGGAACAATTACGCACTGAGCTGTCACTTCTGTATGGGAAGACAGATTTTCATGCTTGTACAAGTGCTGTTGCTCTGCACAAACTTTTACATCAATTTAATCTGCAGAATGATTTCACAGAGACAGTGAAATTATTAAGAATCCTGATTACAACACCGATGACCACTGCAGAATCAGAAAGATGCTTCTCCACATTGAAGAGGATAAAAACCTTTTTAAGAAGCACCATGTCCCTGGAGCGGTTGAATGCATTGGCGATGCTCTCAATGGAAAAGCAACTGATTTCCGAGATCCCAGACTTCAATGAAAAAAACATTGAGAAGTTTTGTTCTTTGAAAGATCGCCGTGCAAAATTTAAATACAAGTGATTGAAGCAAAGAAGAATGCATACCCCCAGGGTGTGCAAAGATAAACTGCATTAAGCAGCACCACCTCACTACCAAACATAACTAGTGGTAAGTAAAGTATGAACGGTGTGTGGGTGTGCATATGGAAGGAGCTATAAAAGGTGTGTGCATGGTCAGTAACAATTGTTGAAGCCTTGGCGTGGTTTGAAGGAATTGGAGGCACTTCCAAGGGTAGCTGTCACTTCTGTACGGGAAGCCAGAATTTCATGTCTGTACGAGTGCTGTTGCTCTGCTCCAACTTTACCATCAATTTAATCTGCATAATGATTTCACAGAGACAGTGAAGCTATAAGGAATCCTCCTTACAACACCGAAGACTACTGCAGAATCAGAAAGATGCTTCTCCACATTGAAGAGGATAAAAAGGAATTTAAGAAGCACCATGGCCCTGGAGCGGTTGAATGCATTAGTTTGAAGGAATTGGAGGCATCCTTCAAGGGTAAGTAAAGTTCTCAGAAATGGAACCACCTCACTACCAAAAATAACTAGTGGTAAGTAAAGTATGAATGGTGTGTGGGTGTGCACATGGAAGGAGATATGAAAGGTGTGTGAATGGTCAGTAACAATTGTTGAAGCCTTGGCGTGGCGTTACTGCTCATATGGTTATCCATATGCTAATTCAACGTGTTTGTTTGACATTGATTATTGTGTTGTCTAAACAGAAGTGACATGTTGTTGTTTTCTTGAATCCCAAGATCCACTGGTTTGGGCCTATACAGTCCTGATTGGTCTTTTAAGGTATGTTTGGGGCCTATATGGTTCCACTTGGTCTTCTAAGGTATGTTTGGGGCCTATATGGTTCCACTTGGTCTTCTAAGGTATGTTTGGGGCCTATATGGTTCCACTTGGTCTTCTAAGGCATGTTTGGGGCCTATATGGTCACACTTGGTCTTCTAAGGTATGTGTGTGGCCTATATGGTCACACTTGGTCTTCTAAGGTATGTTTGGGGCCTATATGGTTACACTTGGTCTTCTAAGGTATGTTTGGGGCCTATATGGTCACACTTGGTCTTCTAAGGTATGTTTGGGGCCTATATGGTTCCACTTGGTCTTTTAAGGTTTTTAAGGTATGGTTTTGTTCTTGAATGGTCTGATTGATTTGCTTGTTTTCTTTCAACCACAGGTGCAAACCCTATGTGGCAGCAGATTTGTTTGTACTCGTTGGTCAACTCACTGAACGTGAATACCCTGAGAAGAAGAGCCGACTAATGGTAAGTGTCACTGCTTCAATTTTTCTGTTAATGCGTATAGGTGCGATTATGATATTGCTGTAGTCTTGTCACATGAGTTTTTTCAATCTATATTGTATACCAATGAATTTAACACATTGTTACTTTACTTCTTGACATTGCTGCATTGCTGATCATGTATTTCAATGGGCTTTACAAGTATAATGTCATTGGGCGGGGCTTAGAAAGGTCATTATGATATCAGGGGGAGGGGTTATAAAATGGGTGTGGTTTAAAAAGGGGGATGGGCTATGTTTCGCCCTGGCGCCCCTCCAACTTGAAAGTTCACCAGCCGCCACTGCGCTAGACTACATACAGATCATATACATATATTATGGCATCTACTGTTATGAAGCTTGTTTCCAACTGACATTATCAACATAGATATGTATGCTTCTCATACAACTTGAATATATACCCAATCTCACTGGATTATAAAAGCACTGTTTACTGGAAAAACCCCACAACAGCAGTATTATACATAATAATCTAGTATCACAAAAGCAACAGCACCACCTTGTGGTGATGGAGTGTAATTACTCCCCAGTTAAATAAGATAACAACTGCATTCAGTTCTCCATGCCTGGTATTAAACTACAGGACTCTGTCCTCCTGGACTGTTTTATCTGAGATCTTTATACACCTTCAAGCTGCAACACCATTTGAGAGATAACTACCTCAAAGCTATATTTATTTTTTTCATCTCAGGTCTACTGTACAGCCTCACATATATCTTAAATGTGACTTATTTGATCTTACACTAATATACAACTCTACAACCAATAGCCCAAAGCAACAGGCTTGTTCAAGATAACTTGCTACAGTTAAGTAACAAGGAACCTTTTACAATCTACTGTGCGCAGAACCACCTTGAGGCTCCACAATACTAAACAATATATACCACTTTATACGTAATATGATCATGGTGATCTCCTGTACCTTTAGAAATAAAGGTAGCACTCAACAACCTAGGCCTGGACTTTGCCTTCCTAACATGCTATAATGTACCTTATTCTGGGGATGTTCCCCTCCTGTAGATCAAAGAACCTCATTAAGAAACCACATGAATGTAAGATAATCAATCCTTACAACCTTTTTATTATAGTACATCCCTGATTTTGCCTACCAAGTTTCTCATTGGGGTCACACCATCTCAAGGCTATCCCTCTTCTATAACCATACGAACATGGGTAAATCAAAGAGTGTAGGCGCTTGAAGCATCCTCGAGCATTGCAAGGCAACAACTGTAAGTCATTCTCCACCACATGAGTCTATCTCTGAAACATCAGATACTTCTGAAACTGAAGGCCCACAAAAGGACTAATTTATCACAGGATTCTAAGGCCTGGTTCGAATCACTCCTGAAATCTCAATTATCACTAGCAGTTATTGACCTTAAAAAAGACTTTAATGACCATGGTCAAAGAACCCACCTCCTTGAAACCATAGTGGATCAAATCCTGGATGCACAAACACAAGACAGATTTGACATAGATTCTAACACCTCAAAAATCTCCTCACTGGAGCTCAAGTTGGAGGACTTGGAAAACAGATCAAGAAGACATAACATTTGCTTCAGGGGAATTTCCAAGATAATTACAGATTTACTCTCTTACCTGACAGCTGTCATAAAAAGCATTCTTCCAGACGCCTCAGACAGTGATGTGGAAATAGAAAGGGAACACAGAGCATTAGGTACAACCACAAATCCTAATTTCTCTAAAGATGTCATTGGCCGATTTCTTCGACAGCAGACAAGAGACCAAATCTTATTTGCCTCCAGATGTTTGAATAGAATTGCAGTCCCAGATGGCTCTGTCATTCAAATTTATGCAGATCTTGCTCTGTCTACCTTGATGAAACGTAGGGATATGAAATCAGCCCTGGACATACTACCAAAGCACAAGATTCCCATATAGCCTGCAATTCACAGCTAAAGGAACCAGATATGTGGCCCACAACTTGGAGAAATGCCAAACACATCTCATCCCTCTAAACGTAATTCATGAAGGAGAGTCCTTTCAATCTCAAGACACAGGCACAAGAAACAGACCTACAAGACAATGGACTGAAGTATCCTCTCCTAAATGTCGAAAGAATTAATCTAGCCCAAAGTCTCAGTCTTCTAGTGACAAGGGACCCTCGGTAGCAATGCACAGGAATTTACAACAGTCTCACAGCCAGAGTGATGGACGATCTACCACATGAAAACAATATACTTTTATAATGTAAAGATCTTTCGGGCGATCTCCGGGACTTTTTCTCAATAAATTACCTTTACAAGATTGTTACATTACTTTAGATTTCCTGTAGTGATGTGGAGACCCGGGTGTTAATTAGGTTTCAAGACTAGACTAGATTACTCAATGTATTCATTATTTTATTTTCTGTCTTCTTCGATCTAGGGGCCTATTAGTGAGGATTCAGTTCCTCTCCCCCATAGTCACTTACATGGAAAGTGTAGTATTATGAGGATAGGCCAATACGTTTATGTTTGGGTTATTGTGTTGGTTAAATTGTATCATGTTATATGGTCATTAAAATATCTATTTTCTTTCTCATCTCATAGCATTATACCTTGGACAAGCTTTTTCCTTCCATCTATTTCCACAAGATGGTCCCTCCTTGGATTCCCAGGCTCCATACATGTCTCTCCTTCTATTCATAATTATAGAAGGTAAGTAGCTAACATGGGGTTCCTACACGTACAGTGGATATAAAAAGTGTACACACCCCTGTTAAAATGTCAGGTTTCTGTGCTGTAAAAAAATGAGACAAAGATAAATCATTTCAGAACTTTTTCCACCTTTAATGTGACCTATAAACAAACTGAAACCTTTTAGGCGGAGGGAAGAAAAATAAAAAATAAAAATAATGTGGTTGCATAAGTCTGCACACCCTCTTATAACTGGGGATGTAGCTGTGTTCAGAATTAAGCAATCACATTCCAAATCGTGTTAAATAGGAGTCAGCATACACCTGCCATCATTTAAAGTGCCTCTGATTAACCCCAAATAAAGTTCAGCCACTCTAGTTTGTCTTTCCTGAAATTTTCTTAGTCGCATCCCACAGCAAAAGCCATGGTCCACAGAGAGCTTCCAAAGCATCAGAGGGATCTCATTGTTAAAAGGTATCAGTCAGGAGAAGGGTACAAAAGAATTTCCAAGGCATTAGATATACCATGGAACACAGTGAAGACAGTCATCATCAAGTGGAGAAAATATGGCACAACAGTGACATTACCAAGAACTGGAGCTCCCTCCAAAATTGATGAAAAGACGAGAAGAAAACTGGTCTGGGAGGCTACCAAGAGGCCTACAGCAACATTAACAGAGCTGCAGGAATATCTGGCAAGTACTGGCTGTGTGGTACATGTGACAACAATTTCCTGTATTCTTCATATGTCTGGGCGATGGGGTAGAGTGGCAACACAAAAGCCTTTTCTTACGAAGAAAAACATCCAAGCCAGGCTACATTTTGCAAAAACACATCTGAAGTCTCCCAAAAGCATGTGGGAAAAGGTTTTATGGTCTGATGAAACCAAGGTTGAACTTTTTGGCCATAATTCCAAAAGATATGTTTGGCGCAAAAACAACACTGCACATCACCAAAAGAACACCATACCCACAGTGAAGCATGGTGGATGCAGCACAATGCTTTGGGTCTGTTTTTCTTCAGCTGGACCTGGGGCCTTAGTTAAGATAGAGGGAATTATGAACAGTTCCAAATACAAGTCAATATTGGCACAAAACCATCAGGCACCATCAGGCTTCTGCTAGAAAGCTGAACATGAAGAGGAACTTCATCTTTCAGCATGACAACGACCCAAAGCATACATCCAAATCAACAAATGAATGTCTTCACCAGAAGAAGATTAAAGTTTTGGAATGACCCAGCCAGAGCCCAGACCTGAATCCAATTGAAAATCTGTGGGGTAATCTGAAGAGGGCTGTGCACAGGAGATGCCCTCACTATCTGACAGATTTGGAGTGTTTTTGCAAAGAAGAGTGGGCAAATCTTGCCAAGTCAAAATGTGCCATGCTGATAGACTCATACCCAAAAGACTGAGTGCTATAATACAATCAAAAAGTGCTTCAACAAAGTATTAGTTTAAGGGTGTGCATACTTATGCAACCATATTATTTTATTTTTATATTTTTTCTTCCCTCTACCTAAAAGATTTCAGTTTGTTTTTCAATTGAGTTGTACAGTTTATAGGTCACATTAAAGGTGGAAAAAGTTCTGAAATGATTAATCTTTGTCTCATTTTTATACAGCACAGAAACCTGACATTTTAACAGGGGTGTGTAGACTTTTTATATCCACTGTATATACATGCCAATGAGTAAATCAGAATTTGTCTTTGTGACATATAATGTCAAGGGTTTCAATTCCCCTCACAAGAGACGCAAGGCCTTTATGACATATAAGGACCACCATCCCTCTGTTAATTTTATGCAGGAAACACACTTTGAGTAAAATAAAGTCCCAAATTATCTCCACAAACATTATCTGACTTTTTAATAATTTTATTGAAAGGTATACACAATGTTCCAACATATTAAACAATACTTAAATCTGACATTCTTCATTTTCTTTAACAGAAGTGTCTTTTACTTACTAAATTGGCATATCCTTTCCATTTTATATTTTCAATTATTATTGAACAACAACAATAACTCTATAACAAAAAAAATAATAAAAATAAAGAGATAAATAACTAAATAAATAAAAATAAACATATAACTGTAAATATATAAACAATAGACTGTTTATGAACTCGACCAGCAAACGCAGCTAGTTTTAAGAAAGAGACATCTAGTCTAGGTTTAGTGATTTCTAACATAGCTCTCGTATATGTTTATATATGAGGTCTTTTGCTCATCCGTTTTAGCCTGAGATTGAACATTAAAAAATAGCTGTACATTTACAACCAAGTATTTAAATAATTACCTCCTGTCCAGCCGTGTAATAGGGTATTTCCAGAGTCTTATCCCGAGCCTCCTCCGTCTCGAGTCCTCCTCTCATTGAGTTGTGATGAGATTTTGTTTTCAAGTCACGTCAGTGAGGTGCTAATGGATGATTCTAACCAAGGTTCCCAAATCTTATAAAATTGAGACATCTTATCTAGTATAACGCAAGTTAATTTCTCATTTATTAGTATATAATTCATTTTCCTAATTACCTCTTGAAAGTTTAGGACCTTTAAATTCCATTTGCTAGCAATATGTAATTTAACAGGAGCTGCCATCAGTTGAAACAACTTGTTTTGATTCGATGACAGATTTTGTATCCTAATTCCTAAAAGGCATGATTCCATGCTGACCGGAACAGCCGTCTTAAATAATGATGTGGCAAGTTGTGTTAAGTCTCCCCATATATTATGAACTACCGGACAGAGCCACCAAGTGTGGATGTGATCCCCTATCTGCTGGCACCTCCTAAAACATTTGTTACTCTCTCAGTGATTAACCTTTTGAAGTTTATCAGGAGTACAGTATACCCTCTGGAGGACTTTGATAGACGTTTCTAAGTGGGCATAATTAAAAGATCCTTTGCTTAGGTTTGAGCATGATTTTTCCCATTTCTTCCAATCCCACTCTACACCTAGATCTTCCTCCCATCACATATATAGTTGTGAGCATGCGAGGGCCGCGGCTCGCTGCGGCGAAGCGAGGGCTGCGGGCGAGGGCCTCGGTTACTGGCATGGAGCGCCAAAGGCGCTCCTTGCCAGCAACTGCGACCCTCGCAAACTTTACGTCACAAAGTAAACAACACGACACACCAACTACGACCCTCGCAAAATTTACCTCGCAACGCAAACAACATACGAGACACGTTAACACACATTACAACCTCGTAACACTCGGACGCAACTCGCGAACATTACAAAATTCTAAACACAATAAATACACACAGCACATACATAAATAGCTTACCTACAGCAAGAGGGAGCATCCAGGACCTCAAAAAAGCAACTTACACCTTAATTTCACTCAAAATAAAAGCGTTTAGACACTAAAAAATTCGCCAGCGAGAGAAAAAATGGCCGCCGAACAAAACGAAAACGAGGCTACAAACGCAAACAACATACGAGACACGTTAGCACACATTACAACCTCGCAAAAATCGTCCGCAACCCGCGAACATGAAAAAATTTAAAACACAATAAATACACACAACACATACATAAAAAGCTTACCTACAGCAAGAGGGAGAATCCAGGACCTCAAAAAAGCAACTTACACCTTCATTTAACTCAAAATAAAAGAGTTTAGACACTAAAAAATTCTCTAAGCGAGAGAAAAAATGGCCGCCGAACAAAAAGAAAACGAGGCTACAGCACTCTAAACACGCAAAACACCACAAAAGACCTATGGATATTCCGCTAAGACGCATACCACACATTACCCGCCATTTTACGACAATGCAGAAGTACACGAGTACGCTAACGGTTTGGTCTCGCGCACGCACACTATTACACTGCACACATTCATCACGCTTACACAGCAGCTCCACACCACTAATTGAGGGCCTCTGTTTTTTCTAGATTGAGTTTAAGTCCTGAAACTCTACTGAATTTATCTATAACAGACATAAGTGCTGGTATTGAAGATAAGGGATTAGATAAAGTGCATAGAATATCGTCAGCAAAAAGAGAGCATTTATAATGTTGCAACCCCACTTGGAACCCCTGAATCTCTTTATGTGATCGGATTGCTTGTGCCAATGGTTCTACCACAAGGGCAAATAGCAGGAGCAAGAGTGGGCATCCCTGTCGAGTGCCTCTTTGAATTTTAATCTGAGCTCTGTGTTCACCCGGTAGCTTCAGGTTAGCTAGCGGGTAGTCATAGTAAGTTTTGAGTAAAGTAACAAAGCGGCCTTTAAATCCAAACTTTTCCAATGTCTTATGTAGGAATGGCCATTCAACAGTGTCGAAAGCCTTTTCAATATCCAAGGCCAGTAAACACATGGGGGATTTCGCTCTGTGTGCTAAATACTGAATATTCAGAATACGCCTGACATTGTCCCCCGCCTGCTGATATGGTATAAATCCTGCCTGATCTTTGTGTATGATTTCAGGTAGAAATTTGGATATACGTAACGCCATCATTTTAGCTAGAATTTTAACATCCCCATTTAATAGGGAGATGGGCCAATAATTCTTCACATAAAGACTATCCCTACTTTCTTTGGGAAATACTACCAGATCAGCTTGGTTTAACTCTGGGGGCATAGTTTCCCCCCACAAAATTGCATTAAATAGAGACGTGTGATGAGGTGTAAGCAAAGTTTCACATTTCTTGTAATATAAATTTGTGAGACCGTCTGGGCCTGGGGATTTACCCATTTTGAGGCTCTGGATGTCTGCTTTTACTTCTTCCGCAGAGATATCTAAATTCAGTTTAGATAATTGCTGTTCCGTTATTGAGGGAAGATCAAGTGATCCAAGAAAAGAGTCAAGGTCTGACACTTCAGTTTGTGTTTGAGATGTATATATCTGTTGGTAAAAGGACTGAAACGCTTTTTGAATGTCTTTTGGGCTAAAGGAAATCTTACTGTTGGGCATTCTAATCTGAGTAACCCTAGATTGAATTTGCTTGGAGTTTAATCTCTTAGCTAGCATCTTGACTGGCTTATTTGCTTTCCAGTAATATAAATGTTTCGTCTTCCTAATAGCCTTTTCAGTGTAGTGGGATAGTACCCCATCCAGTTCTACCCTAGTCTTATCAATTTGTTTGTGGAGCTTAAGAGATGGGTTCTGCTGATTGGCTTTTTCCAGACTGTAAAGGGTTGCTGTCAACTCCGACTCTCTTTCTGTTTAAGGGATTTTCTATATATAGAGGTAAGTTTAATACAGGAACCCCTTATATAGGCCTTATGGGCCACCCAGAGCCCCCGTTCCCGGAGATTTATTGCAGTCAAAATATAATTTAATATCCTCTGCCAACACTGCTGAACTGTTAGGGTCAGATAGCAGATGTTCATTAATTCTCCAACTATTAAATGGGGACGGGCTGGGACCAAGCGTTAATCTAATAGCTACTATTGCATGATCAGACCAGAGGCAGGTGGCAATGTCAGAGTCCCGAACACAGTCAAAAAGGAGGGAATCTATCATAAAGGTATCAATCCTCGAGTAAGTTGCATGAGTGGGGGGAATAATAAGTATATTCCCTAGGGTCTGGATGATGACCCCTCCAGACGTCTACTAGGATCATTCTATTCATTAGATGATTAATTTGATTTCATTTTTTGGAGAATATATTTTCCAGAGTGCTCCCTGATATATCTATCGCGGAGTTAAAAGTAAGGTTGAAGTCACCCCCAATTACCAACCTTCCTAATTCTAATGATTCTAGTTCCTTCAGTAATTTAATGAGAGTTTTGTGGGGTGAGATTGTGGGGGAATATAGGGAGATTAGTAAGATTTTAATACCCCAAACTATCCCAGTTACTATTACAGAATGTCCATCTTTGTCAATAGTGCAATGTTCTAATTTAAATGGGACATTTTTATGTGTACCCACTGCTGCTCCAGCTTTCTTCGTGGGTTGGGTGGCCGCGTAGACTATCGGGTATTTTTTATGCAGGAAAGATGGCTTTTTCTCATGCGAGAAGTGGTTTTCTTGCATGAAAATAACTGAGGGCTTAAACGGTTTATAGTATTTAAAGGCTTTCCGTCTCTTAAAGGGAGAGTTGAACCCTTTTACATTGTGAGTAATAAAAGTGTATTCTGATTCACTCATTCTAAGTTAGGGCTTATGTGTGTGATCTGTTGTCCATTACCTGCTCTTTCTCTTCTTTTGGGGTTCCCAGAAGAGATCAGGGCGGAGGAGGGCTCAGGGGTCCTCTGAAAGCGCTGGAAAGTCAGTTTATTTTCATCATAGACTAAGAGAAAAGCAAAAACATAAAACATTAATATTACATTCTGTAGACGTCTATTATATGTATGAACAGTAGGAGCAATGTCATTCCTAAACAGTAGGTCTGCGGCGTTCAAGGGGACTACTTTTCGGCTACCTTCCAATAAGCAGACAGTGAGAACTTTCTTAATCAGTAATTTTGTTTCTTCTAAGGAGGCTACATTTGCCAGTCAGTTATATAGCTGTATCAAATAAATTAGCATTTATCTTTCTCTGTAATCAGTGGTTAACAAACTAAATAACATTTTAACTTTTTAAATTTGAACTAAAATAATTTATATCAGAATCAAAAGATAGATTCTGGTTTTCTAAGGATCTAGGGGTTTGACTAGCGTAGGTTAAAACTAAACTCTCTACTTCTATCTTCCTATAACATAAATTTACGCATCAGTCAAC
This sequence comes from Discoglossus pictus, assembly GCA_027410445.1. Classification (NCBI taxonomy): domain Eukaryota; kingdom Metazoa; phylum Chordata; class Amphibia; order Anura; family Alytidae; genus Discoglossus; species Discoglossus pictus. The sequence continues at coordinate 57,773,611 of CM050175.1, forward strand.
AAACCAAATCGGCATCCTATGTTTCCCGTCAGACTACTATGCTGTAGTTCAATCAGGTCTTGCAGCAGATATTGGATCAGCAGTAAGTCTAGATTCCCCTTCGCGTGAAGAGCTGCAGATATTTTGGCCTTTACGGCTTGTGTTCAAGCCTCTGGGGGCTCTAGTAGGTAATGGATTCTCCTTCTGAGATTGTGAGCCGACTAAAGTCCATTGACTTTTAGGAATGGGAGGGTGGGAATGATTTTGGTTTTCTACCGGTATTTCTGCTGGGCAGAGATGTAAATGACGTAGTACAGCCAAATAGTCCTCCAGTGTGCCGGGGTGGTATGTGCAGTACTTTAATAATTAAAAGTTAGGGCAAAGGGAAAGCTCCATGCACTTTGTGCAGTTGAAGAATTGCTAGAGCAGGTTTCATCTGCCTCCGTCTGTCCAGCGTGTTAGGAGATAGATCAGCATAGAATTGCAGATTGGAGTCTCTTTCAAATATGCCGTTAAGTCCTGCACAGCTCTTGGTATTCCTCATACTCTGATGTTATGGCGGCGAGACCGATTTTCCAAATCCTCAATTCTGTCCGTAAGCTCCATGATGTTGAAAGTGTTCTGGTCAATAGAAGACCTGTCTTGTTGTTGGGCCTCTCCAATCTGATCTACTATTTCTTCTAGTAGTTGAGTCCTTTGTCCCAACTCCTTTAAATCTTTCCGCAACGGTTCTATCGATTTGGTTAGAAGTTGTTTAATTGTGGCTATTGATCTGGCAAATAGATCAATATGTTGTTTTGATTTTTTAGAGATAGTCCGAGTGATCAGAGGCAGAGTCCATTTGAGACCTGGGTTTGGCCGCCTTAGGCGAGAAGTGTTCCTGAATGCCTCTTGTAGAGGGACCCCTTTTGCTTTTCTTTATGTTTGGGATTGAAGATTTTCGTGATCAGGGAAGTTGTCAGAATCTTCCTTAAATTGCTGTTGTTTGACACCGGCGTAGAAATGTTAGGATCAGAAGTACTGTATTATAGCTTGCAATTAAGTTCCGTAGCTGTACTTAAGAGGAAGACTGATGATAGTAACAACGCTATTCAAAACCCCTTATAGGTTTATATTTACATCGTGTAATTCAATGTCTTTTTAGGCAGCAGACACAGTTCAAATATTTATTTGAAAGCACAACTTTTAGGGATCCAGACAGGTAGGTTTCAAGTAGCTTTTAGTTTGCAGTAATGGACACTAAACAAGCTCATAGAAAGCCGATGAGATGACAATCCTCTAGAGTCTTAGTGGTTATTTAACAAGTCTTCCTGAAGGTGGGTAGATTTCCTTCAGCAAACAGAGGCTTCTATTCTGCAGAGTATCAGTTGTAGTTGTGTTGGGTGGCCACAGGATGGCAGTACAGAACCAAAATATCAGATAATATTTCATTTGGCCCTGTTAAATACAGATCAGGGTTAACTGAGATTATACATCAGTTGTTTTAGATCAGACTGACACAGATTTAAAGCTAGGGCAGAGTCTTTAAAGATATAGGACCTTAAATGAGTTATCCTGTGTCCACTGTTTAAGCAATGTTGTCAATTTAGACTCAGTATAGCCTCCTAGCAAGGTCTTGTGGTAGCAATAGTACACATCATTATGCAGGGGTTGCTTAGGTATAGTCTCAAGCAATGTATTTCCCTGTTTCTTGGAGTAGCCCTTAGCACAGGCAGCTCCCCATAAATTGTATTGTTAGGGGGTCAGTTGTATAAGATATTGTTTCAGGCACTAATAGGACCAGTTAAAATGGCGTCCTCCCGATTAAGGGACTCTCCACCCCTGTCTTTTAATGTTATTTGCAACCCAATACATTTCCTGGGCAACTGTGGTCCTGACTGGCCCCTTGATGTTGCTCTTTAGTCCTCCTAGAGTTTTCCAGCAGTTGTGGGTGTCGTGGTCAATCTGGCCTAAATCTTGGGCCTGCTTATGGGCGTCTCAAAATGGAGGCCATCTTTTTGCGGGCTTTCTCTCTTTCCCGCCGACCTCTTCTCTTTGGCCTGTCCCTGTCCCAGACGCCCCTCTGCACCTCCGCTCCGGGCCATCAGTCCTCCCAGGGCCTCCGGACGTCTCCCCAGGCCCAGCCGCCCCCGCTGCTGCTCCCGCTGTAGGCCGCACGCCCCCATCTCGGGCTTCACAATATGGTGGCCTCTTCTCCACTGACCCCAGCTCTCTCTCACCTCCTCTCGTTCCGGCCTGGGGTTCGGTCGCCTGGTGTACTCCGCTGATGGTTCTAGCCTTCCTCAGTGACTCTGCTTAGCTCCGTGTGGAGTGTATGCCTCCAGAGTGGCCCTTCTCGGCTGGGAGTACAGGTCTTGGCCTTGTCATGGCTGCAAATGTAAGTAGTTGCTGCAATCCAGGATTTTCACGAAGGGTGTCCCGTGGGGGTTCAGGATCTCTTCCCCTGGTGTCCCCAGATAAAATATGGGAAAATCTGGGCACTTAGGGTTAGAATAAAACTCCAAAAAACAACTCTATAAACGGAGCTCCAGTCAAACACGTCCTGCTTCGTTGGACGCAAGCTCAGCCCCATTATCTGACATTTTATGCGATGGGCCATGACTCCAAAAAGGCAGGGGCCCCTATACTTCTGCATATAGACTTTCCCTTTACTCTTGAGGAGAAAAAAAAGATTTATCCACTGGGTAAATACAGTGCCTTGCAAAAATATTCACCCCCTTGGCATTTTTCGTGTTTTGTTGCCTCACAACCTGGAATTAACATGGATTGTTTGAGGATTTGCATCATTTAATTTACAAAACATGCCCACAACTTTGAAGATGTGTTTTTTTTTTATTGTGAAGCAAACAACAAATAGGACAAAATAACAGAAAAAGTAAATGTGCATAACTATTCACCCCCCTAAAGTCAATACTTTGTAGAGCCACCTTTTGCAGCAATCACAGCTCCAAGTTGCTTTGGATAAGTCTCTATAAGCTTGCCACATCTTACCACTGGGATTTTTGCCCATTCATCCTTACAAATCTGCTCCATCTCCTTCAAGTTAAATGGTTTGCGCTTGTGAACAGCAATCTTTAAGTCTGACCACAGATTTTCTATTGGATTGAGGTCTGGGATTTGACTAGGCCATTCCAACACATTTACATGTTTCCCCTTAAACCACTCAAGTGTTGCTTTAGCAGTGTGTTTGGGGTCATAGTCCTGCTGGAAGGTGAACCTCTGTCCTAGCCTAAAATCACGCACAGAGTGGTACAGGTTTTATTCAAGAATATCCCTGTATTTAGCATCAACCATCTTTCCCTCAACTCTGACCAGTTTCCCAGTCCCGGCTGCTGAAAAACATCCCCAAAGCATGATGCTGCCACCACCATGTTTCACTGTGGGGATGGTGTTCTTTGTGTGATGTAATGTGTTGGGTTTGCGCCAGACATAGCATTTTATTTTTCAATTTTAGTCTCATCAGACCAGAGCACCTTCCTCCATACATTTTGGGAGTCTCCCACATGCCTTTTCGCAAACTCAAAACGTGCCATTTTGTTTTTTGCTGAAAGTAATGGATTTCTTCTGGCCACTCTGCCATAAAGCCCAATTCGATGGAGTGTACAGCTTATTGGCGTCCTATGTACAGATACTCCAGTCTCTGCTGTGGAACTCTGCAGCTCCTCCAGGGTTACCTTAGGTCTCTGTGCTGCCTCTCTGATTAATGCCCTCCTCGCCCGGTCTGTGAGTTTTGGTGGGCGGCCTTGTTTGGGGAGTTTCTTGGTCTTCGTGGCAGTGTTTGCTTAGTGGTACCTCTTGCTTAGGTGTTGCAGCCTCTGGGGCCTTTCAAAAAAGGGCAATTAGATGGTGGTAAAATTATCCTGGCAGGAGATCTCAACTAAATTCTAGTCTCCTAGTTAGATAGGTTGAGGTGGGGCAAAGAGATAACATTTTCTAAGAAATTAAAGCAAATTAAATCCCACTTTACTAACTTAAATCTAATTTACTCTACTCTAGAATTATTTACTGCTAGACTCGTCCTTATTAGATCAAACAAAAATGACTGATATTACCCCTTGTATATGGCTGGACCAATCTTTAGTCAAGCTTACATTAGACTTACAGATAGATAATAAACCCCCCTTTTCATGGAGAATAAATGAGATGCACTTAACAAATCTGACTTTCCGGGATTGTATATCTCAGGACCTAGAGTTATACTTTAATACTAATCTTGGCCAAGATTCTGGGATCGGATGGGTGTGGGCAGCACACAAAGCCTACATTAGGGGCACATGCATTAAAATTGCTTCTAATTATAAGAAAGAACGAAAATTACAGGAAACAAACTTAAAAAAGGTTAGAACAGATCAATCAAACAAACCCCACATTTGCTCCTCTCTGAAGATACGAGGAAAGCCCTTAGATGGATGCAAAAAAAAAAATTCTACAATAAGGCTAATAAGCTAGACTCTTTACTAGCGAGGAAATTAAAAGTTAATCAATCCCAATCGAAGATATATTAATTAAAACTCCCCGCAAGGCAAATAACAGCTAACCCATCTAAAATTCAGGACCTTTCTTGCATTATGAAAAGCTTTATTCTGCTTCTACACGCCTAGATAATCACAAATTACAATATTTTCTAAATACTATAGACCTTCCCTCTTTGACGGAAGAATACTCTTAACTCTGAAATCTCTATAGAAGTTAGAAGTGTTATTCAAAAATCCAAGATCGGTAAATCCCCAGGACCTAATGGGTTTACAAATCTATATTATAAAAAATATATTGACCAACTAACCCCACACCTAACTAATTTATTTAACTCAAAAATGACGGGTCAGCAAATTCCACCTGAACTTAACCTGGGCAAAATTGTTCTATTCCCCAAAGATGGTCGAGACCCCCTAGAAACCAAAAATTATAGACCAATTTCTCTTTTAAATAGTGACATTAAATACTTAGCGAAAATTATGGCGGATAGAATCTCCGACTTCCTTCCCAAACTAATCCACAATGATCAAGTGGGGTTTATCCCTGTTAGGCAAGCAAATGATAATATCCGAAAGGTCCTTAATTTAATGCATCATACTAAGAAAAATAAAACTCTGCCCTTGATGTAGAAAAGGCCTTTAACTCAGTGGAATGGCCTTATCTACTAGTCACACTTACAAAATTTGGATTCCAAGGACAATTTATTAACTTGATCAAAACATATTATAATGCCCCCAAAGCAATGTTGAAAATACCGGGACGAGAAAAGCCGGTGATTTATATACAGCGAGGCATGAAACAGAGCTGTCTTCTCGCTCCCCTCCTCTTCGTCTTAGCTACACAGCACAAGCAATTAGAGTGAACTCAGAAGTTCACGGTATTCAAATAGGCCTCCACCAATTTAAAATTTCATTCTTTGCAGGTGACCTGCTCTGCTCTCTCACATAACCTACTCTGTCTGTCCCAGCCTTTATGCAAACTCTAGAAAATGTTCGTCTTTTCTCAGGTTTGAAAATAAATTTAGAAAAAACAGAAGCCCTAGCGTTAGATATTCCGACCTTCGAGAAAGAAACCCTTACTCATATATTTAAATTTGTATGGTCTAGCAAACATAAAATATTTAGGGATAAATCTAACTCCCAAGACAGAGGTAATTTACACGGCCAACTACACCCAATTATATAACTCATTAAAGAAAGACTTAAAACAATTAGTCTAAATTCTGCCTTTCTTGGCTTGGGAGGATCATTTCAGTGAAAATTAATGTTCTTCCTAGATTAATGTACCTATACGAACCTTACCCAATTCAATTAATATGAAAGAACTAATATACTTTTGAAGATTAATCTTTCAATTCATATGGCAAAATGGCCCCTCTAGGATCTCTAAATCCATTATGTACAAAGGACGCTTATCATGCCCTAATCTAAAATTATATTTTAAAGCGGCCCAACTTTCCTTCATACTATTAGCCCACTGAATCTCACCCTGAGTGGATTTTCATCGAAAATCACTCCATGCATCCTCGCTCATGGGACACAATTACATAGTTACATATTAATTGAGGTTGAAAAAATACTTTTAGCCCATCAAATTCAACCCTTTACGATATCCTCTGATCTGCAATATGTGGATTAATAGATAAATGATCCAGAGAAAGGCAAACAGAAAAAAAGTTAAACTTTGCCAATTGTCTCAAAAGGAAAAAAATAAATCTTCCTGACCACAGATACTGGCGATCGAATTCCTCCCTGGATCAATACTCCCTCTCTAATTAACCGGGATGACCCTGAATGCCCTTTTTATTAAAAAATATATCCAATCCCTTTTTAAAGTTATCTATCGAATCCGCTGTCACCACATCTTTTGGTAGAGAATTCCACAGATTAACCACCCTTACTGTCAAGAACACTTTTTTTCTTTAAGGTGAAATCTTTTTACTTCTAACCTCAAAGGATGTCCTCTTGTCAGTTGAAAACCTCTTGGCACAAAAAGCTCACTTGACAAATCTTTATACTGACCCTGGATGTATTTATATAGGGTAATCATATCCCTTCTTAGACAGTTTTTTTTTCTAGAGAAAATAAGTTTAATTTGGTTAGTCTTTCCTTATAATTTAGCCCCCTACATTACCCTTATTAACTTTTTCCAGTTCTAAAATGTCCTTTTTATGAAGTGGTGCGCAAAATTGTACTCCATATTCCAAATGAGGGCGTACTAGTGATTTGTATAGTGGCAGACTTATATTTGCTTCCCTGGCTTCTATACCCTTCTTGATACATGCTAATATTTTATTTGCCTTTGCAGAGAACTGTTACGTAGGTGGTTGTCCACAAGCACTCCTAAATCCCTTTCAATATCTAATACCCCTATATTTGCTTCATTAAGTTTATAAATTGCATGGCTATTTTTCCTTCCCAGATGTATAACCTTACATTTATTCATATTAAATCTCATCTGCCATTTAATGGCCCATTTCTCTAATTTATGCAAATCCCTTTGGAGGGCAAGTACATAATTTTCTGATTTAATTACCTTGCACAATATAGTGTCATCAGCAAAAATGGAGACAATACTTTCCAGTCCAAATTCTAAGTCGTTAATAAATATGTTAAAAAGGAGAGGGTCTAATACTGAGCCCTGAGGAACCCCACTTACCACATTAGTCCAATCAGAGTATGTTCCATTTACAAAACCATTTGCTTCCTGTCTTTTAGCCAGCTCTCAATCCATGTGATATATTTACTGCAATTCCTGTATCCCTTAGCTTGCACAATAGTTTCCCTCCCATGTGGCACTGTATCAAAAGCCTTTGCAAAATCTAAAAAGACTACATCCACTGAGTTGCCTTGATCCAAGTTCCTACTAACCTCTTCATAGAAACTAATTAGATTTGTTTGGCATGACCTTCCCTTATAAATCCATGTTGACTCCTACTGATGATCCTGTTCAAATAGACATATTCTTGTATATTATCTCTTATTAACCCTTCTAAAAGCTTTCCCACTACAGAAGTGAGGCTCACAGGTCTATAATTCCCCGGATTTGCTCTTGCTCCCTTCTTAAATATAGGTTTCACCTCTGATTTTCTCCAATCATCTGGTAGAGACCCAGTGTTGAGTGAATCTTAAAAAAATAGATATAATGGTTTGGCTATTACAGAACCCAGTTCCCTCCGTACTCTTGGATGTATTTCATCATGACCTGTGGCTTTGTATTTTAACATTTATTTTTTCCAACCTCTTTTGGATTTCTTCCTGCGTTAACCAATTACTTGGTGAAGGAAAGAAGAAAATAACATATTTAGCTCATCTGCCTTTTCCTGGTCACTAATTATCAGACGGCCTGTGCCACATTGTAATGTTCCTATAGCTTCCTTCCTGGCCTTCTTCCCATTAATATTTTTAAAAAATATTTTAGGGTTAGTCTTACTCTCCTTTGCAACTCATTTTTCATTTTCTATTTTAGCCAGTCTAATAGCCCTTTTGCAAGCCTTGTTGATTGCCTTGTATTCCCGTAAAGCAGTCTATGTCCCCTCGTTTGTATAATTGAAATGCCTGTTTTTTACTCCTTATCTTGATCTTTAAATCATTGTTAAGCCACGTTGGATTTAATTTACTCCTTTTACTTTTATTTCCACATGGGATTTGCTGATGTGTATGTATATTTAGTACGGATTTAAATGTTGTTTATTTATGTTCAATATTTTTACCTGACAGTTCTTTGTCCCAGGCTATACGTTGTATTGCTGCCCTTAGACCATTAAAATCTGCCCTTTTAAAATTAAGAGTTTTCGTTGGTCCCTTACAGTTTTTTTTTTTTATTTAATCTCAAATGTGTTGTGATCACTGTTTCCCAAAGCTTGCCCTGTTTCAACATTTGATACCATATCAATATTATTTGTGACTACTAAATCCAAGATAGCCTAATTTCTAGTAGGTTTCTAGTATAACCTGGGCCAGATAATGATCCCTGAGTGTACTAAAGAACCTGCTCCCTTTATCCGTACTGCTGGTTTCACTCATACAATTTTTTTCAGGGTAGTTAAAATCTACCATTATTAAAAATTGATATGGTTAGATAAAATCGCTCCTTCGATACAAAATGTATCAAATCCTCTGATTAAACATACTATCTCATGCTGTAAATGGTTTTACCGTCATACCACACTTATCTTATCTGACCCCTTTACTCACGCATCCACTGGTCCCGACAAATACCTTGGTTACTTCTTGCCACTGGTGGAAATTAAAAAAACTAGGCAGGATAGGATCTTGGATAAGAGAGGGTCGGATTATCTCTTTCAAAGAGCTTAGAGATGAATTTGCCCTTCCCTTACATGAACAGTACTCGAGACTCATCAAAGATAAATATATCCTAGAATGGGAAAAGGACTTAACTAACCCTTCAGTGGGACTTAGATACATGGAAAGATTAATTGTTCAATATATTCAAGGGCTCCCTTAATTACAGCGTGCTAGAGACCTCTATCAAGGTCCTTCATCAAATTTACATTACTTCAGATAGGCTGGTTAAATGGAATAAGACAGAAAATTCAAAGTGCTTTAGAGGTTGCTCTGATATAGGATGTTTCATTCATATATGGTCAAATTGCCCAAAAGTGCAACAAATCTGGAAAGATATTGGTAAACGAACATCCGATTTATTCCACCTACCTGTTAAGTAAACAGCCGAGACATGCCTTTTGGGGATACATATAATATCTCTCTCTACTCCCTAGAATAGAATTTTACAATTCCTGACACTAGCCCACGAAAAGCCACATTGCTAGAAACTGGAAATCAAATTGTTTAGATTTTCTAGCTATAAAAGCAAAATGAAATTTTATTGCAACCAACAAAAGGATAACTCATTCTCTAGCTGACACCATTCCCACTTTCCTAGGAATTTGGAGCATACAGGTATCCAGCTATCAATCATTACTTAGAAAGCCTTTATACCATACTAGATAAAGAAATGGAGGATTTAGCCGTAGACCCAGGACCAATAGAGGAGGAATCCAGGAAGGATGGGAACTTAATGAGATGACATATCTGTTAACAAAGAATATATTTTAAAAGACAATAAGATTAAAAATGATTACGGTATTTGTTTAATTGTTTGATCTTAGTTAAATGTAATTGCTGCTCTGCATCGATTGAATCAGCAGTGGTTCTCAAGAGAAGATACTCTAGTATAAATTTAAATATCTCTGTTTACTTAATGATACCTACAAACAGTATCACACATTTCTGAATATCTCTAGGTTGTAAGGAGGAAAACAATAGAAAATGGAATAGGCAGATTTCATAGTCTCTTTAGTTGGTTACACTGATTGCCTTTATTCTAAATGTCACAATTAAGTTCCTTGTTAAACTTGAATAACAGCATGATCTGACTGTTTTGTATTAACATGTTATATCTATTTTAATTCTCATGTAACCAAGTTCAAATGCATTAAGGTTTACTATGCATCTGCTTATAATAATTTTTTTTTAAAAAGTAGGCAAACTAATTTTTTGCTGTGATTTTAATATGGTACTGAATGTATCTTTAGATAGGAAAAGTAACAATAAGAATATTTACATGGGCATACAAAAAGGAAAGCTAATCTTTTCTATGAATCCTTAGTGAGATTTGAGTTATATGATGTTTGGCGGTTAAGATATGGTAATGTAAGAGACAATACGTTTTATTCTCACCGCCATAAGTCTTATTCTAGAATAGACTATTGTTTGGTTGACTCAGAAACCTTGGCAGTTACAGACTCTACCAAGATTAATATAATGAATTGGTCAGATCATGCTATGATAGAACTCCAGATTAAAGATCATTTGACTCAAAAGAAGTATTCTAGAAATAGAATGGATATTTCATTATTTAATAATTCAGATAAACAAATATTATTACGGAAAGAAATAGAAAACTTTTTCCAAGTTAATGGGAATTCAGTTCCTGAGCCCTCAACGATTTGGAATGCCCATAAAGCATATATAAGAGGAATGTTACTCTCATGGGGTGCACATAGAAGGAAACAGAGTGGTCTATCACTCCGAGACTTATATGTACAATTAGCAATCCTTGAAAGATAAAATAAATTATCCCCTTCAGCTGATAAGAGTCTAGAGATTAGAAAAGTAAAAAACGGAATAAATAAAATTGTCCAAAAAAATATTGATAATAGCCTGTGGAAACTTCAACAGAGAAAATATTTTTTGGATAATAAAGTTGGGAAACTATTAGCTCGGAAATTAAAAAATAATAAACCAATTAATAGAATAGTTGAATTAATAATTGAAAACAAAAAGAAGGACTCAATTACATTAACAAATCCTAGTGATATTGAAAAGGCCTTTTTTGACTTTTATGAAAATCTTTACAATTTAGAAAGTAACGATGCAGTTATAAAACAAAAAACAGAAGATATTACTACATTTTTGGAAAGACTTTCGCTTCCCAAAATCACTAAGGAGGATTTAGATGATCTAAACAGTGAAATAAAAACATTAGAAATTGAAGAAGTAATTGATAACTTAAAGTTAAATTCAGCCCCTGGTCCAAATGGCTTTGTAAATAAATATTATTATAAATATTATTACAAAACCTTTAAGACGGTACTTATGAAACATCTAGCTGAAGTGTTCAATGAAATTAAAAGAAAAGGGAGTGCGCCTAAAGAAATGTTAGAGGCAGTTATAATTAATATTCCAAAGCAGGTGCTGTAAGAATTATAGACCGATATCTTTAATGAACACGGATATAAAATTATATGCAAAAATGTTAGCTAAAAGATTGAGCTTGTGCCTTGGTAAATTAAAAAATATGGATCAATCAGGTTTTTTACAAGATAGGCAGGGAGCCGATAATACAAGGAGATTAATTGACGTAGTTTCTTTTTGTAAAGATAATCATAAACCTTCTATAGTTATCACATTAGATGCAGAAAAGGCCTTTGACAGGCTAAACTGGGATTTTATGAATCAAGTATTACTAAAATTCGGTTTTGAAGATTTTGGAGTGAAATCTATAGGGGCTTTATATTCAAACCCCACTGCCTGTGTTGTAGGAAATGGCCTAAAAACAAACACTTTCTCTATTACTAATGGGACCAGTCAGGGTTGTCCATGATCTCCTTTAATTTTTGTTTTAATGATGAAACCTTTGGCAGAAGCCATTAGAATGAATAAGAAAATTCCTGGAAATAGAATTGGTGATTCTGAGCATAAAATCATGCTTTATGCCGATGATGTGATATTAACTATAGCCGAACCTAGAAAGTCTTTACTACAGATTCAGGATTTAATAAACAAATTTGGTTTAATTTCTTAGTACAAAATAAATTGGTCAAAGACAAAGGTATTAACGATAAATATAGACGAAGATGAAATAACTTCTCTGAAAAACATTTGGGAAATTGATTGGGAGTTAAATAAAATCAATTACTTGGGAATAGAATTTTCTGAAAAATTGGAAAATCTAATTAAAATTATTTTTTTGAAATTATATGACAAAATTAAAAAGCAACTAATAAATTGGAAATCAAATAGACTATTCTGGTTCGGTAGAATAGCAGCCATAAAGATGTCTATATTACCGCAAATAAACTATTTATTTAGATGTTTGCCTTTATCCGTTCCTGAAACTATAATTAAAAAATACCAAACCTTGATCGATTCATTGATATATAATGGGAAAAAATCTAGAATTAATTCAAGGATTGTTAGGAAGAGCTTTATAAAAGGAGGCACTGCGTCCCCTTGTGTTGAAGAATATTATATGGCTGCAATGCTATCTCATTTTATACCCTGGTCCGCTAAAACCAAACAAAATAAGTGGATAACTATAGAACAATGTTTAGCTAAGGGCTTATCATTAAGAGATTGGCTTTGGTATGATAAATTTCCCAATAATAATATTACGTCAATAATAATTAAAACAGGGTTTAAATTTTGGTTTAAATGGAAGAAAAAACTAAACCTTTCGACAATTCCGTGTTCGGAAATGTCATTGTTAGGTGTAAGTAATGTTCTTAACTTGGCCTGTCTTCGTAATTGGAGTAATTGGAATATACAGACATTGGGAGATCTGTTCGATAAAGGTGAAATTAAGTCTTTTTCCAAATTATGTGCTAATTTTAGTTTTCCATCGTCTAAATGGTTGGAATATGAGAGAGTTAAAATATTAATAATATATTTAATTACCTCAAACAGATCCTTAACCAATTTCGAAAAGTTAGCACTTTATAATGACAGGAAACATATAATTTCCAAATGCTATGAAATATTAAGAAAACAGGACAAGATGGAAAAATCTCCAGGTATGCTTAAATGGGAAAAAGAATGCAATAACTTAATTGACCTGGAAAATTGGTCTAGAGCATTTGCGTTCTCACAAAAAATTGTTAAATATCAAGCATATAGAGAAGTCAATTTTAAAGTGATTACTTTAAAAGTGGTACTTTGTCCCAGTAAAGATAGCAATTATTAACAATAATCCTAATAGTGGGCTTTGTTGGAGGCTTTGTAATCAGCAGGGGACGCACACGCATATTTGGTGGGACTGTGACCCCATTAAGAAACTTTGGAGTTTGATTTTTGAATATATTTCTAAAATTTGCGGTAAAATCATTAAGCCGACATGTGAAATGGCTATTCTTCACATCATGGACAATAGGCTTAAGATGGAAGAACAAGCTTTAATTTTACAGGTCAGGTAGTCTCAGTAGTCAAATGGCTTATTGCCAAACGCTGGAAATCAGAACTTATTCCATCACTGAATGAAGTATTAACAATTCTCAAAAAGAACAGAGAATTAGAAAGGAATCTATATGACAAGGGCATTGTTTTATCCAGGGTTAACAGTTGGCTGATTTGGGATAAATATTTCCATTCTTTAAACTCATAAGACATAACCTTTTTTTTTTTTTTTTTTTTTTTTATGACTGTAATATATCTTGTATTTGTATATTTGTGTTTTGTATAATTTTGTAATATCTGTTTGTTATTTGTAGAAACTGAAGTAAAATAAAAAAAACTGAAAAAAAAAAACTAAAAGGAAGTTCAGTACTTTACAAGGAGAAACCCTACTGAGAAAGTAGCAGAACAATTATAAAACCTAGAGAGTCTTTCCGGGAATCTCTTACCATTTTATGGTTTCTAATGTGGCAATGTCTGGCATTTGTGGGCCTATGTGCACTCACAATAGAATATCACTTGCAAAATGTATGAATCACTGGCTGTATAATGCTTTGCTCCACAGTAAAGAGCAGGTTAACAGATCATTATCCTGCTTTATGCAGAGGAATTTTATTTGTCACAACAAAAACAAAACCAGAACGGGTAATAAAGTTTTATATAGGTTGGGGGATAGAGGTTATATACTGTCTTCCATCATGTCCCAGATTCCACCTCCACCACCTCGGCCACTACACTGAAACCAAGAGACTGTGGGACAAGCAAGACACGAGAGCCCTGCTCCCTGTGCAGAAGAATGGTTTTCTCCTGGCCGGGCCCTGGAGAGATCTCTAGCATGTCTGAATGCATAGGAAGCAGCAGAGTTGTACTCTGGGAGGAACATAGTTCTGAACTTTCATTGTAGTCCGCAATTAGCATCTCTTCAGAGCCTTCAGCAACCTCCTCTGACTCTACCATCTGCACCATCACCAGAGTAGGCTCAGGCTCTGATACCTCCTCGGAGGCTGGAGTCGAGTCAACCTGTACAGGCTTTTGTGTCCTATTGTTGTGGCTACGCAGATGCCTCTTCAGACTGTGCTGCAGAGTATAACCCATCCCACACAATTGGCAGCGGAATGGCTTATCCTCCAGATGGGATTTTAGATGGCGTCTGAGTTTGGTAGCAAGAGGATAGGACTTACCACAAAACTGGCACAAGAAGGGGCGATCGCCAGTGTGCAAGCGCTCATGGGCACGTAGAGTCTGAGGGTCCTTTAGCTTCTTGCCACATACAGTACATAAGTGCATTTCTCCAGTGTGCATGATCAGGTGTCGCTTTAGCTCTGGTTGTTGAGGGAAAGCATCCCCACAATACTGGCACTTGTATGGCTTTTCTCCAGTGTGCAATCTAAGGTGAATACGCAGGTTGCCTTTGTGCCGAAAATCCTTACCACAGTGTGGACAGGTGTATGGTCGTTCACCTGTGTGCAAACGCATATGGTTGCGCAGAGAGCAGCTGTTGGCCAGTTCTTTATCACACACGGTACACTGAAGAGGTGGTCTGGAATTGCCACCTGAATGCACACAGTAATTCTTGCGGTGTATGCGAAGTGTGGGCCTGCGTGCAAAGCTTTTACCACAATCCTCACATCTAAAAGGGCGCAAGCCTGTGTGGAGGACAGAGTGTTCCCGCAAGTCTCGTTGAGTACCATATGCCTTGTCACAGAGCGAGCACGGAAAAGGACGCAATCCGAGGTGGCCTAGAAGATGAGCCTTAAAACTCTCTTCGGAGCTGTATGCCTTCCCACAGTCTTTGCACATAAAAGGCTTGCGGCCACTGTGGATGAAACTATGTCTCTTCAAATGGCTCAGCTGCAAGAAGCTTTTGCTGCAGTCCTGGCATTGAAATCTGCGTTCTGTTTGTACTTGCAGCTCACTCTTATCAATCTTTGGTGCCACTCCTAAAGTTTTAGGCTTACCCTTAATTTCTTGTTTAGAGAAATTTGTCGCGCTTTCACACTTTTCCCCTGAGGATGAAGTGCGCTCACGTTTTGCAGACTTCCTCAGTTCTTTCTTACTCTCCAGATGGTTGGGCGATGCTTTCTCTTCTTCTCCATCTACACTTCCAGAACTTTGCTTTCGTTTGGATCTGGATAATTTGGTTCTAGCTTCCTCCTGGCATCCCGCTTCTATAGATGTTTTGATTTCATTGTGATTGAGTATGTCCTTAGTTCCAATTGAGTCACAACTTTTAGTCTTCTGAATTTTAGAGCATTTGCTGACCACCTCATCTTTTACAGTGATTGACACAACATCATCAGGAGTCTCTGCAAATAATAAATAGTAGTTAATGGGAGAATTCTCTGAAATCCAAAACTTGCATACAATAAGCAATCCTACACCAACACAAGCCAGGAGTGCCATGCCTGTCTTATTAATGGCATATTTAAGTTTCCCTGTTTGTAACATTTTATAAACTAATACATGTTGCTTATATCAGAAATACACATTACATTGAGTCATTCTCTACACATTAAGACATATTTAAAAAAAAAACAAAAAAAAAAAAACGGTTTCCTCATCGCCACAGCTGTTCATGTGGGCACCTGGTACCTGCCAATAGAAAAACTGCATTTGGGTAAATCTTTTAACCCTAACCTTCACGCCGATAGCAGCACAGTGCAGAATTCCACACAGCAATGTCTGAGCTCCTCCTTGCTTCCTTGTGCAGGGGAAAAACAAGACTATGCACTCCATGATGCTTTGTTGCACATACTGACTTTACAGACTGAAACAATGTTATAGCTGCCAGTGATTGCCCCCCCAAAAAATTATGAATATAATGCTAATTTTAGCAGGGATTTTCAGGGGTGTTAACTCTTAAAATTAACTGCTTGAAAACTCAACAGATTTGGCAAACTTTAGAGTAAGTTTAATAATGTTTATTTTGGTATTTTTTCATGCAAAAATGATTTCATACACTATGCACTCATAATCCAGGAAGCATAAATATGCCTTTAAACAACTTTAAAGGACCATTGTAATGCCCACAAATATGGCATCCTTCAGGAAGAAACAGTGTCTACTAAATTAAAGATTTTACCTCAAAATGCTTCTTATGCCCATGGCTTACACAGTAGCTAATGTTGTTAATTTCCTACAAACTTAACAAATATCTAAAGTTTTCCCAATCGACAGTTGTTTTTTTAAACCCCTAACTCTGGCATATTCATTTATTATGGATTGGAGTAGAGAGAGGCAGGTGATGAGGAGGCCAACAAGGAGAGAGTTGCTGTAGTCAAGGCGAGATATGATGAGAGAGTGAATTAGAATTTTAGTTGTGTCTTGCTTAAGATAATGGAGATGTTTTTTTTTTTTAAGTGAAATGACAAAATGTTATTGATTGTATGCGAGAAATGAAAGAGAGGGCAGGGTCCAGTAGAACTCCAAGTCAACGTGCCTGGGGGGTGGGTGTGATGATGACATTGTCAACAGTGAGAGAAATATGTGCAGTGGAAGCTGTGATAAAGGTTGGGAATATTAAGAGCTCAGTCTTTGACATATGGAGTTTGAGTTGACGGGTGGACATCGAGGAGGATATGCTTGAGAAGCAAGTGGCAACTTGTGCAAGAAGAGAGGGGGGTAGATCTGCTGCCGAGAGGTAGATTTGAATGTCATCTGCATATAGATGATACTGAAATCCAAAAGATTTTATTAGAGTACCAAGGAAGGTTGTATAGATGGAGAAAAAGAGCAGGCCTAGAATTTAATCCTGTGGTATGCCAACAACCAGAGGGAAGAAGAAGAGGTACCAGAAAAATAGACACTAGATGTTCAATCCTCTATGTATGATGCAAACCATGGAGGGAAGGTGTCAAACAAGCTTATCATTTGGATAAGAAGGGAGTGGTCAGCTGTGTCAAAGGCAGCAGAGAGGTCCAGGATAATTTGAATAGAAAAAGGATGCTTTGATTTGGTGGTGAGCAAGCCATTAGTGACTGTTGTGAGAGCGGTCTCTGTGGAGTGCTAGGACCGGAAGCTAGATTGGAAGAGGTCAAGAATGGAGCTGGACTGGATCAAAGGTCACATCACCTTACATATCTCATAGCAGTAACAGGTAGTTGTTAAAACATCCACATAAATATTTGGACTTCTATAAATATAATCAATCATAGCAACCTTGGTTTAGACTTGACTTCTCATTTAAGTGCTTTTAAGCATTTTATGAAATTATATTATATATATATATATGCTATTTATTCTTGTACTTTAGCACCTTTTGTGTATTTTATGCTGTTTCGACTATCACATCAATCTTAACATTTGTCTTATTTTTCCTCACTTACAGTAAACCTATGCGCATACATTCGTTTTTGTAATGTCCATTGTGGATAACTTAATGACTGTTGCGTTGGGATATTGCACATGATGGGATCTTACAGCGTTTATTTGTATGCAAAGGCAGCATTGTCTTTGTAATCTATGAGTGTGCTGTGTTATAATTTGTAGCAGAAAATGAGCCTTTTTCTTACAGTTACGAAGAGATATCACATATTATAATTGTCGAACTACGAGACATCGTCACGCTCTGAGAGGGGAGCCGTTAACTCGGAGCACTTAGGCGATGAGGGCCAAAGATGCTCATCACCTGCGAGCCTCGCTTAGCGAGGCGAGCCGCTAAGGCACTACAACTCGCAGCATTTGGGCGATGAGCGACGAAGGCGTGCCTCGCATAGCGAGGCGAGCAGTGCAGGCAATGAAACACACAGGACTTACAGCCTTATTAAATTGTGATTTGACCAATTAAATAGGGCTCTATATAAGCACATAGCATATTTTTTTACAGAAGTTTTTAGTTAGGGAAGACCTTGCTTTTGGATAGAAGTTCACTAACTAAAAACTTCTGTAAAAAAAATATGCTCTGTGCTTATATAGAGCCCGATTCAATTGGCCGAATCGCAATTTAATAAGGCTGAGAGCCTGCAAACACTTAGGAAACGCGGCATCCACTTAGGCTGCAAGCACTTGACGAATGCGCGACTTAGAAAAAAAAAATATATATGAGATACAAAAAATACGAAGTTAACGGCTGAAGCAAAAAACACGAAACACACAAAAAATAAAAAAAAACAATACTACAAAAACATCACACACAGCACTGGGGAACAGCCAGGACATCTGGGAGTGAGGTGGAACGCAAATTTAAGTCGATTTCGGCGAATTAGCCACTCGAAAATTGGCTAAGCAAGAAAAAAAATGAAAATAAGGCTACACAACCCTGGACCGCGCAAAACATTGCCAACCACGTACCACTTTCACCAGGGAACCTACGAGGTACAAAATACACTACTACAAAGGACGGCAAATGCTCGCGAACCGCGTAGCACATTGTAAAATAGCGTTGTTTGTCTATCATAACCTACGCATATAAAGTAGCCCTTTACACAAATAAACCAATGGTTTCCCGTTGCACACGCAGCCTATTTCTAATGCACTGTTACAACATTCATAAAACTATCTCCTCAGGCCAGCAACAGTCCCACTGGACATTATATGCTACAGGACAATAAAAAGAGATTGTTACCTCTTCAGGCTATTGATTGTTATCTATATTAATTAGAAAAAGGTAAACTATATTAATGTATTATTCCATTAATTCATTAAATTAGTATTTAAAAAAATATAGAGGAGCCAAAGGACACACAAGGAGAGGTTCGCAATGAGCGCCAAAGGTGCTCATAGCAAGCCACGCCATGAGCGCCGAAGGCGCTCAGCGCAAGGCTCGTAAAGGTTTACATTGTGTGGCAAACAACATTTCCATGGCTTTAAATTTTATTGCCGTAAGTTTTGACGGGCAAGTCGCTAGTTATGTATAAAATCATTGAGATGATATTGACCCCTTATATACACGTCTAAACATAACATTATAAAGGAGATAAACAAACCTGGCACTTGGGATTCTTCCACACCACACAGTATGGACCCTTGCATTTCAGTCACTATTTTCTTCCCAGGAAGATCCAGGCTAACAAACAACTTGGCTCCTTCTGGTTCTGCTGTAATGGGTAATGAAGCTTTCTCTTGTTCTGCGGTTACCGCTGACACTGTCCTTTCTATCTCTGGTGTCCCTGCTGAGGTCAAACCCGTTGGTTGAGGTGTCACAGCTGAACTCTCTGGGTGTAGGGATATAACAGGCATTCTCGTATTCACATCTAAATCTTCATCATCACTGGGTAACAGGGGCAGTTCATCTTCCTCTGAATCAGGTGAAACTGGCAACACTGCTAATTTAACAGGTTCTGGTGTCATTGGTTTTGCTTGCTGAAACTCTTCTGTGATTGGCACCAAGACTTCTTGAGGCTCTTCTGTGACTGAAGCTGACACTTCTGGAAGCTCCTCAATGACTGCAGTGGAGACTTCCTGGGGCTCCTCTAAAACTGTAGATGCAACTTCTTGAGGCTCCTCTATCCCTGCAGTTGAGGTTTCCTCAGGCTCCTCTATGATTGATGTTGAGACTTCTTGAAGCTCTTCTATGATTGCTGTTGAGACTTCCTTAGGCTCGTCTATTATTGCAATTGAGACATCTTGATGGTTCCCTGTGCCTTGCTTTGTAATTTCCTGGTGCTCTTGTACAACACCCTGTGTCTCCTTTAATACTGAAACTCTCTCAAGTGCATCAAGTATCAATCCCACCTTTGAATTGTCTTTTACTGGAACATCTTCTAGCTTGGGATCCTCTTTCTTTCCACTATTCACAGACAAGACTCTGTTCTCCTCTAAATGCAGCAGCAACTCTGAGCCTGGTGGGACAGAATTGATAATCTGGAGATACAAAGCCCCTCGAAACCTGCACAGTTGTACATTCTGCTCCTTTGTACTCCTCCTCACAAATCTGCAAAAATAGCAATGAAATGTAATACTGCATATGTTAGCATATCTTGTATTCACATTGAGTTTGTTGCTGTGCTTATATAAAAAAATAAATCTGATAAACATAATTTTTGTGCATACTTAAAACACAGCAACTTCACCGATTGGCAAAACAAAGATCTAGAATGTATCCAGTGGCTTAAATTAGAATGTCACAGTGTTAAAGACTGTCATTATTCTAATTTGTAGCAACTATATATGGTCTTGTGACTTATCAGTCCCAGTATAATAAATAATTAATCATCTGAGAGAAAACGTCAGAGCTAGAGGATCATTTGATGTAGTTTATGTTTAAATATAAGCCATTCACAGAGCACAAATTGTCGTATCACATAGATCACAAGCCCTGAAGAAGTCTCTATAAATGACAAAACGCATAGGCGGTGATATTGCCATTACATAATTGGTCTTTTTGTTGGACAATTAAGTGGGATTGATCTCTATCAGCCCACCGAATTCATAAAGTTATCAATTGGGGTTGAGTTAAACTGGCACTTCTCTCCCAAGTAGAAGCCATCTGGACCATATATTGTGCTCAAATAATGTGCGTACAGATGCACACAAAATGTGAGTTTGATGTGACCCACTTTCTGATAAATATATAGAAATTTTTTAATGATATGATGGTCCCCTGTGTCTTGCTCTATAGAAGTATTTTTTCTAGGCATCATGGCCCCTCATCTAGAGATAGTTGTTGATCCACAACAGAAGTCCAAAGAGCGAGGGGTTATTATATTTATGCAGAGCTATGGTTGCATTATTTAATGTAACATTCTGCTTCTGGGCTGGTAAGGGGAAGGGGTGTGGTGTTAATATTAATCTTATCCAGTTATCAAATAAAGGCTCTGGACTACAGCCTTTTCCCTCCTCTACTAATAACTACAAACACAAATCCTCATGGTTCAGCTTTCTGGGTGTGATCTAGAAAACACAAAATGGATTCCTGTACAAATTAAGATTTTCCCAAAAAAGCTTTATGTCCATGACATTACATAGTAATTAAGGTTGAAAAAAGACTTTCAGTCCATCAAGTTCAACCTTTTAAGATCTCCTCTGATCTGCAGAAATGTGAAAGAAGGTCAGAGATACATAAAAGTAGAATCTTTTTTTTAATTATAATTGCAGAATGTTTGCAGAAAGTTAAATGTATAATGTATCACACATCAGTTGCAACAGGTCTATATTCCCAACATTAAAGAAACCAGACACCATTTAACATGGTCATTTAAAGATAACTTAAATAAATAATAACTTAAAAATCATATTATATTATAACATAATAATAATAATATTATATTATAACATAACTAAAAAAAAGTATTCATGACTTATAAAGCTGTGAATATTGTTAGTTTGGTAAGTGTCTTGTTTACTTGAACTGCCGTGGTCCTTTAAAGGGAGTGTAAAATCTTGTTCTAAAAGGTTCTGTTATTTAGATCAGATTTGAAGCTTCTCAAATCAAATTAAAGAATCTTCTGTGCATAGAAAAATTACTGCAGTCTTTAAGTAATCTTTTAGTCTATCCAGTTTGTAGTTTTGGTTCCTGCAGAGATTTCAGATAAGGTGGTGTCGCAAAGTGATGATATTAGCTGACATTCAACAACAGAAATAGAGATGCTCAATCAGAGAACAAACTAACATAGTGATCCAGCCCCCCTGATCAGGGTAGAATTGCCTGCTTGGGGGTTGGATCACTCTATATGATTCTACATGTTTGAATATTAATATTATACTGCCGAATTTCAGTCTAATTGTACCTCACTTCTATGTAGCTCAGTGTTACCCATCTCGTTATTGAAGGAGTGCTGCAGTCCATTATTCCTAATATGACTAAAAACTAAACTAGACAAATGCAGTCTTTACTTTATTAACATTTACATACAATTGCTTTTTAAATTGCATGTTTAAGATGCTATTTTACAAGGATCCCTACTGGCACTTTTGCATAGTGATCCCCTGCTTTTGAATGACCAATCCGCATGTAGATGCTGAGCAGCAGAAACCAAAATGGTACTTCCTATTGCAGATTATATATATATATTTTTACTATGTGTAATTGTAATATAAAATGTACACTTCAATTAGAACCTAAAGTAACAGATTCTCACATGTCGTCCTGTTCCAGAACATAAGAATGTGTTTCTCTGGAGCAGTGATGGCCAACCTAATGTGGCTCCAGAGTCTGTAAAAGGGCCTTGCAGTGATTTAAAACTTAATTTTAACCAAAGTAAAATGGTAAAATTGCTGTAGGAAAGGAATTAATTTGTAATAGAAGTATAGATAAGTATTTAGGAGTACAATTCAATTTGGTAATTCTAAAGCGATATAATGGATTGCGAATTGTTGAAAAGGGGCTTTCAGGCTTAGAGCCACATGGGAAGTGTCTGAGGACCCCATGGGCCTCCTGTTGCCCACCACTGCTCAGGAGGCTTCTTAGGGTTAAGCACGGTGTATATGTTATATCATATTTACTCAGAGGACTATACATTTTAATTAATTAATCCAGCTAAAGGAGGAGTAACTGGCAAACTAGACGGATTTCATAACTTTTACAGAGATACTACATATTATTTACGTATACATTTATACAATTATACTATTTACATAGAGATCTACTGTAAAAGTCATTTTTAATATAAATGAAAACGTAAGAAAAATTTAAATCTACATGCAAAAGTTACAGATCTTTTTATTTGAACTAGAATATCGTATGGAGGTGAATGAGTTTTCTCTGCTGTAGACCACAGAACTAAATATTTAACTGGTAAAATGTAGAAAGGCATCTGTAGTTTGAGCCAATCAGATTACATAGCTCACAAAGAAATTTAAAATCCAACATGAAGCAGTAACTAGTAAACTAAGTAATTAATTCATACTTAAAGGACGACTGTAATTGAGGATAATTTCACATTTGTGTAGTTTATATTATCAGCCATGGACATAAAAAGATTTTCAGATAAAAAATTGTGTACAGGACTTTCCATCTTGTCTGGCTTCAACCCTTCCTGATAGCTTTGAGTATGAAAGGCTGTGGTTATCTTATCTGTCAGCAGTGGGTTGTCATTGGAGCTAGTATAATTTAATGCCTTCCTCCGCATTTGCTCAGACATAGTCAAAAAAATAACGGCTAGCTCTTCTTCTGCAGAAATGTGATCCCTCTCACACATGCTATTTTCACCAAAGTTTCATGGATGTCTCCAGACACAAGCAAATGTTGCCATTATGTTTAATTAAACCGCTTTATGACACTGTTCAAAATCTTTTAAACATATTTCTTTTTCCATTGTACAACTGTCTCTTTAACTCTTTAGAATAAAATACTGTTCATTTTAGGTGGAACTTCTTTACCAAAACTGAGAATATAAACTTTGTTCAATATGCAAAACTTTATTTCTCCAATAGCAGTAGCAGAACCCTTTCAACTCTGGATCCCAATATACCTTAACCAGCTGGTTCCTGTTTCTGGAAACTCTGTTACTGGGATTATGCCTTGCTGTAAAGATAAAAATAAAGCAGAAGTCAGAATCCATATAGTTATTTTTTTTTTACTATCTTTTAATAAGGTAAATAATACTGATCGGTATCACAACAAACAGTAATTCAACACTAAACCCCCACCCACACCAAAATCCAATAATATTTCATTCAAGGCTATCCTAGTTAACTAGCAAAGGAATATTGATCCAGGGAGAAATTTGATCGCCAGTTTCTGGGGTCAGGAAGGAATTTTGCTTTTTTTCCCCTCATGAGACAATTGGCAAAGTTTCAATGTTTTTTTTTTTTTTTCTGTTTGCCTTCCTCTGGATCAATTAACAATTAATAATAAATAGTCCACATATTAAAAAGATCAATAGAGATCTAAAAAGGTTGAACTTGATGGACTAACTCTTTATTCATCCTCCAATACTATACTATTAATAATTATTTAACAACTAATTAATTAATAACTAATCTGCATATTGCAGATCAGAGGAGATCTTAACAGGTTGAACTTGATGGACTGAAAGTCTTTTTTCAACCTTAATTACTATGTAACTATATTTATCTCACAATACGATCTTAGTTTTCATTTTTCTTATTCACCACAACTGTAGGCTCAAGCAATTGCCATCAAAACTATTAACCTGGTAAGTTGGTACCAGTATACAGTATATTGTGATATAAACAGATGAGTGGTACACGCTTCTCACCTCACTTAGTAATGGTTCAGAATCAAGAACTGGGTGAGGAAGGAGCGATCCAATCTGTAGTTCCTTCCCAACATACCACAAGCCTAGACTTCCCTTATCTGAGAGAGAAGGACCCACAGCGAGCCCTTGGGGTAGACTAAGCAAAGCCAGCCAAGGGGCTTCCAATGTGCTTTCTTCCATCTTAAAAGTGCTTGTTGTATCCATATAATCTGCAAAGAAAGGAATACAAAGAACTATAAACAGGATCTGGAATTTGTAATATACACTTAACATGTGGCAGGAACATGCTAAAAATCACTATGGTTTTCCCAGTCTGCTGTGAACGAATACTTTAGTACGCTTTTTTTTTTTTTTTTTAATTCACACCTTTAGACAGAGCTGGCCATGCCCTGTGATATGCACAAGGGGGTGGAGAAAAGCAGCTCTGCTTGGGTGGAAACTGAGACATTCAAAAATAAGAAAAAATATTTATATTTATTTATTTTAAATTGCATACTGATTTTGTAGTCTTTGCCCAAGAAACCAACATATGAGCTTTATTTGTAAATGTACTACAGTGGTCCTTTAGCTCATTAGACTGTAAGCTCTAATGAGAACACTGCCATCTATTTCTACTGGACCAATATGTCAACGTTTGTCATCTTTGCATTATATATTCATTGTTTTTTCTGTACTTATCAGTAAACTTTAAATTTTATTTGAATAGATATCCACCATTCAA
Source organism: Discoglossus pictus (assembly GCA_027410445.1). Taxonomy (NCBI): domain Eukaryota; kingdom Metazoa; phylum Chordata; class Amphibia; order Anura; family Alytidae; genus Discoglossus; species Discoglossus pictus. The sequence goes on from CM050175.1 coordinate 57,798,579, forward strand.
ACAAATGCTAAATGTATAAACACTCAAATTCCTTGTGGTACAGAATGTTTTGGTGCCTTATATTTAAATGATAATCCAGAGAGAGAGGCAGAAAGAGAGGGAGGGAGGTAGACAGAGAGAGAGGCAGAGAGAGAGTGAGGGGTAAGAGAGTGAGGGGTGAGGGATGGGTGAGGAAGAGAGGGACGGATGAGGGAGAGAGGGAGGGGAGAGAGGGAGGGGAGAGAGGGAGAGAGAGGGAGGGGAGAGAGAGGGAGGGGAGAGAGAGGGAGGGGAGAGAGAGGGAGGGGAGAGAGAGGGAGGGGAGAGAGAGGGAGGGGAGAGAGAGGGAGGGGAGAGAGAGGGAGGGAGGGGAGAGAGATGGAGGGAGGGAGGGAGGGGAGAGGAAGGGAGGGGAGAGGAAGGGAGGGGAGAGGAAGGGAGGGGGAGGGGTGAGGAAGGGAGGGTGAGGGAGGGAGCGGGAGCGAGATGGGTGGTCTCATTGTTAGAGATTCTAAATTAGAAAAGGTCAATGTTAGAGACTATATTAGTGGGAGGTCTCATTGATAGATACTCTATATCAGTGGGATGTCTCATTGTTAGAGCTTCTATATTAGTGGGCGGTCTCATTGTTAGATACTCTATATCAGTGGGAGGTCTCATTCATTGTAAGAGACTCTATATCAATGTGAGGTCTCAATGTTAGAGACTCTATTTCAGTGGGAGGTCTCATTGTTACAGACTCTAAATTAGTGGGAGGTCTCATTGTTACCGACTCTATATCAGTGGGAGATCTCATTGTTAGAGCTTGTATATTAGTGGGCGGTCTCATTGTTAGATACTCTATACCAGTGGGAGGTCTCATTCATTGTAAGAGACTCTATATCAATGTGAGGTCTCAATGTTAGAGACTCTATTTCAGTGGGAGGTCTTTAATATTAGAGACTCAATTTCAGTAGGAGGTCTCATTGTTACAGACACTAAATTAGTGGGAGGTCTTATTGTTACCGACTCTAAATTAGTGGGAGGTCTCAATGTTAGAGACTCTATATTAGTGGGAGGTTACATTGTTGGAGTCTCTATATTAGTGAAAGGTCTCAATGTTAGAGACTCTATATTAGTGGGAGGTCTCAATGTTAGAGACTCTAAATTAGTGGGAGGTCTCAATGTTAGAGACTCTATATTAGTGGGAGGTCTCAATGTTAGAGACTCTATATTAGTGGGAGGTCTCAATGTTAGAGACTCTATTTCAGTGGGAGGTCTTATTATTAGAGACTCAAGTTCAGTAGGAGGTCTCATTGTTACAGACTCTAAATTAGTGGGAGGTCTCATTGTTATGGACTCTATATTTGTGGGAGGTCTCAATGTTAGAGACTCTATATTAGTGGGAGGTTACATTGTTGGAGTCTCTATATTAGTGAAAGGTCTCAATGTTAGAGAATCTATATTAGTGGGAGGTCTCAATGTTAGAGACTCTATATTAGTGAAAGATCTCAATGTTAGAGACTCAATATTAGTGGGAGGTCTCAATGTTAGAGACTCTATATTAGTGGAAGGTCTCCATGTTAGAGACTCTATATTAGTGGGAGGTCTTATTATTAGAGACTCAAGTTCAGTAGGAGGTCTCATTGTTACAGACTCTATATTAGTGGGAGGTTACATTGTTGGAGTCTCTATATTAGTGAAAGGTCTCAATGTTAGAGAATCTATATTAGTGGGAGGTCTCAATGTTAGAGACTCTATATTAGTGAAAGATCTCAATGTTAGAGACTCAATATTAGTGGGAGGTCTCAATGTTAGAGACTCTATATTAGTGGAAGGTCTCCATGTTAGAGACTCTATTTCAGTGGGAGGTCTTATTATTAGAGACTCAAGTTCAGTAGGAGGTCTCATTGTTACAGACTCTAAATTATTGGGAGGTCTCATTGTTATGGACTCTATATTTGTGGGAGGTCTCAATGTTAGAGACTCTATATTAGTGGGAGGTTACATTGTTGGAGTCTCTATATTAGTGAAAGGTCTCAATGTTAGAGAATCTATATTAGTGGGAGGTCTCAATGTTAGAGACTCTATATTAGTGAAAGATCTCAATGTTAGAGACTCAATATTAGTGGGAGGTCTCAATGTTAGAGACTCTATATTTGTGGGAGGTCTCAATGTTAGAGACTCTATATTAGTGGGAGGTCTCAATGTTAGAGACTCTATATTAGTGAAAGATCTCAATGTTAGAGACTCAATATTAGTGGGAGGTCTCAATGTTAGAGACTCTATATTAGTGGAAGGTCTCCATGTTAGAGACTCTATATTAGTGGGAGGTCTTATTATTAGAGACTCAAGTTCAGTAGGAGGTCTCATTGTTACAGACTCTATATTAGTGGGAGGTCTCAATGTTAGAGACTCTATATTAGTGGGAGGTTACATTGTTGGAGTCTCTATATTAGTGAAAGGTCTCAATGTTAGAGAATCTATATTAGTGGGAGGTCTCAATGTTAGAGACTCTATATTAGTGAAAGATCTCAATGTTAGAGACTCAATATTAGTGGGAGGTCTCAATGTTAGAGACTCTATATTAGTGGAAGGTCTCCATGTTAGAGACTCTATATTAGTGGGAGGTCTTATTATTAGAGACTCAAGTTCAGTAGGAGGTCTCATTGTTACAGACTCTATATTAGTGGGAGGTTACATTGTTGGAGTCTCTATATTAGTGAAAGGTCTCAATGTTAGAGAATCTATATTAGTGGGAGGTCTCAATGTTAGAGACTCTATATTAGTGAAAGATCTCAATGTTAGAGACTCAATATTAGTGGGAGGTCTCAATGTTAGAGACTCTATATTAGTGGAAGGTCTCCATGTTAGAGACTCTATTTCAGTGGGAGGTCTTATTATTAGAGACTCAAGTTCAGTAGGAGGTCTCATTGTTACAGACTCTAAATTATTGGGAGGTCTCATTGTTATGGACTCTATATTTGTGGGAGGTCTCAATGTTAGAGACTCTATATTAGTGGGAGGTTACATTGTTGGAGTCTCTATATTAGTGAAAGGTCTCAATGTTAGAGAATCTATATTAGTGGGAGGTCTCAATGTTAGAGACTCTATATTAGTGAAAGATCTCAATGTTAGAGACTCAATATTAGTGGGAGGTCTCAATGTTAGAGACTCTATATTAGTGGAAGGTCTCCATGTTAGAGACTCTATATTAGTGAGAGGTCTCAATGTTAGAGACTCTATATTAGTGGGAGGTCTCAATGTTAAAGACTCTATATTAGTGGGAGGTCTCAATGTTAGAGACTCTATATTAGTGGAAGGTCTCCATGTTAGAGACTCTATATTAGTGGGAGGTCTCAATGTTAGAGACTCTATATTAGTGGGAGGTCTCAATGTTAGAGACTCTATATTAGTGGGAGGTCTCAATGTTAGAGACTCTATATTAGTGGGAGGTCTCCATGTTAGAGACTCTATATTAGTGGGAGGTCTCAATGTTAGAGACTCTATATTAGTGGGAGGTTACATTGTTGGAGTCTCTATATTAGTGAAAGGTCTCAATGTTAGAGACTCTATATTAGTGGGAGGTCTCAATGTTAGAAACTCTATATTAGTGGGAGGTCTCAATGTTAGAGACTCTATATTAGTGGGAGGTCTCAATGTTAGAGACTCTATATTAGTGGGAGGTCTCAATGTTAGAGACTCTATTTTAGTAGGAGGTCTCATTGTTACAGACTCTAAATTAGTGAGAGGTCTCATTGTTACAGACTCTAAATTAGTGGGAGGTCTCATTGTTATGGACTCTATATTTGTGGGAGGTCTCAATGTTAGAGAATCTATATTAGTGGGAGGTCTCAATGTTAGAGACACTTTATTAGTGAAAGATCTCAATGTTAGAGACTCAATATTAGTGGGAGGTCTCAATGTTAGAGACTCTATATTTGTGGGAGGTCTCAATGTTAGAGACTCTATATTAGTGGGAGGTCTCAATGTTAGAGACTCTATATTAGTGGGAGGTCTCAATGTTAGAGACTCTATATTAGTGGAAGGTCTCCATGTTAGAGACTCTATATTAGTGGGAGGTCTCAATGTTAGAGACTCTATATTAGTGGGAGGTCTCAATGTTAGAGACTCTATATTAGTGGGAGGTCTCCATGTTAGAGACTCTATATTAGTGGGAGGTCTCAATGTTAGAGACTCTATATTAGTGGGAGGTTACATTGTTGGAGTCTCTATATTAGTGAAAGGTCTCAATGTTAGAGACTCTATATTAGTGGGAGGTCTCAATGTTAGAAACTCTATATTAGTGGGAGGTCTCAATGTTAGAGACTCTATATTAGTGGGAGGTCTCAATGTTAGAGACTCTATATTAGTGGGAGGTCTCAATGTTAGAGACTCTATTTTAGTAGGAGGTCTCATTGTTACAGACTCTAAATTAGTGGGAGGTCTCATTGTTACAGACTCTAAATTAGTGGGAGGTCTCATTGTTATGGACTCTATATTTGTGGGAGGTCTCAATGTTAAAGACTCTATATTAGTGGGAGGTCACATTGTTGGAGTCTCTATATTAGTGAAAGGTCTCAATGTTAGAGACTCTATATTAGTGGGAGGTCTCAATGTTAGAGACTCTATATTAGTGAAAGATCTCAATGTTAGAGACTCAATATTAGTGGGAGGTCTCAATGTTAGAGACTCTATATTAGTGGAAGGTCTCCATGTTAGAGACTCTATATTAGTTAGAGGTCTCAATGTTAGAGACTCTATATTAGTGGGAGGTCTCAATGTTAGAGACTCTATATTAGTGGGAGGTCTCAATGTTAGAGACTCTATATTAGTGGGAGGTCACATTGTTGGAGTCTCTATATTAGTGAAAGGTCTCAATGTTAGAGACTCTATTTTAGTGGGAGGTCTTATTATTAGAGACTCAAGTTCAGTAGGAGGTCTCATTGTTACAGACTCTAAATTAGTGGGAGGTCTCATTGTTATGGACTCTATATTTGTGGGAGGTCTCAATGTTAGAGACTCTATATTAGTGGGAGGTCACATTGTTGGAGTCTCTATATTAGTGAAAGGTCTCAATGTTAGAGACTCTATATTAGTGGGAGGTCTCAATGCTAGAGACTCTATATTAGTGGGAGATCTCAATGTTAGAGACTCTATATTAGTGGGAGGTCTCAATGTTAGAGACTCTATATTAGTAGGAGGTTACATTGTTGGAGTCTCTATATTAGTGAAAGGTCTCAATGTTAGAAACTCTATATTAGTGGGAGGTCTCAATGTTAGAGACTCTATATTAGTGGGAGGTCTCAATGTTAGAGACTCTATATTAGTGGGAGGTCTCAATGTTAGAGACTCTATTTTAGTAGGAGGTCTCATTGTTACAGACTCTAAATTAGTGGGAGGTCTCATTGTTACAGACTCTAAATTAGTGGGAGGTCTCATTGTTATGGACTCTATATTTGTGGGAGGTCTCAATGTTAGAGACTCTATATTAGTGGGAGGTTACATTGTTGGAGTCTCTATATTAGTGAAAGGTCTCAATGTTAGAGACTCTATATTAGTGGGAGGTCTCAATGTTAGAGACTCTAAATTAGTGGGAGGTCTCAATGTTAGAGACTCTATATTAGTGGGAGGTCTCAATGTTAGAGACTCTATATTAGTGGGAGGTCTCAATGTTAGAGACTCTATTTCAGTGGGAGGTCTTATTATTAGAGACTCAAGTTCAGTAGGAGGTCTCATTGTTACAGACTCTAAATTAGTGGGAGGTCTCATTGTTATGGACTCTATATTTGTGGGAGGTCTCAATGTTAGAGACTCTATATTAGTGGGAGGTTACATTGTTGGAGTCTCTATATTAGTGAAAGGTCTCAATGTTAGAGAATCTATATTAGTGGGAGGTCTCAATGTTAGAGACTCTATATTAGTGAAAGATCTCAATGTTAGAGACTCAATATTAGTGGGAGGTCTCAATGTTAGAGACTCTATATTAGTGGAAGGTCTCCATGTTAGAGACTCTATATTAGTGGGAGGTCTTATTATTAGAGACTCAAGTTCAGTAGGAGGTCTCATTGTTACAGACTCTATATTAGTGGGAGGTTACATTGTTGGAGTCTCTATATTAGTGAAAGGTCTCAATGTTAGAGAATCTATATTAGTGGGAGGTCTCAATGTTAGAGACTCTATATTAGTGAAAGATCTCAATGTTAGAGACTCAATATTAGTGGGAGGTCTCAATGTTAGAGACTCTATATTAGTGCAAGGTCTCCATGTTAGAGACTCTATTTCAGTGGGAGGTCTTATTATTAGAGACTCAAGTTCAGTAGGAGGTCTCATTGTTACAGACTCTAAATTATTGGGAGGTCTCATTGTTATGGACTCTATATTTGTGGGAGGTCTCAATGTTAGAGACTCTATATTAGTGGGAGGTTACATTGTTGGAGTCTCTATATTAGTGAAAGGTCTCAATGTTAGAGAATCTATATTAGTGGGAGGTCTCAATGTTAGAGACTCTATATTAGTGAAAGATCTCAATGTTAGAGACTCAATATTAGTGGGAGGTCTCAATGTTAGAGACTCTATATTTGTGGGAGGTCTCAATGTTAGAGACTCTATATTAGTGGGAGGTCTCAATGTTAGAGACTCTATATTAGTGAAAGATCTCAATGTTAGAGACTCAATATTAGTGGGAGGTCTCAATGTTAGAGACTCTATATTAGTGGAAGGTCTCCATGTTAGAGACTCTATATTAGTGGGAGGTCTTATTATTAGAGACTCAAGTTCAGTAGGAGGTCTCATTGTTACAGACTCTATATTAGTGGGAGGTCTCAATGTTAGAGACTCTATATTAGTGGGAGGTTACATTGTTGGAGTCTCTATATTAGTGAAAGGTCTCAATGTTAGAGAATCTATATTAGTGGGAGGTCTCAATGTTAGAGACTCTATATTAGTGAAAGATCTCAATGTTAGAGACTCAATATTAGTGGGAGGTCTCAATGTTAGAGACTCTATATTAGTGGAAGGTCTCCATGTTAGAGACTCTATATTAGTGGGAGGTCTTATTATTAGAGACTCAAGTTCAGTAGGAGGTCTCATTGTTACAGACTCTATATTAGTGGGAGGTTACATTGTTGGAGTCTCTATATTAGTGAAAGGTCTCAATGTTAGAGAATCTATATTAGTGGGAGGTCTCAATGTTAGAGACTCTATATTAGTGAAAGATCTCAATGTTAGAGACTCAATATTAGTGGGAGGTCTCAATGTTAGAGACTCTATATTAGTGGAAGGTCTCCATGTTAGAGACTCTATTTCAGTGGGAGGTCTTATTATTAGAGACTCAAGTTCAGTAGGAGGTCTCATTGTTACAGACTCTAAATTATTGGGAGGTCTCATTGTTATGGACTCTATATTTGTGGGAGGTCTCAATGTTAGAGACTCTATATTAGTGGGAGGTTACATTGTTGGAGTCTCTATATTAGTGAAAGGTCTCAATGTTAGAGAATCTATATTAGTGGGAGGTCTCAATGTTAGAGACTCTATATTAGTGAAAGATCTCAATGTTAGAGACTCAATATTAGTGGGAGGTCTCAATGTTAGAGACTCTATATTAGTGGGAGGTCTCAATGTTAGAGACTCTATATTAGTGGGAGGTCACATTGTTGGAGTCTCTATATTAGTGAAAGATCTCAATGTTAGAGACTCAATATTAGTGGGAGGTCTCAATGTTAGAGACTCTATATTAGTGGAAGGTCTCCATGTTAGAGACTCTATATTAGTTAGAGGTCTCAATGTTAGAGACTCTATATTAGTGGGAGGTCTCAATGTTAGAGACTCTATATTAGTGGGAGGTCTCAATGATAGAGACTCTATATTAGTCGGAGGTTACATTGTTGGAGTCTCTATATTAGTGAAAGGTCTCAATGTTAGAGACTCTATTTTAGTGGGAGGTCTTATTATTAGAGACTCAAGTTCAGTAGGAGGTCTCATTGTTACAGACTCTAAATTAGTGGGAGGTCTCATTGTTATGGACTCTATATTTGTGGGAGGTCTCAATGTTAGAGACTCTATATTAGTGGGAGGTCACATTGTTGGAGTCTCTATATTAGTGAAAGGTCTCAATGTTAGAGACTCTATATTAGTGGGAGGTCTCAATGCTAGAGACTCTATATTAGTGGGAGGTCTCAATGTTAGAGACTCTATTTTAGTAGGAGGTCTCATTGTTACAGACTCTAAATTAGTGGGAGGTCTCATTGTTACAGACTCTAAATTAGTGGGAGGTCTCATTGTTATGGACTCTATATTTGTGGGAGGTCTCAATGTTAAAGACTCTATATTAGTGGGAGGTCACATTGTTGGAGTCTCTATATTAGTGAAAGATCTCAATGTTAGAGACTCTATATTAGTGGGAGGTCTCAATGTTAGAGACTATATTAGTGGAAGGTCTCCATGTTAGAGACTCTATATTAGTTAGAGGTCTCAATGTTAGAGACTCTATATTAGTGGGAGGTCTCAATGTTAGAGACTCTATATTAGTGGGAGGTCTCAATGTTAGAGACTCTATATTAGTGGGAGGTCACATTGTTGGAGTCTCTATATTAGTGAAAGGTCTCAATGTTAGAGACTCTATTTTAGTGGGAGGTCTTATTATTAGAGACTCAAGTTCAGTAGGAGGTCTCATTGTTACAGACTCTAAATTAGTGGGAGGTCTCATTGTTATGGACTCTATATTTGTGGGAGGTCTCAATGTTAGAGACTCTATATTAGTGGGAGGTCACATTGTTGGAGTCTCTATATTAGTGAAAGGTCTCAATGTTAGAGACTCTATATTAGTGGGAGGTCTCAATGCTAGAGACTCTATATTAGTGGGAGGTCTCAATGTTAGAGACTCTATATTAGTGAAAGATCTCAATGTTAGAGACTCAATATTAGTGGGAGGTCTCAATGTTAGAGACTCTATATTAGTGGGAGGTCTCAATGTTAGAGACTCTATTTCAGTGGGAGGTCTTATTATTAGAGACTCAATTTCAGTAGGAGGTCTCAATGTTAGAGACTCTATATTAGTGGGAGGTCTCAATGTTAGAGACTCTATATTAGTGGGAGGTCTCAATGTTAGAGACTCTATATTAGTGGAAGGTCTCCATGTTAGAGACTCTATATTATTGGGAGGTCTCAATGTTAGAGACTCTATTTCAGTGGGAGGTCTTATTATTAGAGACTCAATTTCAGTAAGAGGTCTCATTATTACAGACTCTAAATTAGTGGGAGGTCTCATTGTTATGGATTCTATATTTGTGAGAGGTCTCAATGTTAGAGACTCTATATAAGTGGGAGGTCACATTGTTGGAGTCTCTATATTAGTGGGAGGTCTCAATGTTAGAGACTCTATATTAGTGGGAGGTCTCAATGTTAGAGACTCTATATTAGTGAAAGATCTCAATGTTAAAGACTCTATATTAGTGGGAGGTCTCAATGTTAGAGACTCTATATTAGTGGGAGGTCTCAATGTTAGAGACTCTATATTAGTGGAAGGTCTCCATGTTAGAGACTCTATATTAGTGGGAGGTCTCAATGTTAGAGACTCTATATTAGTGGGAGGTCTCAATGTTAGAGACTCTATATTAGTGGGAGGTCTCAATGTTAGAGACTCTATATTAGTGGGAGGTCTCCATGTTAGAGACTCTATATTATTGGGAGGTCTCAATGTTAGAGACTCTATTTCAGTGGGAGGTCTTATTATTAGAGACTCAATTTCAGTAGGAGGTCTCATTATTACAGACTCTAAATTAGTGGGAGGTCTCATTGTTATGGATTCTATATTTGTGAGAGGTCTCAATGTTAGAGACTCTATATTAGTGGGAGGTCACATTGTTGGAGTCTCTATATTAGTGAAAGGTCTCAATGTTAGAGACTCTATATTAGTGGGAGGTCTCAATGTTAGAGACTCTATATTAGTGGGAGGTCTCAATGTTAGAGACTCTATATTAGTGGAAGGTCTCAATGTTAGAGACTCTATATTAGTGGGAGGTCTCAATGTTAGAGACTCTATATTAGTGAAAGATCTCAATGTTAAAGACTCTATATTAGTGGGAGGTCTCAATGTTAGAGACTCTATATTAGTGGGAGGTCTCAATGTTAGAGACTCTATATTAGTGGAAGGTCTCCATGTTAGAGACTCTATATTAGTGGGAGGTCTCAATGTTAGAGACTCTATATTAGTGGGAGGTCTCAATGTTAGAGACTCTATATTAGTGGGAGGTCTCAATGTTAGAGACTCTATATTAGTGGGAGGTCTCAATGTTAGAGACTCTATATTAGTGGAAGGTCTCCATGTTAGAGACTCTATATTAGTAAAAGGTCTCAATGTTAGAGACTCTATTTTAGTGGGAGGTCTTATTATTAGAGACTCAAGTTCAGTAGGAGGTCTCATTGTTACAGACTCTAAATTAGTGGGAGGTCTCATTGATATGGACTCTATATTTGTGGGAGGTCTCAATGTTAGAGACTCTATATTAGTGGGAGGTCACATTGTTGGAGTCTCTATATTAGTGAAAGGTCTCAATGTTAGAGACTCTATATTAGTGGGAGGTCTCAATGTTAGAGACTCTATATTAGTGGGAGGTCTCAATGTTAGAGACTCTATATTAGTGAAAGATCTCAATGTTAGAGACTCAATATTAGTGGGAGGTCTCAATGTTAGAGACTCTATATTAGTGGGAGGTCTCAATGTTAGAGACTCTATTTCAGTGGGAGGTCTTATTATTAGAGACTCAATTTCAGTAGGAGGTCTCATTGTTACAGACTCTAAATTAGTGGGAGGTCTCATTGTTATGGACTCTATATTTGTGGGAGGTCTCAATGTTAGAGACTCTATATTAGTGGGAGGTCACATTGTTGGAGTCTCTATATTAGTGAAAGGTCTCAATGTTAGAGACTCTATATTAGTGGGAGGTCTCAATGCTAGAGACTCTATATTAGTGGGAGGTCTCAATGTTAGAGACTCTATATTAGTGGGAGGTCTCAATGTTAGAGACTCTATATTAGTGGGAGGTTACATTGTTGGAGTCTCTATATTAGTGAAAGGTCTCAATGTTAGAGACTCTATATTAGTGGGAGGTCTCAATGTTAGAAACTCTATATTAGTGGGAGGTCTCAATGTTAGAGACTCTATATTAGTGGGAGGTCTCAATGTTAGAGACTCTATATTAGTGGGAGGTCTCAATGTTAGAGACTCTATTTTAGTAGGAGGTCTCATTGTTACAGACTCTAAATTAGTGGGAGGTCTCATTGTTACAGACTCTAAATTAGTGGGAGGTCTCATTGTTATGGACTCTATATTTGTGGGAGGTCTCAATGTTAAAGACTCTATATTAGTGGGAGGTCACATTGTTGGAGTCTCTATATTAGTGAAAGGTCTCAATGTTAGAGACTCTATATTAGTGGGAGGTCTCAATGTTATAGACTCTATATTAGTGAAAGGTCTCAATGTTAGAGACTCTATATTAGTGGGAGGTCTCAATGTTAGAGACTCTATATTAGTGGGAGGTCTCAATGTTAGAGACTCTATATTAGTGGGAGGTCTCAATGTTAGAGACTCTATATTAGTGGGAGGTCTCAATGTTAGAGACTCTATATTAGTGAAAGATCTCAATGTTAAAGACTCTATATTAGTGGGAGGTCTCAATGTTAGAGACTCTATATTAGTGGGAGGTCTCAATGTTAGAGACTCTATATTAGTGGAAGGTCTCCATGTTAGAGACTCTATATTAGTGGGAGGTCTCAATGTTAGAGACTCTATATTAGTGGGAGGTCTCAATGTTAGAGACTCTATATTAGTGGGAGGTCTCAATGTTAGAGACTCTATATTAGTGGGAGGTCTCAATGTTAGAGACTCTATATTAGTGGAAGGTCTCCATGTTAGAGACTCTATATTAGTGAAAGGTCTCAATGTTAGAGACTCTATTTTAGTGGGAGGTCTTATTATTAGAAACTCAAGTTCAGTAGGAGGTCTCATTGTTACAGACTCTAAATTAGTGGGAGGTCTCATTGTTATGGACTCTATATTTGTGGGAGGTCTCAATGTTAGAGACTCTATATTAGTGGGAGGTCACATTGTTGGAGTCTCTATATTAGTGAAAGGTCTCAATGTTAGAGACTCTATATTAGTGGGAGGTCTCAATGTTAGAGACTCTATATTAGTGGGAGGTCTCAATGTTAGAGACTCTATATTAGTGAAAGATCTCAATGTTAGAGACTCAATATTAGTGGGAGGTCTCAATGTTAGAGACTCTATATTAGTGGGAGGTCTCAATGTTAGAGACTCTATTTCAGTGGGAAGTCTTATTATTAGAGACTCAATTTCAGTAGGAGGTCTCATTGTTACAGACTCTAAATTAGTGGGAGGTCTCATTGTTATGGACTCTATATTTGTGGGAGGTCTCAATGTTAGAGACTCTATATTAGTGGGAGGTCACATTGTTGGAGTCTCTATATTAGTGAAAGGTCTCAATGTTAGAGACTCTATATTAGTGGGAGGTCTCAATGCTAGAGACTCTATATTAGTGGGAGGTCTCAATGTTAGAGACTCTATATTAGTGGGAGGTCTCAATGTTAGAGACTCTATATTAGTGGGAGGTTACATTGTTGGAGTCTCTATATTAGTGAAAGGTCTCAATGTTAGAGACTCTATATTAGTGGGAGGTCTCAATGTTAGAAACTCTATATTAGTGGGAGGTCTCAATGTTAGAGACTCTATATTAGTGGGAGGTCTCAATGTTAGAGACTCTATATTAGTGGGAGGTCTCAATGTTAGAGACTCTATTTTAGTAGGAGGTCTCATTGTTACAGACTCTAAATTAGTGGGAGGTCTCATTGTTACAGACTCTAAATTAGTGGGAGGTCTCATTGTTATGGACTCTATATTTGTGGGAGGTCTCAATGTTAAAGACTCTATATTAGTGGGAGGTCACATTGTTGGAGTCTCTATGTTAGTGAAAGGTCTCAATGTTAGAGACTCTATATTAGTGGGAGGTCTCAATGTTATAGACTCTATATTAGTGGAAGGTCTCCATGTTAGAGACTCTATATTAGTTAGAGGTCTCAATGTTAGAGACTCTATATTAGTGGGAGGTCTCATTGTTATGGACTCTATATTTGTGGGAGGTCTCAATGTTAAAGACTCTATATTAGTGGGAGGTCACATTGTTGGAGTCTCTATATTAGTGAAAGATCTCAATGTTAGAGACTCAATATTAGTGGGAGGTCTCAATGTTAGAGACTCTATATTAGTGGAAGGTCTCCATGTTAGAGACTCTATATTAGTTAGAGGTCTCAATGTTAGAGACTCTATATTAGTGGGAGGTCTCAATGTTAGAGACTCTATATTAGTGGGAGGTCTCAATGTTAGAGACTCTATATTAGTGGGAGGTCACATTGTTGGAGTCTCTATATTAGTGAAAGGTTTCAATGTTAGAGACTCTATTTTAGTGGGAGGTCTTATTATTAGAGACTCAAGTTCAGTAGGAGGTCTCATTGTTACAGACTCTAAATTAGTGGGAGGTCTCATTGTTATGGACTCTATATTTGTGGGAGGTCTCAATGTTAGAGACTCTATATTAGTGGGAGGTCACATTGTTGGAGTCTCTATATTAGTGAAAGGTCTCAATGTTAGAGACTCTATATTAGTGGGAGGTCTCAATGCTAGAGACTCTATATTAGTGGGAGGTCTCAATGTTAGAGACTCTATTTTAGTAGGAGGTCTCATTGTTACAGACTCTATATTAGTGGGAGGTCTCAATGTTAGAGACTCTATTTTAGTAGGAGGTCTCATTGTTACAGACTCTAAATTAGTGGGAGGTCTCATTGTTACAGACTCTAAATTAGTGGGAGGTCTCATTGTTATGGACTCTATATTTGTGGGAGGTCTCAATGTTAAAGACTCTATATTAGTGGGAGGTCACATTGTTGGAGTCTCTATATTAGTGAAAGGTCTCAATGTTAGAGACTCAATATTAGTGGGAGGTCTCAATGTTAGAGACTCTATATTAGTGAAAGATCTCAATGTTAGAGACTCTATATTAGTTAGAGGTCTCAATGTTAGAGACTCTATATTAGTGGGAGGTCTCAATGTTAGAGACTCTATATTAGTGGGAGGTCTCAATGTTAGAGACTCTATATTAGTGGGAGGTCACATTGTTGGAGTCTCTATATTAGTGAAAGGTCTCAATGTTAGAGACTCTATTTTAGTGGGAGGTCTTATTATTAGAGACTCAAGTTCAGTAGGAGGTCTCATTGTTACAGACTCTAAATTAGTAGGAGGTCTCATTGTTATGGACTCTATATTTGTGGGAGGTCTCAATGTTAGAGACTCTATATTAGTGGGAGGTCACATTGTTGGAGTCTCTATATTAGTGAAAGGTCTCAATGTTAGAGACTCTATATTAGTGGGAGGTCTCAATGCTAGAGACTCTATATTAGTGGGAGGTCTCAATGTTAGAGACTCTATATTAGTGAAAGATCTCAATGTTAGAGACTCAATATTAGTGGGAGGTCTCAATGTTAGAGACTCTATATTAGTGGGAGGTCTCAATGTTAGAGACTCTATTTCAGTGGGAGGTCTTATTATTAGAGACTCAATTTCAGTAGGAGGTCTCAATGTTAGAGACTCTATATTAGTGGGAGGTCTCAATGTTAGAGACTCTATATTAGTGGGAGGTCTCAATGTTAGAGACTCTATATTAGTGGAAGGTCTCCATGTTAGAGACTCTATATTATTGGGAGGTCTCAATGTTAGAGACTCTATTTCAGTGGGAGGTCTTATTATTAGAGACTCAATTTCAGTAAGAGGTCTCATTATTACAGACTCTAAATTAGTGGGAGGTCTCATTGTTATGGATTCTATATTTGTGAGAGGTCTCAATGTTAGAGACTCTATATAAGTGGGAGGTCACATTGTTGGAGTCTCTATATTAGTGAAAGGTCTCAATGTTAGAGACTCTATATTAGTGGGAGGTCTCAATGTTAGAGACTCTATATTAGTGGGAGGTCTTAATGTTAGAGACTCTATATTAGTGGGAGGTCTCAATGTTAGAGACTCTATATTAGTGGGAGGTCTCAATGTTAGAGACTCTATATTAGTGAAAGATCTCAATGTTAAAGACTCTATATTAGTGGGAGGTCTCAATGTTAGAGACTCTATATTAGTGGGAGGTCTCAATGTTAGAGACTCTATATTAGTGGAAGGTCTCCATGTTAGAGACTCTATATTAGTGGGAGGTCTCAATGTTAGAGACTCTATATTAGTGGGAGGTCTCAATGTTAGAGACTCTATATTAGTGGGAGGTCTTAATGTTAGAGACTCTATATTAGTGGGAGGTCTCCATGTTAGAGACTCTATATTATTGGGAGGTCTCAATGTTAGAGACTCTATTTCAGTGGGAGGTCTTATTATTAGAGACTCAATTTCAGTAGGAGGTCTCATTATTACAGACTCTAAATTAGTGGGAGGTCTCATTGTTATGGATTCTATATTTGTGAGAGGTCTCAATGTTAGAGACTCTATATTAGTGGGAGGTCACATTGTTGGAGTCTCTATATTAGTGAAAGGTCTCAATGTTAGAGACTCTATATTAGTGGGAGGTCTCAATGTTAGAGACTCTATATTAGTGGGAGGTCTCAATGTTAGAGACTCTATATTAGTGGGAGGTCTCAATGTTAGAGACTCTATATTAGTGAAAGATCTCAATGTTAAAGACTCTATATTAGTGGGAGGTCTCAATGTTAGAGACTCTATATTAGTGGGAGGTCTCAATGTTAGAGACTCTATATTAGAGGAAGGTCTCCATGTTAGAGACTCTATATTAGTGGGAGGTCTCAATGTTAGAGACTCTATATTAGTGGGAGGTCTCAATGTTAGAGACTCTATATTAGTGGGAGGGCTCAATGTTAGAGACTCTATATTAGTGGGAGGTCTCAATGTTAGAGACTCTATATTAGTGGGAGGTCTCAATGTTAGAGACTCTATATTAGTGAAAGATCTCAATGTTAAAGACTCTATATTAGTGGGAGGTCTCAATGTTAGAGACTCTATATTAGTGGGAGGTCTCAATGTTAGAGACTCTATATTAGTGGAAGGTCTCCATGTTAGAGACTCTATATTAGTGGGAGGTCTCAATGTTAGAGACTCTATATTAGTGGGAGGTCTCAATGTTAGAGACTCTATATTAGTGGGAGGTCTCAATGTTAGAGACTCTATATGAGTGGGAGGTCTCAATGTTAGAGACTCTATATTAGTGGGAGGTCTCGATGTTAGAGAATCTATATTAGTGGGAGGTCTCATTATTATGGACTCTATATTTGTGGGAGGTCTCAATGTTAGAGACTCTATATTAGTGGGAGGTTACATTGTTGGAGTCTCTATATTAGTGAAAGGTCTCAATGTTAGAGACTCTATATTAGTGGGAGGTCTCAATGTTAGAGACTCTATATTAGTGGAAGGTCTCAATGTTAGAGACTCTATATTAGTGGGAGGTCTCAATGTTAGAGACTCTATTTCAGTGGGAGGTCTTATTATTAGAGACTCAAGTTCAGTAGGAGGTCTCATTGTTACAGACTCTAAATTAGTGGGAGGTCTCATTATTATGGACTCTATATTTGTGGGAGGTCTCAATGTTAGAGACTCTATATTAGTGGGAGGTCTCAATGTTAGAGACTCTATATTAGTGGGAGGTCTCAATGTTAGAGACTCTATATTAGTGGGAGGTCTCAATGTTAGAGACTCTATATTAGTGGGAGGTCTCAATGTTAGAGACTCTATATTAGTGGGAGGTCTCAATGTTAGAGACTCTATATTAGTGGGAGGTCTCAATGTTAGAGACTCTATATTAGTGAAAGATCTCAATGTTAGAGACTCTATATTAGTGGGAGGTCTCAATGTTAGAGACTCTATATTAGTGGGAGGTCTCAATGTTAGAGACTCTATATTAGTGGAAGTTCTCCATGTTAGAGACTCTATATTAGTGGGAGGTCTCCATGTTTGCAAGTGGATTTACCTTAAAGAGTAAAGGCTGAGAAACTGCAGAGTGCACTAATTGTGCCCAGGTGAGAGGGGTGTGGCTTGACTGTTAAACTTGTATAAAAGGTTTGTGAGCTGGTTTGGGGTCTGTTTACAAGTGGATTTACCTTAAAAAGTAAAGGCTAATAAACTGCAGAGTGCACTAATTGTGCCCAGGTGAGAGGGGTGTGGCTTGACTGTTAAACTTGTATAAAAGGTTTGTGAGCTGGTTTGGGGTCTGTTTACAAGTGGATTTACCTTAAAAAGTAAAGGCTAATAAACTGCAGAGTGCACTAATTGTGCCCAGGTGAGAGGGGTGTGGCTTGATTGTTAAACTTGTATAAAAGGTTTGTGAGCTGGTTTGGGGCCTGTTTACAAGTGGATTTACCTTAAAAAGTAAAGGCTAATAAACTGCAGAGTGCACTAATTGTGCCCAGGTGAGAGGGGTGTGGCTTGACTGTTAAACTTGTATAAAAGGTTTGTGAGCTGGTTTGGGGCCTGTTTACAAGTGGATTTACCTTACAAGTAAAGGCTGATAAATTGCAGAGAATGCACTAATTGTGCCCAGGCGAGAAGGCAGAAGTTAATAGAAACCGGAGAAGGGGAACTTGTGAGCTTGCGAACATTTTCAGTATCAAGTGCAATTCTAGTAAAAGCCTAGGAGTTTAAATAAAAGGAGGGCCTTCAAAGAAAAGGGAGGGCAGATTTATAGTGCAAAGGAGGAAAACTTTATATAAATATATTATATTATATTCTTTATTTTTCCCACTGAAATTTCGTAGACAATAATAATAATTATGAGTCAGTCCAGTGGCAACCTTATTCAGTGTACATCCTGTCAAATGTATGCACTACTGGAACATATGATCCAGGGTCCATACCTCTGTGACAGGTGTGAGCATGTTGCCTCTTTGGAAGCTCAAATTGAAGATCTGGAGAGGAGAATTGCAGCACTTAGTGATATTGCTCCACTGGAAAGGGAATTGGTGCTCACGGAGCACAGTTTAGCTGGGCCTAGTATGGAGGGAGGAGCTGGGGCTAGGGAGGATGGCCAGGGAGGTAGCTGGGTTACAGTTACAAGGGGAAGCAGGGGGAACAGGAGGAGGCAGGCCAGTTCTGAGTTGTCAAACACCAACAGATTTGCCAGATTGAGTGAAACTGTTGGCGATGTCCATTCAGGAATGGCAATGCCAGATAGAGCTGTTCCCTCTAACAGCCGGGCGAACAGCTCTACTGGAGAAGAGGGAGGGCAGAATAGGCAGAGCAACAGACATGTTTTGGTGGTAGGGGACTCTATTATTAGGAAGGTAGACAGGGTAATTTGTCACCCAGATCCCAGCAATCGAACAGTTTGCTGTCTCCCGGGTGCTCGGGTTCGGCATGTTGTGGATCGGGTGGATAAATTATTGGGAGGGGCTGGTAATGAACCGGCGGTCTTGGTACACATTGGTACCAATGACAAAGTTAGTGGAAGATGGAGCGTCCTAAAGAATGATTTTAGAGAATTAGGGAATAAGCTTAAAGCAAGGACCTCCAAGGTAGTATTTTCTGAGATACTACCAGTGCCACGTGCTAGCCCAGGGAGGCAGAAGGAGCTTAGGGAGGTTAATGCGTGGCTAAAAAAGTGGTGCAGTGCAGAGGGTTTTGGGTTTTTAGAGCACTGGGCTGACTTCTCACTTGGGTACAATCTCTATAGCAGGGATGGATTGCACCTTAATGATGAGGGCGCTTTTGTGCTAGGGAATAGGATGGTAGAACGGCTGGGGGAGTTTTTAAACTTGTAGGTGGGGGGGAGGGACTATATAGAAGTATTGGGGTAAATAGGGTAGAGAGGGAAAGGGATGAATTATTTACCCATGGGGGAGGAGAAGGGGGGAGGGTTACAATAGAAAGTAGGGAGATATTAATAGGGGCCTCAAATACAGTTGCAGGCACTTCACATCAGCAGAGCCATAGCAACATAAAGTGTATGATTGCAAACGCAAGAAGTTTGCCTGGGAAAATGGATGAGCTAGAAATATTAGCAGTACAAGAAAAATGGGGCTTAATAGGCATTACGGAAACATGGTGGGATGAATCTCATGACTGGACTGTTAATCTGGATGGTTATAACCTATTTAGGAAAGATAGGGGCAATGGTAAAAGAGGAGGAGGGATCTGTCTTTATGTTAAGCCTGAATTTAAGCCTATAGTTAGAGAAGATATTTATGCTGGCACTAACGGCATCATTGAATCCTTGTGGGTTGAGCTAAATAGTGGAGGAGCTAATTCTAAATGCATATTGGTGGGAGTATGCTATAAACCCCCAAATATAGCTGAAAGTGAGGAAATACAATTATTGTTACAGATTGGAAATGCAGCTAAGCATGGGCAAGTTCTAATAATGGGAGACTTTAATTACCCTGATATAAACTGGATAAACGAGACCAGCAGCTCAGCTAAGGGGAGCAGGTTCTTGAGTACACTCAGGGATCATTATCTAGCCCAGGTAATACAAGAACCTACTAGAAATGGGGCCATCTTGGATTTAGTCATCACAAGTAATATTGATATAATATCAAATGTAAAAATAGGGGAACCCTTGGGGAACAGTGATCACAACACAGTCTCATTTGAGATTGAATACAAAAAACAGAGTTGTAAGGGGCCAACAAAAACTCTAAATTTTAAAAGGGCTAACTTTAATGGGCTACGGGCAGCAATACAACATATAGACTGGGACAAAGAACTTACAGGGAAGAATACTGAAAATAAATGGACAACATTCAAATCCTTACTAAATAAACATACTCATCAGCATGTACCATGTGGAAATAAAATAAATAGGAGTAAATCACATCCCATGTGGCTTAACAATGACTTAAAGATCATGATGAGGAAAAAGAAGTATGCATTTAAATTATACAAGAAGGAGGGAACAGAGGCAGCTTTATGTGACTATAAGGAAATCAACAAGGCTTGCAAAAGGGCTATTAGACTGGCTAAAATAGAAAATGAGAAGTCAGTTGCAATGGAAAGTAAGACTAACCCTAAAATATTTTATAAATATATTAATGGGAAGAAGGCCAGGAAGGAATCGATAGGACCATTACAATGTGACACAGGCCATCTGATAATTAGTGACCAGGAAAAGGCAGATGAGCTAAATAGGTTCTTTTCTTCGGTTTACACAAGGGAGGTACCAGTGGTTGGGACACTGCAACATAATGGGGCTACACTACCTTCACTAAATAATTGGTTAACGCAGGAAGAAATACAAAAGAGGTTGGAGAAAATAAATGTTAATAAAGCCCCAGGTCCTGATGGAATACATCCAAGGGTACTGAGGGAGCTGGGTTCTGTAATAGCCAAACCATTATATCTAATCTTTAAAGACTCGCTCACTACAGGGTCTCTACCAGATGACTGGAGAAAAGCAGAGGTGATACCTATATTTAAGAAGGGATCTAGAGCAAATCCGGGGAATTATAGACCAGTGAGCCTCACTTCTGTAGTTGGGAAGCTTTTAGAAGGGTTAATAAGGGACAGAATACAAGAATATGTCTATTTGAACAGGATCATAGGTAGCAGTCAACATGGATTTATGAAGGAAAGGTCGTGTCAGACCAATCTAATTAGTTTTTATGAGGAGGTTAGTAGGAACTTGGATCAGGGCAACTCAGTGGATGTAGTCTTTTTAGATTTTTCAAAGGCATTTGATACAGTGCCACATGGAAGACTAGTGAGCAAACTAAGGGATACAGGAATTGCAGTAAATATCTGCTCATGGATCGAGAGCTGGCTAAAAGACAGGAAGCAAAGGGTTGTTGTGAATGGAACATACTCCGATTGGTCTAATGTGATAAGTGGGGTTCCTCAGGGCTCAGTATTGGGTCCTCTCCTTTTTAACATATTTATTAATGACATTGAAGTAGGACTCGAATGTAGTGTCTCCATTTTTGCTGATGACACTAAGTTGTGCAAGGTAATAAAATCAGATAATGATGTACTTTCCCTACAAAAGGATTTGCATAAATTAGAGAAATGGGCGGCTAAATGGCAGATGAGATTTAATACAAATAAATGTAAGGTTATGCATTTGGGAAGGAAAAATAGCCAAGCAATCTATAATCTTAATGGAGCAAATCTAGGGGTATCAGATATTGAAAGGGATTTGGGAGTACTAGTGGACAACCACCTAGGTAACAGCGCTCAAAGCCAAGCAGCGGCTGCAAAGGCAAATAAAATATTAGCATGTATTAGGAAGGGTATAGAAGCCAGGGAAGAAGATATAATTCTGCCACTATACAAATCTCTAGTACGCCCTCATTTGGAATATGGAGTACAATTTTGGGCACCACCTCACAAAAAAGACATCTTAGAGCTGGAAAAAGTACAGAGAAGGGCTACAAAACTAATAAGGGGAATGGAGGGGCTAAGTTATGAAGAAAGACTAGCAAAATTAAACTTATTTTCGCTAGAAAAAAGGCGTCTAAGAGGAGATATGATTACCTTATATAAATACATCCAGGGTCAATATAAGGCTTTGTCAAGGGAACTTTTTGTAGCAAGAGATTTTCAACTGACAAGAGGACATCCGTTGAGGTTAGAGGAAAAAAGATTTCACCTTAAACAAAGAAAAGGGTTCTTCACAGTTAGGGTGGTTAAACTGTGGAATTCTCTACCAAAGGAGGTGGTGACAGCGAATTCGATAGACAACTTCAAAAAGGGGTTAGATATATTTCTGAATAAAGAGGGCATTCAAGGCTATCCTAGATAACTAGCGAAGGAATATTGATCCAGGGAGAAATTTGATCGCCAGTTTCTGGGGTCAGGAAGGAATTTTGCTTTTTTTCCCCCTTATGAGACAATTGGCAAAGTTTCAATGGGGTTTTTTTTTATGTTTGCCTTCCTCTGGATCAATTAACAATAATTAACAATTAAAAATAATAATAAATAGTCCAAATTAAAAAGATCAATAGAGATCTAAAAAGGTTGAACTTGATGGACTAACTCTTTATTCATTCTCCAATACTATACTATTAATAATTATTTAATCAATAATTTAATTAATAACTAATCCGCATATTGCAGATCAGAGGAGATCTTAACAGGTTGAACTTGATGGACTGAAAGTCTTTTTTCAACCTTAATTACTATGTAACTATGTAACTATGTAACTATGTAACTATGTTAGAGACTCTATATTAGTGGGAGGTCTCAATGTTAGAGACTCTATATTATTGGGAGGTCTCAATGTTAGAGACTCTATATTAGTGGGAGGTCTTAATGTTAGAGACTCTATATTAGTGGGAGGTCTCCATGTTAGAGACTCTATATTATTGGGAGGTCTCAATGTTAGAGACTCTATTTCAGTGGGAGGTCTTATTATTAGAGACTCAATTTCAGTAGGAGGTCTCATTATTACAGACTCTAAATTAGTGGGAGGTCTCATTGTTATGGATTCTATATTTGTGAGAGGTCTCAATGTTAGAGACTCTATATTAGTGGGAGGTCACATTGTTGGAGTCTCTATATTAGTGAAAGGTCTCAATGTTAGAGACTCTATATTAGTGGGAGGTCTCAATGTTAGAGACTCTATATTAGTGGGAGGTCTCAATGTTAGAGACTCTATATTAGTGGGAGGTCTCAATGTTAGAGACTCTATATTAGTGAAAGATCTCAATGTTAAAGACTCTATATTAGTGGGAGGTCTCAATGTTAGAGACTCTATATTAGTGGGAGGTCTCAATGTTAGAGACTCTATATTAGTGGAAGGTCTCCATGTTAGAGACTCTATATTAGTGGGAGGTCTCAATGTTAGAGACTCTATATTAGTGGGAGGTCTCAATGTTAGAGACTCTATATTAGTGGGAGGTCTCAATGTTAGAGACTCTATATGAGTGGGAGGTCTCAATGTTAGAGACTCTATATTAGTGGGAGGTCTCGATGTTAGAGAATCTATATTAGTGGGAGGTCTCATTATTATGGACTCTATATTTGTGGGAGGTCTCAATGTTAGAGACTCTATATTAGTGGGAGGTTACATTGTTGGAGTCTCTATATTAGTGAAAGGTCTCAATGTTAGAGACTCTATATTAGTGGGAGGTCTCAATGTTAGAGACTCTATATTAGTGGAAGGTCTCAATGTTAGAGACTCTATATTAGTGGGAGGTCTCAATGTTAGAGACTCTATTTCAGTGGGAGGTCTTATTATTAGAGACTCAAGTTCAGTAGGAGGTCTCATTGTTACAGACTCTAAATTAGTGGGAGGTCTCATTATTATGGACTCTATATTTGTGGGAGGTCTCAATGTTAGAGACTCTATATTAGTGGGAGGTCTCAATGTTAGAGACTCTATATTAGTGGGAGGTCTCAATGTTAGAGACTCTATATTAGTGGGAGGTCTCAATGTTAGAGACTCTATATTAGTGGGAGGTCTCAATGTTAGAGACTTTATATTAGTGGGAGGTCTCAATGTTAGAGACTCTATATTAGTGGGAGGTCTCAATGTTAGAGACTCTATATTAGTGAAAGATCTCAATGTTAGAGACTCTATATTAGTGGGAGGTCTCAATGTTAGAGACTCTATATTAGTGGGAGGTCTCAATGTTAGAGACTCTATATTAGTGGAAGTTCTCCATGTTAGAGACTCTATATTAGTGGGAGGTCTCCATGTTAGAGACTCTATATTAGTGGGAGGTCTCAATGTTAGAGACTCTATATTAGTGGGAGGTCTCAATGTTAGAGACTCTATATTAGTGGGAGGTCTCAATGTTAGAGACTCTATATTAGTGGGAGGTCTCAATGTTAGAGACTCTATATTAGTGGGAGGTCTCAATGTTAGAGACTCTATATTAGTGGGAGGTCTCGATGTTAGAGAATCTATATTAGTGGGAGGTCTCATTGTTATGGACTCTATATTTGTGGGAGGTCTCAATGTTAGAGACTCTATATTAGTGGGAGGTTACATTGTTGGAGTCTCTATATTAGTGAAAGGTCTCAATGTTAGAGAATCTATATTAGTGGAAGGTCTCCATGTTAGAGACTCTATATTAGTGAGAGGTCTCAATGTTAGAGACTCTATATTAGTGGAAGGTCTCCATGTTAGAGACTCCATATTAGTGGAAGGTCTCCATGTTAGAGACTCTATATTATTGGGAGGTCTCAATGTTAGAGACTATTTCAGTGGGAGGTCTTATTATTAGAGACTCAATTTCAGTAGGAGGTCTCATTGTTACAGACTCTAAATGAGTGGGAGGTCTCATTGTTATGGACTCTATATTTGTGAGAGGTCTCAATGTTAGAGACTCTATATTAGTGGGAGGTCACAATGTTAGAGACTCTATATTAGTGGGAGGTCTCAATGTTAGAGAATCTATATTAGTGGGAGGTCTCAATGTTAAAGAATCTATATTAGTGGGAGGTCTCAATGATAGAGACTCTATATTAGTGGGAGGTCTCAATGTTAGAGACTCTATATTAGTGAAAGATCTCAATGTTAGAGACTCTATATTAGTGGGAGGTCTCAATGTTAGAGACTCTATATTAGTGGGAGGTCTCAATGTTAGAGACTCTATATTAGTGGAAGTTCTCCATGTTAGAGACTCTATATTAGTGGGAGGTCTCCATGTTAGAGACTCTATATTAGTGGGAGGTCTCAATGTTAGAGACTCTATATTAGTGGGAGGTCTCAATGTTAGAGACTCTATATTAGTGGGAGGTCTCAATGTTAGAGACTCTATATTAGTGGGAGGTCTCAATGTTAGAGACTCTATATTAGTGGGAGGTCTCAATGTTAGAGACTCTATATTAGTGGGAGGTCTCGATGTTAGAGAATCTATATTAGTGGGAGGTCTCATTGTTATGGACTCTATATTTGTGGGAGGTCTCAATGTTAGAGACTCTATATTAGTGGGAGGTTACATTGTTGGAGTCTCTATATTAGTGAAAGGTCTCAATGTTAGAGAATCTATATTAGTGGAAGGTCTCCATGTTAGAGACTCTATATTAGTGAGAGGTCTCAATGTTAGAGACTCTATATTAGTGGAAGGTCTCCATGTTAGAGACTCCATATTAGTGGAAGGTCTCCATGTTAGAGACTCTATATTATTGGGAGGTCTCAATGTTAGAGACTATTTCAGTGGGAGGTCTTATTATTAGAGACTCAATTTCAGTAGGAGGTCTCATTGTTACAGACTCTAAATGAGTGGGAGGTCTCATTGTTATGGACTCTATATTAGTGGGAGGTCACAATGTTAGAGACTCTATATTAGTGGGAGGTCTCAATGTTAGAGAATCTATATTAGTGGGAGGTCTCAATGATAGAGACTCTATATTAGTGGAAGGTCTCAATGATAGAGACTCTATATTAGTGGGAGGTCTCAATGTTTGAGACTCTATATTAGTTGGAGGTCTCATTGTTAGAGACTCCAAATTAGAACAGAAGTCTCATAATTAGAGTCTCTATATTGAAAAGGGTTCCTTCTGGATCACCACCTTGTCGTGGTGAAGGGGCTGTGAGCTTTACTGTGTAGGAACAGGGGTAACTAGAGTCTCTATATTAGATCAAGGGTCTCAGAACTGGAGCTTCTATATTAGATCAGGGGTCACATAACTAGAGCTTCTATATTAGATCAGGGGTCTCATAACTAGAGTCTCTATATTAGATCAAGGGTCTCAGAACTGGAGCTTCTATATTAGATCAGGGGTCTCATAACTAGAGTCTCTATATTAGATCAAGGGTCTCAGAACTGGAGCTTCTATATTAGATCAGGGGTCTCATAACTAGAGTCTCTATATTAGATCAGAGGTCGCATAGCTAGAGCTTCTATATTAGATCAGGGGTCTCATAACTAGAGTCTCTATATTAGATCAGAGGTCTCACAACTAGAGTCTCTATATTAGATCAGGGGTCTCATAACTGGAGCTTCTATATTAGTTCAGGGGTCTCATAACTAGAGCTTCTACATTAGATCAGGGGTCTCAAAGCTATAGCTTCTATTTTAGATCAGGGGTCTCAAAGCTAGAGCTTCTATTTTAGATCAGGGGTCTCAAAGCTATAGCTTCTATTTTAGATCAGGGGTCTCATAACTAGAGTCTCTATATTAGATCAGGGGTCTCATGGCTCGAGTAGGGGGTCTCATAACTAGAGTCTATATTAGATCAGAGGTCTCATAGCTAGAGCTTCTATATTAGATCAGGGGTCTCATAACTAGAGTCTCTATATTAGATCAGGGGTCTCAAGCCTCTATATTAGATCAGGGGTCTCATAACTAGAGCGTCTATATTAGATCAGGGGTCTCGTGGCTAGAGTAGGGGGGTCTCATAACTAGAGTCTATATTAGATCAGTGGTCTCATAGCTAGAGCTTCTATATTAGATCAGGGGTCTCATAACTACAGTCTCTATATTAGATCAGGGGTCTCATGGCTAGAGTAGGGGGTCCCATAACTAGAGTCTATATTAGATCAGGGGTCTCATGGCTAGAGTAGGGGGTCTCATAACTAGAGTCTATATTAGATCAGGGAGTCTCATAACTAGAGTCTATATTAGATTAGGGGGTCTCATAAGTAGAGTCTATATTAGATCAGGGGGTCTCATAAGTAGAGTCTATATTAGATCAGGGGGTCTCCTAACTAGAGCCTCTATACTAGAACATGTGTCTCATGATTAGGGACTCGATATTAGATCAGTTGTCTCATTGTTAGAGATTCTAAGTTAGAAAAGGTCATGATCTCTATATTAGATCAGGGTATCACATACTCTATACAAGATCATATACTCCATTACCGACTAGTCCTAGCGGAATATATTTCATTACCTGTCACTAACACACCATCCGGAAGTAGATCTTCGTAATTCCACCGACCATTACACACCGGAAGTGAGTGTTCAGGGACAAGGAACCGAAGAAACACAGAAAATCTAAAATAGTTCCGTCACAAACACTAAATTACGTAAAACATCTTGTAATTGTAAATATTATAATAATGACATGGAACAAATGATGGCGTTTATTATTTTGACATATCACATTTTTTATGTATTTATAGTCTGATAAATAAATTAGTAATGTTTTCTTCAAGCAGGAAACTACATATCCCAGTGATCATATATCGCGGAAGTGACGTCAGAGAACATGTCTGTCATTTGGAAAGCTGTCAAGAGGAGGCGGGCCTGGTTGTCATGGCGACCCGGCTTCCCTTTCCGCCTACGACCCGGATATTTGTGGATTCGGGAGTCGCCGGGAGGAGCACTGGAGAGAGTGATAGCGATAATTATATCTACATAACAGAAATATCAACCGGGACCGCGTCCCGAGGTGAGAGGGAGGGGTTAGAAATTCGAGGTAATTCAATGAATGTATGACGTCATCAAGTCATGTAGGCTGTCTATTTCCATGGAGGGCTCTCTCATAAGTAGACTGTGTTCCCATGGGTTGCTCCCTCCTTAGGAGACTGTTCCCATGGGGGGCTCTCTCCTTAGGAGACTGTGTTCCCATGGGAGTCTCTCTCCTTAGGAGACTGTGTTCCCATGGGAGTCTCTCTCCTTAGTAGACTGTGTTCCCATGGGAGTCTCTCTCCTTAGTAGACTGTGTTCCCATGGGAGTCTCTCTCCTTAGTAGACTGTGTTCCCATGGGAGTCTCTCTCCTTAGGAGACTGTGTTCCCATGGGGGGCTCTCTCCTTAGGAGACTGTGTTCCCATGGGAGTCTCTCTCCTTAGTAGACTGTGTTCCCATGGGAGTCTCTCTCCTTAGGAGACTGTGTTCCAATGGGAGTCTCTCTCCTTAGGAGACTGTGTTCCCATGGGAGTCTCTCTCCTTAGGAGACTGTGTTCCCATGGGGGGCTCTCTCCTTAGGAGACTGTGTTCCCATGGGGGGCTCTCTCCTTAGGAGACTGTGTTCCCATGGGGGGCTCTCTCCTTAGGAGACTGTGTTCCCATGGGGGGCTCTCTCCTTAGGAGACTGTGTTCCCATGGGGGGCTCTCTCCTTAGGAGACTGTGTTCCCATGGGGGGCTCTCTCCTTAGGAGACTGTGTTCCCATGGGGGGCTCTCTCCTTAGGAGACTGACTGTTCCCATGGGGGGCTCTCTCCTTAGGAGACTGACTGTTCCCATGGGGGGCTCTCTCCTTAGGAGACTGACTGTTCCCATGGGGGGCTCTCTCCTTAGGAGACTGACTGTTCCCATGGGGGGCTCTCTCCTTAGGAGACTGACTGTTCCCATGGGGGGCTCTCTCCTTAGGAGACTGACTGTTCCCATGGGGGGCTCTCTCCTTAGGAGACTGACTGTTCCCATGGGGGGCTCTCTCCTTAGGAGACTGACTGTTCCCATGGGGGGCTCTCTCCTTAGGAGACTGACTGTTCCCATGGGGGGCTCTCTCCTTAGGAGACTGACTGTTCCCATGGGGGGCTCTCTCCTTAGGAGACTGACTGTTCCCATGGGGGGCTCTCTCCTTAGGAGACTGACTGTTCCCATGGGGGGCTCTCTCCTTAGGAGACTGACTGTTCCCATGGGGGGCTCTCTCCTTAGGAGACTGTGTTCCCATGGGGGGCTCTCTCCTTAGGAGACTGTGTTCCCATGGGGGGCTCTCTCCTTAGGAGACTGTGTTCCCATGGGGGGCTCTCTCCTTAGGAGACTGTGTTCCCATGGGAGTCTCTCTCCTTAGGAGACTGTGTTCCCATGGGAGTCTCTCTCCTTAGGAGACTGTGTTCCCATGGGAGTCTCTCTCCTTAGGAGACTGTGTTCCCATGGGAGTCTCTCTCCTTAGGAGACTGTGTTCCCATGGGAGTCTCTCTCCTTAGGAGACTGTGTACCCATGGGAGTCTCTCTCCTTAGGAGACTGTGTTCCCATGGGAGTCTCTCTCCTTAGGAGACTGTGTTCCCATGGGAGTCTCTCTCCTTAGGAGACTGTGTTCCCATGGGAGTCTCTCTCCTTAGGAGACTGTGTTCCCATGGGAGTCTCTCTCCTTAGGAGACTGTGTTCCCATGGGAGTCTCTCTCCTTAGGAGACTGTGTTCCCATGGGAGTCTCTCTCCTTAGGAGACTGTGTTCCCATGGGAGTCTCTCTCCTTAGGAGACTGTGTTCCCATGGGAGGCTCTCATACGTAGACTGTGTTCCCATGTCTCCTTAGGAGACTGTGTTCCCATGGGAGGCTCTCTCCTTAGGAGACTTTGTTCCCATGGGAGTCTCTCTCCTTAGGAGACTGTGTTCCCATGGGAGTCTCTCTCCTTAGGAGACTGTGTTCCCATGGGAGTCTCTCTCCTTAGGAGACTGTGTTCCCATGGGGGGCTCTCTCCTTAGGAGACTGTGTTCCCATGGGGGGCTCTCTCCTTAGGAGACTGTGTTCCCATGGGGGGCTCTCTCCTTAGGAGACTGTGTTCCCATGGGGGGCTCTCTCCTTAGGAGACTGTGTTCCCATGGGTGGCTCTCTCCTTAGGAGACTGTGTTCCCATGGGGGGCTCTCTCCTTAGGAGACTGTGTTCCCATGGGAGGCTCTCTCCTTAGGAGACTGTGTTCCCATGGGGGGCTCTCTCCTTAGGAGACTGTGTTCCCATGGGGGGCTCTCTCCTTAGGAGACTGTGTTCCCATGGGGGGCTCTCTCCTTAGGAGACTGTGTTCCCATGGGGGGCTCTCTCCTTAGGAGACTGTGTTCCCATGGGGGGCTCTCTCCTTAGGAGACTGTGTTCCCATGGGAGTCTCTCTCCTTAGGAGACTGTGTTCCCATGGGAGTCTCTCTCCTTAGGAGACTGTGTTCCCATGGGAGTCTCTCTCCTTAGGAGACTGTGTTCCCATGGGAGTCTCTCTCCTTAGGAGACTGTGTTCCCATGGGAGTCTCTCTCCTTAGGAGACTGTGTTCCCATGGGAGTCTCTCTCCTTAGGAGACTGTGTTCCCATGGGAGGCTCTCTCCTTAGGAGACTTTGTTCCCATGGGAGGCTCTCTCATAAGTAGACTGTGTTCCCATGGGGGGCACTCTCATAAGTAGACTGTGTTCCCATCGGGGGCACTCTCATAAGTAGACTGTGTTCCCATGGGGGGCACTCTCATAAGTAGACTGTGTTCCCATGGGGGGCACTCTCCTTAGGAGACTGTGTTCCCATGGGAGGCTCTCTCATAAGTAGGCTGTGTTCCCATGGGGGGCACTCTCATAAGTAGACTGTGTTCCCATGGGGGGCACTCTCCTTAGGAGACTGACTGTTCCCATGGGGGGCACTCTCCTTAGGAGACTGTGTTCCCATGGGAGGCTCTCTCATAAGTAGACTGTGTTCCCATGGGGGGCACTCTCATAAGTAGACTGTGTTCCCATGGGGGGCACTCTCCTTAGGAGACTGACTGTTCCCATGGGGGGCACTCTCCTTAGGAGACTGTCTGTTCTCATTGGGGTCTCTCTCCTTAGTAGACTGTCTGCTCCCATGGACTGGAGAGAAGCAAATTATAAAATATGTTATTATAAAATTATAGACCAGTGAGCCTTACTGGGAAAACTTTTAGAAGGGCTAATAAGGAATCATAAATATCTGCTCATAGATTGAGAGCTGGCTAAAAGATAGGAAGCAAAGGGTTGTTGTAAATGGAACATACTCAGATTGGACTAATGTGGTAATTGGGGTTCCTCAGGGTTCAGTATTAGGTCCTCTCATTTTAAACATATGTATTAATGACTTAGAAGTAGATTTGGAAAGTATTGTCTCCATTTTTGCTGATGACATGAAGTTGTGAAATGTACGGTAGATAAATTGAAAAATGATGTACTTTCCCTCCAAGGGGATTTGCATGAATTGGAGAAATGGGCAATGAAAATGGCAATATTAGCATGTATTAAGAAGGGTATAGAAGCCAGGGAAGCAAATATAATTCTGCCACTATACAGATCCCTAGTACGCCCTCATTTGGAATATGGAGTACAATTTTGGGCACCACTACATTTTTTGAGTTTGCAAAAGTACAGAGAAAGGCAACAAAACTAATAAGGGGGTTGGGTGGGCTAATATATGAAGAAAGACTCACCAAATTACACACATTTTTCCTAGAAAAAAGGTATCTAAGAGGGGCTATAATTATCTTATGTAAATATACCCAGGGTCAGTGTAAAGCTTTGTCAAATTAACCTTTTGTGCCAAGAGGTTGTGTCAGTGAGCGGGCTCCCTCAATGGAAAAAGACAGTCAAAAAAGGAGAGAACCTTCAGCAACAAAGCCTTTAAATGACTTTTCCATGGAGGACCCTTTTATTTTATAACTGACACTCACAGGTTGAAATAGGTGCAAAGAAAGTGCAAACGATTATTGCAAACGGAGTTCAATGTACAATTTTTTTCCTTTCAAAGGGTATTTATCAATACACAGTTAAGTTTATTTTAATGCAGATGCGGCACAAATAATGTAGACATTATGCTGAAACACTTGATGTCTTTTAATTATTTATTCAGGTAAGGTACATTATATACACACAAATGGAAATGGATAGGTTGTTCTTTCTCTTTTAGATAGTGTTTGAGTGCAAATTGACTTTGTATATGTTTTTGATTAATTCTTAGGCTACAATGACTACTTCTTAGGAACATGTAGAGAGGCAAAAGCACCAAAGATTTTTTTTGTTTGTTTTTAATACATAAAAAAATATATTAAGAAAAGTAAAGATCAAATGAGATTTATTACATTTGTATATAGAAATCCTGATATACCCTCACATTGTATTTCATGATGTTCTGTAGTACACCAAGGGCATCTGAGGATCATATATACTGTTGTAGTAATTATGATTTGTCTGTCACTTTATGTTAAAAGTGACCGGGCTGTGCATGCGCAATGAGGGCTGAAGGCACTCACTGCATGGCTCGCGCTAAGCGCCGTAAGCGTTCATTGCGAGGCCAGCACAAACATCTGTCCTGTCAGGGTTGTTATTTGGCCGAGGCCGCTCCAACGATTGAGGATGGAAACAGATAGCAGGAGCCCATGTCGCTGGACGCGATCACCGCCGAAGCATGTAGCACTTTGTCGCTGATTGCGAGCCACGCAAGACTTTGACAAAATTGCAAATTTAACAGCCAAAACTTTTCACGACTGAAACAGACAATTAATAAAAAAAATAACTTGCAACCTCACACAGCACCGGGGGAGAGGCAGGGAGCCGGTGATTGAGGTGGCAAGCTAATTATTGTAATAGCTGTTTTTCGGCGTTCGAAAATCGTCTAAGTGAGGAAAAAAATTGCGTCCGTAAAGACGTAACTGTTTGAAAAAAGGCTCAACACTAGGCTGACGCAAGTAACAGACGATCGGTGCAAAGCACACAAGGCTTTGAAAATAAGAACCAACGGCGCTTATCACGAACCACGCAAGACTTTAACAGGGACAGATAGCAGAAAGACACAGGGGAGGGAGAGGGGGGAGACGGTGGAAAGAGACACAGGGGTGGCGGGGAGAGACACAGAGAAGGTAAATAAGGGAGGGGAAAACATTGCAGACCTTGCAATTAGCGCCAAAGGCGCTTAGCGAGAGGCACTAAAGTGGCTGGTTAGACGACGTCTGTAATGAGCGTTTATTGCGGGGCCCTTAAGTAGAGAGGGGGAAAGGCTCGCAATGAGCGCCGAATGTGCTTATTGTGGGGCATGAAAGTGGTGGGTTGGCCGAGGTCTGCAATGAATGGGCAAGTCGCTAGTCCCTAATAAAGCATGGTTTTCAGTTACTGCTGGAGCCAGTGTGTTTGAGGAAAGATAAGAACAGCTTTTAGTAGAAATATTCAGCTTCTTTTCTGTCACTGACATGTAAAATTCTGGCTTCTTTCATTCGAATTGCTCAACTACAGCTATAGTTCATATGTGTTGTACTTTTTAAATTCTTCAGAAGCTCCTATTAGCAAACTTCTAGAGATCTTGCGGCAAGTGCTGTCATATCTGAATGTCTGTAAATGCATTCCTTTATATCAGAATAATTTGTGTTTAGGTGGAACTGCTCCTTTAATGTCTCCAGTGTTATGTGTGAAGATATTAAAGGCTTTTTATAGTCCTATCTGAAAGTGCAATTTAAGTCTTATCATATGACAGTTGACTAATCCACCACCTTCCTTGTACAGATGCCAGTCCTGGGCACCATGCCAGCTCTTTAGTAGGTATTGATATCCCTACAACGTGACGCACAGATGTGTGTTTGTGGGGCTTTACTTGACGTTCAGCATCAAGGTCTGGATTATCTCTAATTGTGCAGTTCAAGAGTTTTCTGAACAACAGTCAAGATTGGATTCAAAGAACTATCACTTCTTAAAGGGCCACTGTAGGGAATAACAACACAATCCACTTTTAAAACGTATGTTTGAAATTATCATTGTTGTTTCCTGCAGACCAGCTTCTCATTACCCCTTTTATGTGCCCATGGGGAGAACAAGGATCTGCCCAAACGGTTTTCCTAATTTTTTGTTTTCTTACCAGTGTAGGTTTGCTTGTAAGAATGGGGGTCTCATAACTAGAGTCTGTATATTAGAATGGGGGTCTCTTAACTAGAGCCTCTATATTGGATCAGGGGTCTCATAACTAGAGCCTCTATATTGGATCAGGCTTCTCATAACTAGAGCCTCTATATTGGATCAGGGGTCTCATAACTAGAGCTTCTATATTAGATCAGGGGTCTCATAACTAGAGCTTCTATATTAGATCAGGGGTCACATAACTAGAGCCTCTATATTAGATCAGGGGTCGCATAACTAGAGCCTCTATATTAGATCAGGGGTCGCATAACTAGAGCTTCTATATTAGATCAGGGGTCACATAACTAGAGCCTCTATATTAGATCAGGGGTCGCATAACTAGAGCCTCTATATTAGATCAGGGGTCTCATAACTAGAGCTTCTATATTAGATCAGGGTTCTCATAACTAGAGCCTCTATATTAGATCAGGGGTCTCATGGCTAGAGCTTCTATATTAGATTAGGGGTCACATAACTAGAGCCTCTATAATAGATCAGGGGTCTCATAACTAGAGCCTCTATATTAGATCAGGGGTCACATAACTAGAGCCTCTATATTAGATCAGGGGTCACATAGCTAGAGCCTCTATATTAGATCAGGGGTCACATAGCTAGAGCCTCTATATTAGATCAGGGGTCACATAACTAGAGCCTCTATATTAGATCAGGGGTCGCATAGCTAGAGCTTCTATATTAGATCAGGGGTCGCATAGCTAGAGCTTCTATATTAGATCAGGGGTCACATAACTAGAGCTTCTATATTAGATCAGGGGTCGCATAGCTAGAGCTTCTATATTAGATCAGGGGTCGCATAACTAGAGCTTCTATATTAGATCAGGGGTCGCATAGCTAGAGCTTCTATATTAGATCAGGGGTCGCATAGCTAGAGCTTCTATATTAGATCAGGGGTCACATAACTGGAGCTTCTATATTAGTTCAGGGGTCTCATAACTAGAGCCTCTATATTAGATCAGGGGTCTCATAACTAAAGCCTCTATATTAGATCAGGGGTCACATAGCTAGAGCCTCTATATTAGATCAGGGGTCACATAGCTAGAGCCTCTATATTAGATCAGGGGTCACATAACTAGAGCCTCTATATTAGATCAGGGGTCACATAACTAGAGCCTCTATATTAGATCAGGGGTCACATAACTAGAGCCTCTATATTAGATCAGGGGTCTCATAACTAGAGCTTCTATATTAGATCAGGGGTCATATAACTAGAGCCTCTATATTAGATCAAGGGTCTCATAACTAGAGCTTCTATATTAGATCAGGGGTCACATAACTAGAGCCTCTATATTAGATCAGGGGTCACATAGCTAGAGCCTCTATATTAGATCAGGGGTCGCATAGCTAGAGCTTCTATATTAGATCAGGGGTCACATAACTAGAGCCTCTATATTAGATCAGGGGTCACATAACTAGAGCCTCTATATTAGATCAGGGGTCACATAGCTAGAGCCTCTATATTAGATCAGGGGTCACATAGCTAGAGCCTCTATATTAGATCAGGGGTCACATAGCTAGAGCCTCTATATTAGATCAGGGGTCACATAGCTAGAGCCTCTATATTAGATCAGGGGTCACATAACTAGAGCCTCTATATTAGATCAGGGGTCACATAACTAGAGCCTCTATATTAGATCAGGGGTCGCATAGCTAGAGCCTCTATATTAGATCAGAAGATCGAATAGACCACATCTAAAGCTTTTCCTAAATAGACATGCGTATCTGCTAATACCATGTGGGGATAAAATAAGTAAATCTTAGCCATGTGGCTTAATAATGGTTTAATGATTAATGATAAGGAGTAAAAAGAAGTCATACACAAAAGAATGAGCAGAAGCAGCTTTAAGCGTGTGCAGGGAATGTAAAACATTTTCTAAAAAAAAAGCTATTTGATTGACTAAAATAGAAAAGAAAAAGTTCATTGTAAAGGAGACTCAGACGAAAAGTTTTTTTTTTTTTTTTTTTATATATATTTTAATGGGAAGAAGACTAGGAAAGAAAATATTGGAACCTTTAAATGTGAAACAGGCCGACTAATAAATTGTTGCATAATAAAGAATATCATTGCAGTGTCCTGCCTACTCTCCTTAAACTTTTCCCAGTACTATGTACCTGTTGTAGAGAGTTAAATACAATTTAGTAAACTGGGCTTCCTCTTCTTTTCCAGAGACCATAATGGCTTCAGATCCACTGTCAGACCTCCACGATGACTTGGAGAAGGATGAAACTAATCAGTCCCTGGACCAGCTTAAACTGGCTTCTCTAGATGACAAAAACTGGCCCTCTGATGATGTTCAGGATTACCCGAAGTCAGGTGAGTGCTTCCTTCATGTCTAATTAATTAGTTGCTAAGTAGTGTAACTAAAATATATCTTAACCTGACAACATCAAAGGCTGGTATGTACTATAGTACAGTATTTCTCAGTGTCCGTTTTCAGGACACCCAAACAAGCCCGGGTTTAAACATGTCTCTGACATGAAATGGGTTAATTTAAAGGGAGTAACGGAATAACCCATCTGACGAGAATCTGTGATATTCTTAAAGTACCATTGTAGTGTTCTTGTAATAGACTTTCACATTCTTATTTGGTAACTTATTAGCAATAAAATCAGTATTTTAAGAGAAAAATTAAGATAGATTTGAAAATTTACATTTGAACTTTAGTGTTTTAGAGACCAATCTATGTTTGCCTAATAGATAGGATACCTGTTCCTATCAGGATAACCTCCTATGGAAGTCCACTTTTTATTAAAAGGACATTAAAAGGCTTGCCCTCTGTCCACCAATGAGACCAAAACATGCTCGCTGCACTTCCAGATGGTCAGTGAAGCTGAAAAAAGTACAAATTTGTAAAAGTTTAATGCATTTAAAAGTGCATATTTTAACAGCTGTGCTCCATGTCTCTTTCAGTTATTTTTATATAAATTTACTTTTGGATAATTCAAAGGTGGCCATTATCAGTGTTTTCATTAGGAATTTGAAAAGTAAATGGAACAATCAAAAAGTTGTTGATAAAATATTTTTTTAGCCTGAGCCAAGCATTTTATCCTACTGTGCCAATAGTGAAGCAGGCTGGTACAGCTTACACTAGAATAAAACTGGTAGAAAATATATATTTAAACAGAATGTATTGAATTAATATTCATTGATCATTGATAAAATTCCTAATCCATCATTTATTATGGTTATAATGAATAATATATACATTCTCAAAGAGTGTATAAGCCTCTAGCAAAGTGTTTGTCTCCACCCTAATCAGGTCAATAAGGGGAGGGTGGGGAGGTTTGGCTGAGGGACAGCTAGACATTTTTTTAAAACAACAGTCCGTGAGGATCATTGTGTTTATGGTACACTTTGTATCTGTAAATTTAGCAGCTACCTGCTAGACAAAGCCACCCTCATTGACCTTATTGGAATGTTTGAGTCTGAACTTTTGATATTACTGAATATTGCTTTTTAAAATCTTTGTATGTAACTTGATCAGTTCCTAAATAAAACATCTAACTCATTTTTTGTAGGGCACTACAGTGATCTTTTAGAGGACATCCCTACTTTTAACCGTTGATTTTAATAGTTTTCTTTTTGTAAATTGTAACAAACTTCTGGTATAATATCAAAGGAGCAATATATATATATATATATATATATATATATATATATATATATATATATATATTATATATTTTGTGTGTGTGTATAATATATATATATTGTGTGTATAATATAATACAATGATCATGGATGCATTCACGACTGGTCACACTCACCATTTCTTTTGTTCTTTCTCATAGATGATTCAAAAGCTTCCCCTGACCCCCTTACACATCTGCGCTGGGACGACCCTTACTATGACATTGCTCGGCATCAGATTGTGGAAGTGGCTGGTGAGGAATCCTAATACCTATTTTCACTATGTATGGGGTACAACCGTGATAAACAGACACATATTTCCTAGTTTCTCTACATCTGATCACATTTGGTTAAAAAGACTAAGAACTGAATCCATTACAAGCAACAAAAGTCTAGTGTGTCATTGGCATTAACAACAAAGAAATAAAGTTAAACGGCAAATATAATACAAAATAGAAAACTCCTTTTAGTTTTACATATACTTGTGCATACGTAACTATATGCACACTTTCTTTTCAATTAGAAAATCCACTTTTAAAGGAAGTATGGGAGATGTTAAAAATAAAGTGACACCGCAAAGCTATTTCAGAAATGACAAGGTTACTTTAGAAATGGAAATAAATATAGTTGCACTAGGTTATCATTTTGAGAGGAAATGGTAGATAACTGAGCTTGAAAGGCAATTGATTTTATGCACAAATTACCCAAGAAGATGCACCATCTCTGTTTCTCTCTATCTGAAGTTGCAATACCCTGCCTTAAAGGCATATCTAAGTTTCCTGGATTATGAATGCATTTGATAGAGGAGAGTCAGTAGTGCATGCAAACGTTTTTTTGTATGAAAAAATACCAAAAGAAACATTTTTAAACTTACTCTAAAGTTTGCTAAATCTCTTGAGTTTGCAAGCAGTTTATTTTGAGAGTTGCGCTCATTGCAAGACTGTCCCCTGGTGTAGTTTGAATGCCATGAGCAGCTTTGGTGCTCGTTGTGAGGCGCATAGTGAATGTCTTTTGATTTTATTGCGATAATGCTTTTTGTTTTTTTGTGTATATGTATTTTATGATGTAAAGTAAATAAGTAATAATTAATAAATGAATATGCTTTACCTATTTGTAAGTAATACATGCAGAAAGCATTGTGCTGAAGAGATGACAATCTGTTTTGATGTTCCTGCACCATACAATGTAGGTTTGCACTGTTGTGGAGCTGAGGGGAAGCCGTTAGGGTAGCTGGGTACTTCCGCATTCTGTAAGGTAGTGTTGTAAAATGGCGGTGAATGTGTATGTGGTAGGCGGGTTTGTGTGATGAAGCGTCCTTGTAATGGTGTATGTTGTAGGTCATACGGGTTTGTCTAGAAGCCGTATTTGCTTTGCGGAATTTAGCGGCTTTAGGGGTCTTGTAGCCTTATTTTCGTTTTTTCCGGCGGCCATTTTTTCTCTCGCTTAAAGGATTTTCGAGTGTGTAAATTTGCCAGAATTCAAGGTTTAAGCGGTGTTGCAGAGGTCCCAGGTGTCCCCCCTCGGTGTGGGTAAGGTTTTTATTTTATTTTTGTGTGTATTTTTGTGTTGTTTTTTTTTCTGCTGTGCGTTAAGGTCGTATTTTTGTGAGTTTGTAATGGATTTTTTCTAAGTCCCGCGGCTTGTATTTTTTTGTGTAAGTCCATAGTTAGTCATTGCGTCTTTATGCTTTTTTTTTCCAAGTCCTGATTGTGTGGTCGTTTGTAACCGATTGTGAGGTGCCGTAGAGCCTCCACCTCCACAAATGCGGACCCTCGCGAACCTGCGGCTCATTGCAGCCGACTTGGGAGCCTCCACGTCCGCAAATACAGCCCCTCGCTCCTTTGGCGCTCCTTGCCAGCAACTGCAGCCCTCTCTTTGCGAGGGCCGCAGTTGAGGCGGGCTCGCTATGCAAGCTGACAACTATAGATGCGATAAAATAAATCTGCATGTGTATAGAATGACACCATGTAATGTGTGTGTCTGATATAAGTAGCAGGTGTTAGATATGGGTAAACACTGGGTAACTTGGATATATTTTTAACTGCTCTGTCTTTACTCAATAAATTTAGAATATAAAGCCGCAACTCTCCTGCTTTGCAATGATCACCTTCATCGCTCATTGCAAGTCCCCTCCCCCCGCCCCCCGTGTAATTTAGGGGCCTCGAGATGAGTGTTACTGGCTTGGAGCTCTTTTACTGCCTTCGTCCTTGTTTTCATCCTATTGAAAAAATTTCGGCAGCCATTTTTTTCTCTCGCTTAGGCGATTTTCGATGGTGGAAAAAACACCAAATATGCCTCCAATTGCAACCTCGAGCCTGGCTCTCCCCCTGTGCTGTGTGTAAGTTATTTTGAGGCATATTTGTGTTTTATTGCTGTTCTTTCCAGTTCCGGGGTTTGGCAGTTAAATGTGCAAGGCCCGCAGTTTTCTTTGATGGACGATTTTAGCCTCATCAGACCACAACACCTGGGAGTCTCCCACATGCCTTTTCGCAAACTCAAAACGTGCCATATTGTTTTTTGCTGAAAGTAATGGCTTTCTTCTGGCCACTCTGCCGTAAAGCCCAATACTATGGAGCGTACGGCTTATTGCCGTCCTATGTACAGATACTCCAGTCTCTGCTGTGGATCTCTGCAGCTCCTCCAGGGTTACCTTAGGTCTCTGTGCTGCCTCTTTGATTAATGCCCTCCGTGCCCGGTCCGTGAGTTTTGGCGGGCAGCTGTCTCTTGGCAGGTTTGCTGTTGTGCCATGTTATTTCCAGTTGGTTATGATAGATTTGATGGTGCTCCTGGGGATCATCAAAGATTTGGATATATTTTTATAACTTAACCCTGACTTGTACTTCTCAACAACATTGTCGCTTACTTGTTTGGAGAGTCCCTTGGTCTTCATGGCAGTGTTTGGTTAGTGGTGCCTCTTGCTTAGGTGTTGCAGCCTCTGGAGCCTTTGAAAAAAGATATGTATATGTATATGACACTTAGATTGCACACAGGTGGACATCCTTTCACTAATTATGTGACTTCTGAAGGTAATTGGTTGCACCAGAGCTTTTTATGGGCTTCATAACAAAGGGGGTGAATACATACGCAAATGCCAATTTTCTGTTTTCTATTTCTAAAAAATAGTTTTATGTATATATTTTTCTCATTTTACTTCACCAGCTTAGACTATTGTGTTCTGATCCATCACATAAAATTCAGATTAACAAAACATTGAACTTAAGGCTGTAATGTAACAAAATAGGTAAAAAGTCAATGTGGGGTGAATACTTTTGCAAGACACTGTATGTAGGATGCCCAAGTTTCTAGTTCAATTATCGATCGCTTCCATTCAAATTTGTAATAACTAATGGTAATTGTCCCCTTCTGGATCACTACCTTGTCCTGGAGAAGGGGCTTGTGTACCTCAAGGAAGCTGTGAGCTATACCATCTAGGGTCACCTAAGATTGGCAAGTCATATCAGAGAAGTCTGATAAATTGAGCTCCACTGGAGAAGGAACTGGCAACCTACTCCAGTACCTTTGCCAACAAATCCATATGGATAAACACAACTGGCATGATGCAGCCCATAGGATCACGGAGAGTCGAACACAACTGAGCAAATAGTAATTGTATTTATGTGCTTTTCTCGTAAAAACTGAAACCACCTCTGTCTTGCTTTTTTAATGTTTAGGGATCATGTGGTGTATGTCCTTTTATAGTATACTTTTATATCTGTTTCGTGTTTGTTAAATCCACTTCAAAAGCTTCCACTTCCCCCTTCGCTAGATTTTTTTCTTTTTTTTTTTTTCTTTGTGGCTTTGGAGTGGAGACCGCATCAGTAATGTCGGGTGGCGAAGAATGAAAAGGAGAAGCATGCAGTGCGTTACCTTTAAAAAAAAAAAAAAAAAAAAAGTTTATATAGTGTGTGTATATATTGTTGCTTATGTATAAAATCATTTTAGTGCTGATACTTTTCTTCATGCATTTGTAAAAGGAATCTTTATATCATGTTAGATATGTGAATTTGCCATCTATGTAGATGAATTTGTGGTGTTTTTTAGGAAGAAATTTCCTTTCCTTCAGATAATGTTTCATCAGAAAGTTATTGCACCAAAGTGATGAAACTCAGAGATAAGCAGCGCCTTCTATAACTTCACATCACTTTATTATCACCACAATTAAGATCCTTGAGTTAAGGCCGATATATGTTCCTTTAATCCAGGGACCACCTGTATTACCATTGTTATTTAGTCGTCCAGTCATGTCCAAGTCTTTGTGACCCTGTGGACCGCAGCAATCAAGGCACATCTGTTAGCCACTGCCCCTCTGAGCTCCATGTTCACTACTTCAATGATCTCATCTATCCATCTTCAGCTCTATCATCCCATTCTTCTGGTGCCTTCAATCTTTCCAAGCTTCAGAGTCTTCTCTAGGGAATCCTGCCTTTGTACGATATGGCCAAAATAATTGAGCTTCAGGCTCATGATTAAACCCTCTAGTGAACAGTTTGTCTTCATTTCCTGAAGTACTGATTTATTGTATCTTCTTGCAGTCCAAGTCTAAGCAGTTTTCTCCAACTCCACAATTCAAAGGCGTCAATTCTCCTGCGCTCAGACTCCTTTATGGTCCAGCTCTCACATCCGTATGTTACTACTGGAAATACCATAGTACTAACTATGCAGACCTTTGTTGATAATGTATTACCATTACTATCTAACAATTTTCTCAAACTTAAATGGCCACTGTACAATGAAAAATAATATAAGTTTGAAAACTTTGAATCTGATTAAATGACATAATAAAGCTTGGGAAAAAAAGTCCTAAAGTTAGTTTCTAATTAAAACAAATACATTTTGATGCGCCTGCTGTACGAGAGAGAGAATAAAATGAAAGAACAAATATATTTTTATGCAAGTCTGGTGGCATTTTCAATATTATCCAATTATCTTAACAAAAACTGTCTGTT
The DNA here is from genome assembly GCA_027410445.1 of Discoglossus pictus. Taxonomy (NCBI): domain Eukaryota; kingdom Metazoa; phylum Chordata; class Amphibia; order Anura; family Alytidae; genus Discoglossus; species Discoglossus pictus. Next base: position 57,840,611 of record CM050175.1, read on the forward strand.
CCCTCCCTCCAAAACACATTCCCTTAGGATCCAGCACTAAGGAAGTGCTACAAAAACACAAAATGTATTCCTGTACTCATAAACAGGGTCTTCTAAAATTCTTGTCCAAGTATACACAACTGCTAATGTTGGTTTGGTACATTCTTGACAAACGAGTGCCATGTTTCAAGTACTATAGTGATTCCTTTAATTTAGATATTACATTTGTTTTTTTATTCTTTTTAATTATATATGCTCTACTGCAATGTAGCTCAACATATTACAACTGATTAAAAAATAAAGAGAAAAAATGCATTTATCCCACGGGACTCTGCACTTTTCATGAAGCTCTTGGAATGATTGCCCTACACTAAGCAAAATTGATCAAAGTGTCAATCCACAAAAAAAAAAAGAGAGCATGTGATACTTAAATGTATTACAAATAAGTACTTTGCTACAAATTAGCGGTAGTTTGCTAAAATGAACCCTTTCTTGTCTTGTTGATCTATTATAATTATTATTTTTTGTAAATCGGCATTGATAAGACCCACATCACTATACCCCAGTGTACAGTTTCATTGGTGTTTGGAGCTGTCATCCAAAAATGCTTTGTATGGTTAATAATTCAGTAAGTAATGTTGTTGTTTTAACTGCTCACCTCAGTAAACTGATTCAAAAGGTATTGAACTAGGTGTTTTTTTGTGTTTTTTTTATTTATTTGCTTCTAGTGTGTCTATAAATCTGTGAGACACATGGGTATTGCTCCTTGGAGTCAAAAGGCTTGTTATAACATGTGTTAAACTCCTGCTGTAAAGGTCAGTGCATATCCTTATAAGGAGTCAAATCTACTAAGATTCTGTTTAATGTATATATTTACACACAGAATAAAGAAGCTCTGTAGTTCATGACAAAACTTCATGTTTGTGAAGGATGGAACAAACTATCAATATTAGCAGTTATGTCCAGTGGTTAGGATTCAGTGCTTCCACCACTGCAACCTAGGTTTGATTCCAGTCACACCAACCTAAAGCCAAGCAGGGTTGGGCCTGGTCAATACTTGGATAGGATACCACCTAGGAATACCAGGAGCTGTATGCAGTGGCCCACTGGAGAAGGAACTGGCAACCCATTCCAGTATCTCTGCCATGAATACCAAGTGGATCAGCATGGTGTGTTATGGTCTATGAGGTCACTGAGAGTCGGAAATGACTGAACAACACAAAAACAAGCCAACAATTAAATGAGAATAATTTGATTACAATCAGGTTGTCCTTTATGATACGATTTTATCCACCTCCTCTTCTTCCATTGAACCTCCATAAAGTCGATCTTTCCTGGACATGCAACTTTATCCTTCCATCTCACCCTTTTTTTTTTTTTTTCAGCCACATGGGTTTAAAAAAAAAAAAAAAAAAAAATGTAGTGCTCTCCGTCTGTCTTTAGTTTGGGAAAACCAAGAAAATGCATTTCTGGCATTCTTTACACAGCATGTCATGTTTGCTGTGTTTAACCTCTGCTGAGAGGGTCCTTGATCAGAGCTTGCTGCAATATACCCCTCTGGCAGAAATTCCTAAATAATGATGCTCGTCCATGGCTGTTTTTGTTTACCCAACAAGTTATTTAGCCTGTATGAGAGAGGAAGTATGTATATGTATGTGTATATATATATATATATATATATATATATATATATATATATATATATATATATATATATATATATAGAAAACGAATAATACATTAATAAGCCCATTTGCATGTCTAAAAGGCGGGGACATGCAAATGAGAATACAATGTACCTCACTCTTTTAATCCAAAAATAGCAACTTTATACATTGCTCCCTTAAAGCATATGCCCGCTGTATTAAACAGCTTTTAAGCAAAGCATCGGGTTGGATTTTACACAAACCAAGAATCACTCATATACAGGCCTGTTTCAAGCTTTTGGCTATCATCAGTATGAGGTAGATTCTGGTTTGTGCAATAGATTTTGTAGGATTGGGTATTCCACAACAATCATTTAGTGTATGGTGAGCACAAAAGTGAGAAAAGCTCTCCACCGTACATAGTTACATAGTTACATAGTAATTAAGGTTGAAAAAAGACTTTCAGTCCATCAAGTTCAACCTGTTAAGATCTCCTCTGATCTGCAATATGCGGATTAGTTATTAATTAAATTATTGATTAAATAATTATTAATAGTATAGTATTGGAGAATGAATAAAGAGTTAGTCCATCAAGTTCAACCTTTTTAGATCTCTATTGATCTTTTTAATTTGGACTATTTATTATTATTGTTAATTGTTAATTATTGTTAATTGATCCAGAGGAAGGCAAACATAAAAAAAAAACCCATTGAAACTTTGCCAATTGTCTCATAAGGGGAAAAAAAAGCAAAATTCCTTCCTGACCCCAGAAACTGGCGATCAAATTTCTCCCTGGATCAATATTCCTTGCTAGTTATCTAGGATAGCCTTGAATGCCCTCTTTATTCAGAAATATATCTAACCCCTTTTTGAAGTTGTCTATCGAATTCGCTGTCACCACCTCCTTTGGTAGAGAATTCCACAGTTTAACCACCCTAACTGTGAAGAACCCTTTTCTTTGTTTAAGGTGAAATCTTTTTTCCTCTAACCTCAACGGATGTCCTCTTGTCAGTTGAAAATCTCTTGCTACAAAAAGTTCACTTGACAAAGCCTTATATTGACCCTGGATGTATTTAAATAACGTAATCATATCTCCTCTTAGACGCCTTTTTTCTAGCGAAAATAAGTTTAATTTTGCTAGTCTTTCTTCATAACTTAGCCCCTCCATTCCCCTTATTAGTTTTGTAGCCCTTCTCTGTACTTTTTCCAGCTCTAAAATGTCTTTTTTGTGAGGTGGTGCCCAAAATTGTACTCCATATTCCAAATGAGGGCGTACTAGAGATTTGTATAGTGGCAGAATTATATCTTCTTCCCTGGCTTCTATACCCTTCCTAATACATGCTAATATTTTATTTGCCTTTGCAGCCGCTGCTTGGCTTTGAGCGCTGTTACCTAGGTGGTTGTCCACTAGTACTCCCAAATCCCTTTCAATATCTGATACCCCTAGATTTGCTCCATTAAGATTATAGATTGCTTGGCTATTGTTCCTTCCCAAATGCATAACCTTACATTTATTTTTATTAAATCTCATCTGCCATTTAGCCGCCCATTTCTCTAATTTATGCAAATCCTTTTGTAGGGAAAGTACATCATTATCTGATTTTATTACCTTGCACAACTTAGTGTCATCAGCAAAAATGGAGACACTACATTCGAGTCCTACTTCAATGTCATTAATAAATATGTTAAAAAGGAGAGGACCCAATACTGAGCCCTGAGGAACCCCACTTATCACATTAGACCAATCGGAGTATGTTCCATTTACAACAACCCTTTGCTTCCTGTCTTTTAGCCAGCTCTCGATCCATGAGCAGATATTTACTGCAATTCCTGTATCCCTTAGTTTGCTCACTAGTCTTCCATGTGGCACTGTATCAAATGCCTTTGAAAAATCTAAAAAGACTACATCCACTGAGTTGCCCTGATCCAAGTTCCTACTAACCTCCTCATAAAAACTGTACAAAGTACAGAAAACGAATAATACATTAATAAGCCCATTTGCATGTCTAAAAGGCGGGGACATGCAAATGAGAATACAATGTACCTCACTCTTTTAATCCAAAAATAGCAACTTTATACATTGCTCCCTTAACTGATGATAGCCAAAAGCTTGAAACAGGCCTGTATATGAGTGATTCTTGGTTTGTGTAAAATCCAACCCGATGCTTTGCTTAAAAGCTGTTTAATACAGCGGGCATATGCTTTAAGGGAGCAATGTATAAAGTTGCTATTTTTGGATTAAAAGGGTGAGGTACATTGTATTCTCATTTGCATGTCCCCGCCTTTTAGACATGCAAATGGGCTTATTAATGTATTATTCGTTTTCTGTACTTTGTACGGTGGAGAGCTTGTCTTACTCTTGTGCTCACCATACACTAAATGATTGTTGTGGAATATATATATATACATATGCACTAGCGACTCGCCCGTCAATAAAATGCAATGCTGTTTGCCACACAATGCAAGGCTCCCCCCCCCCCCACTTTATGGTCCTTGCGATGAGCGGGCCACACAATGAGCAGCTTTGCTGTTGCTGTGGCATGCACTAAGCGCATGTGCAAGGGACCTCTCCCCACCCCTGTGTCTCTCCCCCCCCCCCCCCCCTCCTTGTGTTTTTCCCTTCCCTTACTCATTTGCCGGCTTGGTGGTGGTTTACCCTGTAGCTATTTTTGAAGCCCGCAAGACTTGAAGCTTAAATCTGTATTGCTTCCAGCCCTGCAGGCTTGAAAAAAAGTTACAAGTTTAACGCCGCCATTTTTCTTCAACCCCGTAATTCGGCAGCCATTGGGAGGCCTCCAAAAAACGCCAATTGAATATCAAATTAGCTTTCAACCTTACTTATGGACTCCCTGCCTCAGGAGGAGGCAGGGAGCCCATAATTGAGGTTGGTAGCCTGTAACTTGGAATCCGGTTGGAGGCTCTTTTGCAAGCCTACGGCCTTTGGCAGTCTTTGTTGGACTCGCGATGAGCACCTTCGGCGCTTATTGCGAGCCTCTTTCCCCTCCTCTATTTTACGTGCCTCGCAATGAGCGCCTTTGGCATTCATTGCGCATGCATAAGCCAGTAACTTTTAACATAGCATTACCATCAAACTTGCAATTATGACAACTATATATGTACTAGCGACTTGCCCGTCAAAAATGACAGGGCAATAAAATTGTAAGGCAGGTAATGCTGTTTGCCCCAGACAATAAGTGTTTTGGTCGGCTAAGGTCCTTCAGCGCTCATTGCAAGCCTTTGGCGCTCATCGTGTGGCTGGCAATGAGCGCCTTCGCCGTTGATTGCTATCGTGTATAGTGGTGTTTTTTGAAGTGTTGTATATGTGTATGTTATAATGATAATTACTAAATAAATTAAATGATACCTTACTGATTTGTAGTTTAATATATGCAGCAAGCAATGGTCTGAAGAGGTAACAATCTGTTTTGATATTCCTGCAGCATCCAATGTAGATTTGCAGTGTTGTTCAGCTGAGGTGTAAGTGTCCGCAATGTGTGCAGTGTGTAGTGTTGTTTTGGATGGATAAAAATAATCCCATTATGTAATATCTGTTCCTGTCCAAATCATCCGTCTGTTGGGCATGTGTGCACACAGAGACAAGAATTTACACAGACCCAAAAGTTCTGGTATAAAACTTCTTGTATACTTCCCAACGAACGAACCCCCCCCAAATACAACATAGCAACTTATATAATATAAGTTGATCAGATATAACAATCGTACGACTCATTGTTAGACAGAGAGTGAGTTATTGATTGGTTGACAAGGTAGGAAGGGTCCTTCCATATTTGGTCTCGGATGTTGATGTCATAATGGTCAGTGTATGTGAAGCTTCTGATTGGCTCTGGAAGGTGGCGGGGCTCATATCCTTATTTGGTCACGGATATGAATGTCATCTGGGAGCTCCCGGATATGATTCAGTACCCATCTTAGGACTCTCAGGATACAGCTCAGTAGCCATCTTAGGACTCTGAGGATATAGTTCAGTAGCCATCTTAGGACTCCCAGGATACAGCTCAGTAGCCATCTTAGGACTCTCCGGAAATAAAGAATAAAAGCAATTAGTGCCTTATCTTATGATATATTGTAAGGAAAGGAATGCAGCATGGACATAATATACATTTTCATGAATTTCATCCACAACAGTGTAAATAGGCTGCGTGCGCAAGGGGAAACCGTTAATGTAGCAGGGTAGTTCCGCATTCTGTAAGGTAGTGTTGTGAAATGGCGCCGAATTTGAATGCGGGTTTGGATGATTTAGCGTCCTTGCTAATGGTGTATGTTGTAGGTCGTACGGGTTTTAGTAAAAGTCGTATGTGCCTGCCACTTTTTTTTTGCGGCTTTAGGGGTCATCTAGCCTCGTTTTCGTTTTTTTTTCGGCGGCCATTGTTTTTCTCATTCAGGGGAGTTTGGAGTGTCTAAACTTTTTTAATTCTACTGAAATCGATGTGTAACCTGTCTTGCAGACGTCCTGGGTGTCCCCCCTTGCTGTGGGTAATATTTTTGTTTGTTATGTGTGTATTTATTGTATTTTTAATATTTTCGGCTATGCGCAGGTTGTCCGTTAAGGTCGTATTTGTGCGAGTTTGTAATGTATTTTTTCTAATCCCGCTGGTTGTATTTATTTTTCGGTAAGTACGCAATTTTTTTTTGGTCGCTTCCACGGCTCGTATTTTTTGTGTAAGTCCCTATTTAGTCATTGGGTGTTTTGTCGGCATTTGCGGTGTGCAATGAGTCTTGGGCTCATTGCAGCCGATGTGGGAGCCTCGACCTCAGCAAATACGGCCCCTCGCTTTGCGAGGGTCTGCATTTGCGGTCCGAAAGTCGTATGGACCGCCTTTGGCGCTCCTTACCTGGCCGCAACCATGGCCCTCACTTTGCAAGGGCCGCAGTTTCCCTGTTGCGTTGCCAACGGATTTTCCTGAGCTCGCCTGCTGACAACTATATATGTATGCATTATCCTTCTGCTACAGCCTTGATTTGATCCTCTCCATAGTGATTAAAGGGAGTCTGAATTCATAAATACTTTGCACTATCATGCAGAGCAGTTTATAAAAACTTCAACAGCAATTATAAAATTCTGGGGAAAAAAAAGTTTCAAAGGGACTCTGTCATACCAAAGTCAAATTGTTTTTAGATTTTTCTTAAATCACAATAAAAACTGGCAGCATATTGTATTTATTTTTTTAAAGTGAACCATTCCTGATAAATATTGTATTTGCAACTTCTGCATTGCATTTCACTGAATTGATGTTAGAATCGCAGTCAGCTTTTCTGTAGATAAAGGGCTATAGTTTATGTGTAACCGATGAAACCAACTTCCCATTGGAGTGACAATGTCCCTTTAAATGCTGCCGTGTTTAGCTTCTAAAGCCATGAATCCTTGAGTCTTATCTCCATTTCAGCTGCACCAGATGATATATAGATATTGAGCTTATTAAGCCGTCCGGTATAGAAAAAGCAGATGGGGAAAAGCAAATAAGAGCGCTGATCTGTTTTGTTTCATCAAGGAAAGTACATAAGAATTTACAAGAGGATTGTTGAACCTGCAGACCCAAACATGCCATGCAGCTGTCAGGCTAGGCCGTTGGGGAATAAATAGGTCCTGTAAAAGCTGGTATAAAACTGTATCCGTTCAGAAGAAATGCTTTTCACTTTGTTTATTATTCAGTTCACGGGTCAAGAATCCGCATAGATAAAATGCCAATTTTAAAGCCTTACCTACCCAAGGCGGGTGGAACACTTCTTAATCTGTTATTAAAAACTTTTTTTTTCCAAAAATATGGGAATATTCCTCTCTTCAAATATTTCTACATATATTTCCTTTAATTCTTGCATCATGAGGGATTGGCTTCATAAGAAACACACCTACACCAATCCAGACATTGAAACATCTGCTTTTGCTTTTCTCACCACAAAGAATTATAACGTCATTTCAAACATCTACTTCCTTCTTTAAAAAAAAAAAATTGTGAAAGCTTGGGGGAAGGTAGTGCTAGGAGCACAATAAGCAATTGGTAGACCTTTACATACATTAGCATGCAGATAAAACAAGATGGCACATTTGTACATACAGAGTGTTACATGAGGATCAGAAAGCATAACCTAGTGTGAAGTTGTGGATGATGGAGTTAAGTGTAACCGAATGAGGTTAAGAATTACAAAGAATGGAGTCTGATCTTGAGAAGTCCTGCAGGTAAGCATGTGAAGAGGTAATAGCGTAGGATGAGATGCACACATCTTGAGAAGAAGGCGGTTTTGGGGTATAAGTGGAAACCAGAGTTGAGATGTAGACAGGTATGATGTTGTTGAGGTCTTGTAAGTGAGGCTAAGGAGTTTGAAAATTCTTGGGAAAATAGAGAGCCAGTGTAAGGACTGGCAGAGGGACAGTGGAGTGAAGGAGTCTGGTGATGGCATTCAGGAGAGGTTGGAGTGGGGATCCAGTTAGGACATATTTCAATAGTCAAGGTGTAAAATATGAGAGCATTAATTTGCTTCTTAGTGGTTTGGATGAGGAAGGAACACATTTTGGAGATGTTTGAGGTGGGTAGTGATTGAATACGTGTGTTGGAGGAGACGTATGAGTCAGGTGTGACACCAAGACATCTGATTTGAGACGTGGGAGTGAGTGTTTTTTCCTTGTCTACACTAAGACATATTTCAGGTTTTGAGGCAGACAGAGGAGGAAGGGGGGATTAGTAACATTATCACCATGAGATGATTTTGTACAGTTTTTAAAACAATAAGGCATTCATAATTTGCCCCTAATACAGCATAATGACAGTTAAAACCCTGGGGAGAAAACTCAACCACGGCTATTCACACTATTCAATAATAAATAAGGTGGTTGTAAACTTTGCATCTGATTAACAGTCATTTATTTAGTTTTTTAATTATAAAAGAGAAAAGGTGATGCCGCTGCTGGACCTTGCAAACCTTGTTGATACAGTGGTGGAAGGTGTCTTTGCGTGTGAGTCATTTTTGTTAGATGAGCAGTGCTTGTATTTCCTGATGCAAGCCGTCTGTGAGGGATAAGGGGTATGGTGTCAATTTCAATCCTATTGAATAAAACCATCCCCCAACCCCTCCATCCACTGATTTTCTAAAGAATTAGACTCCAACCCCCCCCCCCCCACACACACAAAAAGTTGTTGTTGTTTTTTTGTCCATGGCTTACACAATTGCTAATGTTGTTAGTTTGTTACATACATCACAAACAAGTGCCTTTGCCATGCAGAACAGTTATCTTTTAACTAAATTATAAATATAAAACTGGACTAATTCGTTAATTACTAACATTTCCCTCATGAAATGGTGTATTTGTGTCAATCAGTGTCAAATTCTTCATGACCTCATGGACTGTAACACACCATGCTGATCTACTTGGTTTTCATGGCAAAGATACTGGAGTGGGTTGCCAGTTGCTTCTCCAGTGGGCCACAGCTCCGGTATTCCTTGGTGGTCTCCCACTCAAGTACTGATCAGGCCCAACCCTGCTTGGCTTCAGGTGGTGTGACCTCTTGGTTCCCTGACTGGAATCAAACCCAGGTTGCAGTGGTAGAAGCACTGAATCCTAACCACTGGACATAACTGCTAAAATTGATAGTTTGTTCCATTCTTCGCAAGCATGAAGTTCTTTAATGTATATATTTACACACAGGATAAACTCCTCACCTAGGTTTTAGGAGGACAGCATATTGCTCTCTTTAATTCAGTTTAATCTGTGCATTGTCTTGTGTAAAGCACTGAATCTTAACCACTGGACCACCAGGGAACCCCCAAGAAATGGCAAATGCCCATTAAAACTCTAGCACCTGCAGTGGTGCTCTAACAGCCCTGTCAATTAATAAGGCATAGGGCTTATATATATCGCCAGTACTGTGTGCATAATTATCTCATTCAAACTGACATATGAAGTGCCAAATAGTGACGGTATATTTTCTCCACTGCATTGCTAGAGTGATTGAATTTTTAAATTGTGGGCCAAGTTTAAAAAAGGGTGATTTGAATAATAGAGATTAACCCATTATTGTAAGGTAGCATAGCCGTCGTTTCGGACTCTGTGACAACATGGACCGTGACGCACCAGCCACGTATGTTCATGGTCATGCTGATCCACTTGGTTTTCATGGCAGAGATACTGGAGTGGGTTGCCAGTTCCTTCTCCAGTGGGCAACAGCATACAGCTCCTGGTATTTCTAGGTGGGCTCACATCCAAGTACTGACCAGGCACAACCCTGCATGGCTTCAGGGTGGTGTGACCTCTTGGTTCCCTGACTGGAATCGAACCCAGATTGCAGCGGTGAAAGCACAGAATCCTAACCACTGGACCCTAGCATAGCATACAGTAGCCCAATAAGTATACCTCAACATTGGATCACAGTATTAACCAAGGTGACCTTGCGAAAGACATCCTCTAAAACCTCTTACAAAGTGCTAACAATAATCACAAAAAAACATAATTTTGAAGCCAGACAGAATTATACATTATCAGCCTTATTAAATTGCCATTCGGCAAATTCTAAAGGCTCTATGTAAGCACAGATCATAATTTTTTTTTTTACTTAAGTTTTTAGTTAGTGAAGACGTTGCTTTTGGATAGAAGTTCACTAACTAAAAACTTATGTAAAAAAAAAAATGCTCTGTGCTTATATAGAGCCCTATTCAATTGGCCAAATCGCAATGTAATAAGGCTGTATATCAGCTTGTTGTCACCAGTGGGGTGTGAGATTCATTCATCGTTGTAGGGCAAGAGAAAGTGGCATGCTAGATTTAGAGGAGAGATATGGACTATGCTGTTAAAACTAAAGATTAATACAGGGGCTGTATGTTGGGATCTAGTATGTTATTGTATTATGAGTGGATATATAATACTGCAGTATTACATAGCACATTGTGACGTTTCAAGGACCACTCTCAACAAAAAGGCACTTGTTTGTAACAAAGAGTAAAAAAAAAAAAGTACAATTATATATACTGCAATACTCTCATTATTCATCTAGATTACTGGACACTCGCGCTTACCCCACTCTTCATTGTAAGAGGAAAGATTTCTATGGCCTTATTAATAACTCCGCCAGGCACATATTCCCAAGGGATGGCAATAAGAACTCAAGTGCACAACCCCAGTCTGCTACAAATCTGCAGATTAACGTCTACTTTTCCAAAAAAGGGAAAAAACTTTCACAGTTCAACTCCTGTGTCCCAAGCGCTATTTGTAAATCAGATGTAAAAAGATAAATCTCACTCTGGTATATGCTCATACTCACAGCTGGACATTAAGACTTTAGCTGAGGATAAGCTCTATTAAGAAACACATGCAGGACACACTTAAAAGAACATACGTGTGCTGTAATTATTATACAACTGAGCTGTTTGTATGCAAAACGTTTAACCTTCAATAACAGTCAGGAAACAGATTCCCATAACCTTAGAGTTATTCTTTTCTTGAGCAGTCAAAGGGTTTTCATCTCTGAGTCAGGGGAAAAGTATTCATTAGACACAAACTGTATACTAGAAAAAGACAAACACGGTATAAAATATTTATATTGCGATGGACACTGATAAATAACATGCACAACATCTATTAGTTTGGAGCAAATCAAGACATTTCACTCATTAAAGGGGCTTTATGACTTTCAACTAGTATAAATAACGTTTCAGTATGTTTTGTTTTTAGGTTTTTCCACCCTATTTTTATGTGGTGGGAGCTCATCCCGTATCTAATCGGGCTCTGCTGCCAAAGGGGCTCAGTAATTTAGTCTGCTGCCCACTTTACCACAGTTTCAAGACATGGGCGGAGATCCACCCTAAGGAGGAAGAGAAATGTACTATAACTTTAATTTAGAAGCTGTTTATGCTGAGCACCACTAATTGAAAGTTATGAAAGCTGGACCATTGCTGTGGCACTTAAAATGTCACCTTTCAATGACATTTAAGGTCAAATACAGATATAGGTCAATTTTAATGAAATATATTCTTCACTCTTATGGTATGTTGTTGTGTTTTTATAAATCAACCCATTTGTTCAACAACTGACCTATTGTGTAGTCTGCATTTCTATGATCGACCTGAGCTTGGTGCATCTCCCTACAGCTAATTATTTAATATGTGCTATATATCAGACTTTTGACAAGGGGATAGTCATTGGCTTTTGGGCCAAGGGTGGCAGTATTCCTGATAAAGCTCAGTTTGTGAACTGTTCACGTGCTGCTGTGGTTAAAGTGTACAGTGACTAGACAAATGGCACCATTGCAAATAAATGGCATGGAAACTGCTACAGTTGGGCAACTCCCCATCCAACTGGACCAGGGGGCTACCAGACGTGTCTAAAATAACATTGCATCGAACCCTGTTGCGTATGGGGCTCGGAAGCAAATGGCTGGTCACTGCGCACATGTGGACGAGGGTTCATCGTCCGAAACTGTTTCAATTTGCACGTCCGAACCAAAATTGGAGCTTTTCTGATTGGCAAAGGGTTGCCCTTTCTGATGAGTCAAACGCAAAACCTCAAAGAGCAAACAATCTGCAGCCATTGTTGGAAGAACACAAGCTGATGGCGGCCAAGTTATGGTATGGGGAATGTATTCGTGTTATGAAGGACCTTGCATGATGATGTGCAAATATTTTTAGGAAGTTTAAAACACAACCTTTCCTTTTTAACTATTCGTATTACATTTTATTTTATTATAGCAGACCGTTTTCCTTTGTTACGATATCTGAATAGTTTTGTTGAAAGACTGCCATTGGTTAACAGGACTAAACAGAAGATTAAGCTCTAGTACGGAAATATCCCTCCCCTCCAAGCCACAGACAGATTAGCAATCCATGAAGCAAGTGTGATGATGCAAATAGGCAAAAATGAAACTTTTTTTTCCTTTAGAAATGCTTTTATGTTCTTGGCTTACATAGCTTCTAATGTTGTTTGTTTGTTAAACACATCACAATTTTGGAAGTTTTTCCAAACTTTAGAAGTCCTTTAAATCCTTTATGAACAAGTTTTAACCATTTTAGGAGAGTTTTAGAAAACGCAGATTAGTAACGGTTTATTAATGTGGAGGGACAAAGATCGTTGAGGCAGGATTTATTGCTCTGCTTTCCTTTTTAAAGTTAAAGTTTTACCTAAACGCAAGTTTCTCTTATGTGAAAGTCCTAATATAAGTGTAAACATTTTAGAACTTGAGTTTATTGCTACAAGAACTCTGTATGTTAAGTGATGTGAGCTGCTGAAGAACACAGGACATGAATCTGTCACAGCTTGGATCTTTCCTGCAGCCTTTTGGGTTTTAATATGGTCTTGATTTTTTGAACTACAGTGGTACCTTGGTTCTCAACCTTAATCTGTTCCAGATGGCATCTTGAGTACCAAACTCCCATAAGGAGAAAAGTACATTTTGTTTTAGCTAATTCAATGAGTACAGATGTTTTTTGCTCATCCAGACAGTTTGAGTATCAAAAATGTTGAGTTCCGAGGATGTTGAGGACCAAGGTACCACGGTAATCAATACCAAATTCTAAGTGTCGGTGACAAAAATGAAATTTAAAATTGCAGCTTCCACTCACCACAAATATAGAGGAGTAACTTGCAAATTATTATTTCCTTTTTGTATCCAATCCAATAAAAATATTCTGTAGTGCTATACAGGGATAAGTTCAAGCAAAAACAATATTAACACATTAAGACACATGAAGGCAATATTCTTCTTTAAATAGATGTGTTTTAGTGAGGATTTGAAGGATTTGAGGCAGGGGGATAGAATAGTCTAGTGGAGTTAGGGTGAGTATTTAGAGATGCGAGCAGAGATATAGGAGGGTGCACTATTGTTGAAAGAGTTTTACATTAGAGTTATGATCTTAAATTTTATTCTGGAGGCTAAGGGAAGCCAGCGGATTAACTGACAAAGAAGTGCTGTGGACAATGAGTGTTTAGTGTGGTAGATGAGTCTAGCAGATGTGTTCAATATGGATTGGTGCTGAGAGAGATGGGTGATAGCGAAGACCGCAAGGAGAGAGTTGCAGTAGTTGAAGCTAGATATGAAAAAAATTATATCATTTTAGCCTTTGACAAAGATGTGGTGAAATGTCAGTCAGGCTGAATATAGCTGGACCTGTATAGGGTCTCAGTGATTTAAACTCTAAATATTGAATATAAGCATGATGCCTGTTTAGGCTCATATTAGGCTGCATATTATTGCTTTAAGATTCTGGTTTAAGTTGTTAGCGAAGTGCTCTTTTAATCTAAAAAATATATAATTTTAGGTGGAACTTGTTCTTTTAAAGTATGTGTTTGACAATATCTATTCAGACTTTGTGTAAACCGCCAAAATAAACACTGTAAGATTTTTTTTTTGGGGGGGGGGGGGGGGGGGTAATTTCCGTGTTAAGGAAGTATCTAATGCTTCATCTCAATGATAAAAAAAAAAAAATGGGGGTATATTTGCTATTCTTCGTACTGTTCTGTGAAGTGTATTATTTATGTTCCTGCTGGACTTCTCATTTTCTTTTTAACTTTAATTTTGACATGTATTTGATTTAAAAGTCAATATAATAACCATATATAATATACATACATAAAATAAGTTACATCTAAATAATTTAAACGTAGTTATGGCAGTTCAGTATGTGCTTTAAAATATGCTCTACCAATTGGCTAATGTATTTTTCTCCTTTTTTAAATATTTTTTATGGCAATAAAGATGTTTTTATTAAGCATCCATATATCCCAAGTTCTTAGATATTTATCTACACCATCTGTCAATCTAGTTTTTCAAATATTCGATTTCTGAGACAAAATGTTAATTACTATTTGTATTGTTATTGAACCATTAAATATACAGTATAAGATATTAATTTTTTTCAGTGATATTCAATGTCAATTCTGACTAATCTAACAATTCCTATAGTGGATCTGAATCTATTTTTAAACTCTGTCTCAATCTTGTAAAAAATAAATAAAAATAATAATAATAATGTGTATATATAATCAATTTGCATGGGCAGTAGACAGGCCCCTATAGTAGTCTTGCAAAAAAAAGTAAAGAATTGCCTAGATAATAACTTTCATGGTTTATATGTGCAAAAGCAACATTCATATATAGTATAGTCTAATCACATATATAGTTGTGAGCATACGAAGCGAGGGCCTCAGTTGCTGGCAATGAGCGCCAAAGGCGCTCCTCCCCAGCAACGGCGACCCTCTCAAAATTTACGTCGTAATGCAAACAAAATATGGGACACGTTGCGCCCCATTACGACCTCGCAAAAATCGTCCGCAACAGGCGCACGTCAAAACATGCAAAATGTAAAAGAGGGTGAAAGAGAACTATATATATATATATATATATATATATATATATATATATATATATATATATATATATATATATAACCTGACTTTATATTCTAATAATTTGCAATATCTCCTTTTCTAGGTGATGATAAGTTGGGACGCAAAATTGTGGTGTTCAGTTCTTGCCGTTTGCCTCCGTGTCACGAACTTGACCACATCAAACTTCTGGAGTAAGTACTCAAGTCTCCTCTTCCATACCATATTAAGAGCTGAGCGTCTAACTTTCTCACTTGATTAAATGGCAGCTGAAATGCAGAAAGAAAATGTAAGTTCAATCAATATTTCACTTTAAACATATTTTCTTGAATTAATACTTTATTCAAATAAAGGAATACCAACACAAACTCATGATTTCTTCTTGATTTCTATTGAGTGCAGCCATTTTGTTATTCACAGTCCTCTCTTGAAAGCAAGTCCTCCATCTTGCTAATTCTGCAGTTGCATATTTATGTGCAACACTAATCCACACAAGCTTTATCCTGTATATGTTACCTTCTCATCTAATATCACGTATGTCCAAGTGACAAATATGGGAGTGTGCACCTGTGGGCTTGTGTTGCAGATAAACCTGAAACTGCAGCATTATCAAGATGGTCATGACATATATAGTTGTTGTACTTCCGAATGTTGGTCACGCCATGTCAAAAGTTATGGGCTTGCGCATGCGCAATGAGCGCCATAGGCGCTCATTGCGAGGCCCAAAAGTTACGGGTTAGAGGGAGGCTAGAATGACAACCAAAGGCACTCATTGCTGGTCTCGCGATTAGCGCCAAAGGCGCTCATTGCGAGGCCCGTAAGTGACTGACTTGACGGGGCTGCAATAAGCGCGGACGTGCCTAGCTTGAGGCGGGGAGAGGTTTAAAAGTTACAGGCTTCAGAAAACGTACGGATTTAACGGTAGCCGTCGGAAGACCGCCAAAAGACACCAATTAATAAAAAAATTGACTTGCAACCTCACAAACAGCACAGGGGGATGGACAGGGAGCCTGTAAGTGAGGTTGCAAGCTAATCTGATGTTTAATTGGCGTTTTTGGGAGGTCTGAAAACAGCTAAGCGAGGAAAAAAATGGCGTCTGTAAAGCCGTAACTTTTTTTCAAGCCCGTAAATTGTAAACACATTTCGGCGTTAGGGAAAATGAACAATTTCCCAAGCCCGCAAATGGTTTCACACCTGTAAATGCAAACAGGAGCACAGTGGAGGAAAAGGTTGGAAAGAGACCCTGGGGAGAGAGTGGGGGGGGGGGAGATAAAGGGGGGGAAAAACCGGGACGGGAGAGGGGGCAAAGAGAAACGGGAGAGCGAGAGTGGGGGAGAGGCTTGCAGTGAGCACCGAAGGTGCTCATTGCACGGTCCGAAAGTTGTGTGTAGACCGAGGCTTGTAATGAGGGGCAAAGCTGCGCATCCAGAGGCCTGTAAAGTAGAGGGGGGGAGAGGCTTGCAAAAAGAGGCGAAGACGCTCATTGCAGGGCACAAAAGTTGCGGGTTGGCCGAGGCCTGCAATAAGCGGCAAAGCCGCTCATGGTAGGGCTCACGATGAGCGCCAAAGGCACTCATCGCGAGGCCCGTAAAAGAGAGTGGAGGAAAGGCTTGCAATGAGTGCCGAATGCGATGCCTGCAAGTTAGAGGGGGGGAGAACCTCACATTGTGTGGCAAACAGCATTGCCAGACTTCAAATTTTATTGCCCTAATTATTGACGGGCAAGTTGCTATCTATAAAGAGAGGAGTGTAAAAAGCAATATGGCTGCACCCATAGTAGGGAAAAAAAAGAGAACCAAAGTTGGGAGGTTTTCCGTCCTTCAGTCGGGTCCGACTCTGTGACCATATGAACCGCAGAATGCCAGGCACATTTATCTGTGTTTCTGGTTGTGCCTATTCATATGGTTTTCTTGGCAAAGATACTGGAGTGGATTGCCAGTTCCTTCTCCAGTGGATTGTGATTTGTCTGACCTCTGTGCTATAACCTGTCCATCTATGACCCTACATGGTACAGCTTCAAGGTAGGTACACAAGCCCCTTTACCACGACACGGTAGAGATCCAGAAGGGGCATTTTATTTCAATACCACATTAATACAAGAAAATAGATTATAAAGTGGATTACTGACTAAAGTGTTTTTTTCCCTGACTGTAGTGATCCTTTCACTATCTCTCACAGTGGGGGTGGTAATTATGAGGTCTGTCTATTTGTTATAGATTAGAATTATAGTACAATTTAACATGTAATTATTTGTGATTTGTATGATCTATATGGACGTGCATTTGTGGCTTAGCACCCCCCAGATAATGATACTAGGAAAGAGGGAACAAGTTTTTGTTTATGCTTAAAGGATTACTACGCATTGGGAAAAGATGTACAGTATCTCACAAAAGTGAGTACACTCCTCACATTTTTGTAAAAACTTTTTTATATTTTTTTTCATGTTTTAATTTTTTCAACACTGAAGAAATGACACTCTGCTACAATGTAAAGTTGTAAGTGTACAGCCTGTATAACAGTGTAAATGTGCAACAATGTCTCCCCCCCCCCCCCCCCCCCCCATCCCTTCCTCCACTGATAACTACAAACACACTCCCATCTTTCTGCTTTGGATGTGATATAACAAACACAATATGGATTCCTGTACTTCTAAACATTTAGACTTTCTTATATGAAATTTATGTCCATGCCCAAAGCTGCTAATATTATTATTTTGGTTAATACTTGACAAACAAATGCCTTTTTTTTTTTTTTTTCTTGAACTGCAGTGGCTTTTTATAATACCCAACTTTCAACCTCAGTTATACAATTATATTTATTTCCTCAATAACTAGAACCTTTGAGGGGTCACTTAAAGAAAGCTCCAGTAAAAAAACATGAATAACATGTTGCCAAATTCTCCTGCGGGGCTCATCCCGGAAAAGTTTTCTCATTGCCACAAAGGTTTCTGGGTAGTGACATGCCAATTGGGCTTTTGCCTTTAACCCATTTAACATGGGTTCCTGTAGGCATCTGTGCCCTGCTCTCAGACATCCTGAGATTCTGGTACTGGTGTGTACCACACATATGCCTAAATGGACTAGAGGCAAAAAAGTGCCTCATTTGCATGTCACTACCCATAATCCTTTATGGCAAGGAGAGCACTGTTCAATAGGAGAGTCTGTGGGAGTCAGTTTTCCTTGATTGTTTGAGAGATGTAGCTACACTCAGAGCTGTGTTCTCTTTCTTTACTTTTATATACAGTATAGGCTTTTTAATTACCTTTCTACCGACCAGAACATACTTATTACCTCATCCAAGAACAAGAACCGTTTGACATTTCGAGAGCGCTTGCCAGGAGATCCATTATTGCAGGAAATGCATCATTAACCATAACATGCTGACAGCTAAATTCTTCTGAAGTATCTACAAAGATTTCATGTCTGTTTTTCCATAGTGCATATAGATCTATATTTCAGAAAATGTAATGATGGCAAAGCATTTCTGAGCAGAATATAGAGTATATTTGGACACCCAAGTCATTGCTCAGTGTCAGATCAACTAGATATTATCTTAATGGCTACTTCCCCCCAAGTATATATTATTTAATCTAGTAATCCAAAAAGTCCTACAGGAAATAAATCTTGAAAAGCAAATTACAAGTTTGGCTTTAGTTTTCCATGGCTCATGAACATGGGAGGACAAAAATATAAATAGCACTTAAGACGCCAACTAGATTTTTTAGGAGTCAAGGGAAATTAGTTCATTAACAGAGACAAATATTAATTATTTTAGGAGCTTGGACTCTGAGGCACCTGAAATGTTTCCATCCCTGCTAATGACTATTAATGTGGAATGACTTGAAGGCTGATAACCAAACTGCTTGCCTAAGGCTTACGAAATGCTTGTTGAAGCACATTTGTAAATATTAAACAAACTTACAATATTAGGCGCTGTGTACGCAATGAACATAACACTTTTTTTGTTTAGAAAATCTTGAAGGCATATCCAAGTTTCATAGATTAATACATTTCTGCACTCTATAGGCAAAATGCAGCTTTTTTTTTTCTGTATGCAGCACATCTCATAAAACATTTTTATTTTTTATTAATATCTAAAAATCCCTCTGATTATGTTGATACTCCCAGGGATGTGTCTACACAAGCCCCTGATCTCCACCCAATCAGCATGCAGCACAAGGGGAGCAATTCAACCCATTATTCACCTGCTATTTCTTCCTTAGCCAATAGGAGAGCAGTGATGTCAGACTGTCACTGCTGGGGTGTGACTCCCTGCTGCTTCCTGTCTGCTGTTCTGCTGCCATAGCACTTAACATAGTGCCACACTACGTATCCCAGGCTGCTCGCAGCACAAACCGGAACCCCAGAGTTTAAATCTAATGTTTCAGCTAACCTGATTGGCCAAATTATGAAATTATTGCTAATTTAGTCTGAGTTTGGAGAGGGTGTTAACCCTAATTTCCGACTGTCGGAAATTATAAGACATTTTGTTAACTTCAAGGTAAGTGTTAATGTTTATTTTTGTTTTTTTGTTTTTTTCATGCAAATTTTTTTTTTAATACACTACTAATACTCCTCACCAGATGCACTTTGTAATCCAGGATACTTAGATATGCCTTTAAGTTTTGAGGATTCTGTTTGGGTATTGAAAGTGTCCATCTTGTCCTACTTTAGCACCTTCTGATAGCTTGGTAACTGAGAGCGATTTGCATCTGCTAAACAGGAGAGAACGTAATAGGGGATTTATTAAACCATTGGAGATTTTGCTATTTTTTACACTTTCTCCATATATGCTAAGAAGCAACAATAACTGCAAGATCCGTCCTGCAGAAATGTAAACGCTCCTATTATACATTCAACCTTCACTAAAGTAACATGTATGCCTTTAGGAACCAACAGAGGCATTAACATATATATTTTCTTCTAATAAAAAAAAAAGAAAACTATATTTATGACTTATAAGGATATTGTATCATATGGGACTATTTATTCTATACATCACATATATGTAGGTTTCTATGTTTACAGTATTCAATATTTAATTTAAGTTTTTTTTTAATGCTGAGGCTCACTTGATGATTAGGTTGGAATGGAAAGTGATGTTCATGTTTTTCCCCAGAGTAGATGTTATTTCTTGGGTATATCCCATGAGTATTTGCTGCAGTGATGTTATAATGAAGAAAATAGAAAATGATTCTGTTTTTTGTTTTATAAATAAACGTGCTACTTATGCAATGGCTTGTGGGTACTTGGATGCTTCTATGTGACTGATGGCATAGTATGTACATTCTTCCTCCAGGCTCTGGTGCAAGGGTAATTCATGAGATCTTTGGAATAAATGTTCATGTTGCCCCATTGCGGCATTGTCTAAATGCTAAAATTATATTTTAAAAAACATTGCAACACATCTGCAAAATAATATTTTCATGGGTGCATAATTGTTTCCTGGGTTGGAGTATTACAGAGACAGTACAGGATGTGTGCAACGAAAGCATGGACCTCACAGTAAGGCCAAGGCTATGAAAAGACTACTGTAATTTGGGAAAACTTAACAACATTGGCAGCTGTATAAGCTGTGAGCATAAAATCATTAACTGTTTGTTCCAGAAGAATGCCGTGTTTATACCTTTTACATTTCTTGCTGGTTTTGGAGTGGGAGTGTTCTCCTATTTTTTATTATCTATTCAAAAGTGGAAGAATGGAGGGAGTGGGATTTGTTGATTATTTTTGGATTTAGTTAATATTTGAGCACAGGACCCATTACCCTTCCTCCCATAGACAGAGGTAGCTGGCAAGTATATTTGTAAGTCTTATTTACCCTGTTCTGTAACCACCCCCTTGTGTCTTTAAAGGGAAGTGTCGAGGGAACTATTATGGCAGCTACCATACACTAGCAGAGGCTGCTACAATAAAGATTGTCTATGAAAATGCGTCCATGGCTTACATGTCTACTTATGCTATTGGTGTATTGCATGCTTCACAATCATGGGATACATTTTCTAATCTACATTTTTCCCCTTCTGGATCGCTACCCTGTAGTGGTGAAGGGGCTTATGTACTTTAATAAAGCTGTGAGGTATACCATGTAGTGTCACCCAAGATGGGCAAGTCATAGCAGAGAGGTCGGTCACTGGAAAAGGAATTGGCAATCCACTCCAGTATCCTTGCCAAGAAAACCTTATGGATGAGCACAATCAGACATAGATGTGTCCGGGGTGCTGCCTACATATGGTCACGGAGAGTTGGACACGACTGAAAATACATACATTACATTTTTATGCCAAGTTATACAAGTATACCAGCAGTAAACTAAATGCTAAAAATAGTGTGTGTGTATGTACAGTGGATATAAAAAGTCTACACACCCCTGTTAAAATGACAGGTTTCTGTGCTGTAAATAAATGAGACAAAGATAAATAATTTCAGAACTTTTTCCACCTTTAATGTGACCTATAAACTGTACAACTCAATTGAAAAACAAACTGAAATCTTTTAGGTAGAGGGAAGAAAAAATATAAAAATAAAATAATATGGTTGCATAAGTATGCACACCCTTAAACTAATACTTTGTTGAAGCACCTTTTTGATTTTATTACAGCATTCTGTCTTTTTGGGTATGAGTATATCAACATAGCACATTTTGACTTGGCAAGATTTGCCCACTCTTCTTTGCAAGAACACTCCAAATCTGTCAGATTGCGAGGGCATCTCCTATGAACAGCCCTCTTCAGATCACCCCACAGATTTTCAATGGGGTTCAGGTCTGGGCTCTGGCTGGGCCATTCCAAAACTTTAATCTTCTTCTAGTGAAGCCATTCCTTTGTTGATTTGGATGTATGCTTTGGGTCGTTGTCATGCTGAAAGATGAAGTTCCTCTTCATGTTCAGCTTTCTAGCAGAAGCCTGAAGGTTTTGTGCCAATATTGACTGGTATTTGGAACTGTTCATAATTCCCTCTATCTTAACTAAGGCCCATGTGCAGTGTTGTTTTTGCGCCAAACATAACTTTTGGAATTATGGCCAAAAAGTTCAACCTTGGTTTCATAAGACCATAACACCTTTTGCCACATGCTTTTGAGAGCCTGCAGATGTGTTTTTGCAAAATGTAGCCTGGCTTGGGTGTTTTTCTTCGTAAGAAAAGGCTTTTGTTTAGCCACTCTACCCCATAGCCCAGACATATGAAGAATATGGGAGATTGTTGTCACATGTACCACACAGCCAGTACTTGCCAGATATTCCTACAGCTCCTTTAATGTTGCTGTAGGCCCCTTGGTAGCCTCCCAGACAAGTTTTCTTCTTGTCTTTTCATAAATTTTGGAGGGAGCTCCAGTTCTTGGTAATGTCACTGCTGTGCCATATTTTCTCCACTTGATGATGATTGTCTTCACTGTGTTCCATGGTATATCTAATGCCTTGGAAATTCTTTTGTACCCTTCTCCTGACTGACACCTTTTAACAATGAGATCCCTCTGATGCTTTGGAACGTCTCTGTGGACCATGGCTTTTGCTGTGGAATGCGACTAAGAAAATTTCAGGAAAGACCAGCTGAACTTTATTTGGGGTTAATCAGAGGCACTTTAAATTATGGCAGGTGTATGCTGACACCTATTTAAAACAATTTGGAATGTGATTGCTTAATTCTGAACACAGCTACATCCCCAGTTATAAGAGGGTGTGCCGACGTATGCAACCACATTATTATTATTTTTTCCCTCCACCTAAAAGATTTCAGTTTGTTTTTCAATTGAGTTGTACAGTTTATAGGTCACATTAAAGGTGGAAAAAGTTCTGAAATTATTTATCTTTGTCTCATTTTTTTACGTACGTACGTATGTATGTGTGATAGCTAATGGGGTGTATCTTTGTTCAGACAGCTATCATAAAAAAAAAAAAAAATACAAACTAATTGTGTGTTATCTGCATTTAGCAGGCCTTGTGGTACAACAAACAAACTTTGCACACAGGGAAGTGAGTGGTTAAAGGTTATCCACCCAAAGCAAGTTAAAGGGACACGCCAAAAAACAAACTTGTTTTATGTTAAAGCAATTTCAGTCTGTCTGTACATTGTACAATTCTTTCTCTCTCTCTACAGTTAATCATTTATGACTATTCAGTGTTTTTTTTTTTAGCTATTTTATGCTAATGTATTGTATTGTGTTTTATGCTAATTAGTAGTTCTATGCTTGATACGAGTGGGGGAGGGGGTCTAACTATATGATAACAGTGGGCACGTTGTTTTTGCCACCACAAAAACAGAAAAGCAAAAGTACAATGTACTTCATGCTCTTTCAGAATAACTTGATGATTTTGGGGCAACTGATTCCTTTAAATTATGCTCTAAGTGAGTACATTTTAACCAGCCCTTCCTCTGTTGTGTATCTAGGGTAGCAAAGCAAAATGTGTGTCTGAGAGTCATACACTAATGCTCATTATTTCTGCCACTTAGATATCTCAAGCACACATTGGACCAGTATGTGGAGAGTGATTACACACTGGTCTATCTGCACCACGGCCTTACCAGCGAGAACAAGCCATCCTTGGGATGGCTGAGAGATGCCTATCGGGAGTTTGATCGCAAGTAAGTCTGCACTCATAACGACCCTTGCAAGTCTCAAGCTGTTTTCCCTTTGTGTGACAAACCCGGCGGCTACATATCAGTTATTTCTTATGTGAAGCTCCTGTAGTTAAAGTCACCCTTGCGGGATATGCACCAGGAGCCATGAAATCCAGCTTTTAGTTTTAACATAAACACTATTACACTTGACCAATTGTTTACGATTTTTGAGCCTTCACTTGTTAAAGGGACACTGTTGAGATCATATACCGTAATATGGTTTAATTTATTTGGTAACTGATCAGCAATAAAATCAGTATTGGAAAATTTAAATGTATCATCGCTTTTCAAACTTACATTTGAACATTGGCGTTTAAGGGCCAGCAGCACTGCTTCTTTTCACTTTCTATTAGGCGTCTAGGGAGTGAGGGAGGTCCTGACTTTTTTTTTCTGACCAGCTATGTATTCTTGCAATAGCCATTTTATCTGCCCAGGAAGCTGTCCTGATAGAGGTTTTTTATCTGTAATAAGTCTGTGTATTGCTGTGCTACCTTTTTGAAGCCATAATGTATTTGGAAATAGTAAACCCTGACATGTTCTGCACTAATTTCATACTAACTGCTGCAATACTATTTTTGCTCATCAACTTCTCTCCCACTTTTCTATTTCCTTGCTCCTTAGATTCCATCCTAGTGTTTTGTTCTGCTCCTTCACTTCCTTTTCCGTTTTCTTTCCCTTCTCAACATTCTCCTTTCTGTGCTCATATTACCTCCCACACACTTCTTACACTCCTCCTCTTTCTCTGCTCCTAAACTGTTTTTCTCCTGTTCTTTCTCTCATTTTTGCCTCCCAATGTTCTCCTTTCCAGCTTCTCTGCTTTTCTCTGAATGTTTTTCCTTGTGCATCATCTTCTCTTTCGTTGTCATTCATTCCCTGTGCCCTATCTTAATCTCCTGTTGTTATTGTTTCACTGTGTGCCATCTTCCCATTATTAATTTCCTGGACCTAATCTTCCCTCTCATCGTCATTATTTTCCTACTGGCGACTTCCCTGTCAAAAATGACAGTAATAAAATTATAAGCCAAGCAATGCTGTTTGCCACACAATGTTAGTCTTTTGGCCCTCTGAGCGCCATAGGTATTTTTTTTCGAGGTCGGAATGTGCCAGTTGGGATTAAATTAGTTTTCAACTTCACTTCCAGGCGTCATGTCTCTCATCCTGTGCTGTGTGTGAATGTGTTTTTAATTTTGTTTTGTTTTTTTGTGTTTTTCGATTTCCGCGGTTTGGCCGTTACATTCGTATTTTTCCGAGTTCTGATTTTGTTTTTCTAAGTCCCGCTTTCCTCAAGTGCTTGCAGCCTAAGTTAGTCCTGCGTTCCTTAACTGCTTGCAGCCTAAGTCCTGCGTGTTGCCATGCCTCAACTGCACGCCTCTGAGCTCAGAAGGCTTCTATGCCTCAATGGCTCTCCTCGCTTCACAAGGCTAGCAGTTGCGACCCTGTGAGTCGCAAACGGCTCGCCTCGCTTTGTGAGGCTCGCTAGCGTGATGACGAATCGCAGTTTGACAACTATTATATGTGATACCTCAGTTCCCTTGTATCTTTATTATTTTCCTGCTCCTCCTTATCTCACTCCTCATTCAGTGCCTTCCACCGTCATTTCTTTCCTTTTCACTCATCTTTCTCTCCCACTGTTATTTTTCTTGTCGATCATCTTTTCTCCAATTGACATTCTTTTTCCTACCCCATATATTTCCCCATATTCTTTCCCTCCCATTGTCATGCTTCACCTCCACTTCATCTTTCCTCCTTTTTTTTTCCTATCCTACTCAATTTACCTTACATCATCCTTCTTCCCCTAATCCTCTGCTTTTCTCGCATTTCTTTCCTCTCATAATTTTCCTCTCTTAAATGTCCTCCATATTCTGTGTCCTCATTCTCATTTTTATGTTCTTTCCAGGTACAAGAAAAACATAAAGGCTCTCTACATTGTCCATCCAACAATGTTTATAAAGACTCTGCTGATCCTGTTTAAGCCTCTCATCAGGTACAAAGCTTTGTGACAGGGCAGTGTTTTTTATGTGTCATGTGGGTAATACCACCCAAACATTATTGATGAGTTGTTGTTAGTATACATATGGAGATTGAATTACAAATATTACCTTCTTGGCCAGTTAATTTGTATATCGCTTAATGCACAATATAAACTGAACCGTGCATGATAAGAAGGGTAATATAATTGCCTCTAACACTACACAATTTATCCAGCTTATGTTATGAGTTCTGCTTAAGTTTACCATATATCTTCACACAAATGCTATGTAATTGTCTGTTGAATAGATAAATGCAGCAATTAAGGAACATAATACAGAGACACGGGGGGGGGGGGGGGAGACACAGGGGAGGGAGAGGGTGTGGAGACACAGGGGAGGGAGAGGGGGTGGAGACACAGGGGAGGGAGAGGGGGTGGAGACACAGGGGAGGGAGAGGGGGTGGAGACACAGGGGAGGGAGAGGGGGTGGAGACACAGGGGAGGGACAGGGGAAAGGACACAGGGGAGGGAGAGGAGGGGAAAGGACACAGGGGAGGGAGAGGAGGGGAAAGGACACAGGGGAGGGAGAGGAGGGGAAAGGACACAGGGGAGGGAGAGGAGGGGAAAGGACACAGGGGAGGGAGAGGAGGGGAAAGGGACACAGGGGAGGGAGAGGAGGGGAAAGGGACACGGGGGGGGGGGGAGAGACACCGGGGTGACCGAGGATAAGCGCCAATGGCGCTCATTGCGAGTCCCGTGATGAGTGCCAAAGTTACAGGCTTCTGTTCTGTTTATCTATAATGTTACATAGTTACATAGTATTTAAGGTTGAAAAAAGACTTTCAGTCCATCAATTTCAACCTTTTAAGATCTCCTCTGATCTGCAATATGTGGATTAACTATCAATACTGCCCCTCCAATTATCCATGATAACCCTGAATTCCCTTTTTAATTATAAATAAATCCAGTCCCCTTTTAAAATTATCTATCGACTGCGCTGTCACCACCTCCTCTGGTAGAGAATTCCACAGATTAACCACCCTTACTGTGAAGAACCCTTTTCTTTCTTTGAGGTGGAATCTTTTTACTTCTAACCTCAAAGGATGTCCTCTTGTCAGTTGAAAATCTCTTGGCACAAAAAGCTCCCTTGACAATTTTTTATACTGACCCTGGATGTATTTATATAATGTAATCATATCTCCTCTTAGACGCCTTTTTTCTAGAGAAAATAAGTTTAATTTGGTTAGTCTTTTTTCATAACTTAGCCCCTCCATTCCCCTTATTAGTTTTGTTGCCCTCCTCTGTACCTTTTCCAGCTCTAAAATGTCCTTTTTTGAAGTGGTGCCCAAAATTGTACTCCATATTTCAAATGAGGGTGTACTAGATATTTGTATAGTGGCAGAAGTATATTTGCTTCCCAGGCTTCTATACCCTTCTTAATACATACTAATATTTTATTTGCCTTTGCAGCTGCTGCTTGGCTTTGAGCACTGTTACCTAGGTGGTTGTCCACAAGCACTCCCAAATCCCTTTCAATATCTGATACACCTAGATTTGCTCCATTAAGATTATAAATTGCATGGCTATTTTTCCTTCCCAGATGCATAACCTTACATTTATTCGGATCAAATCTCATCTGCCATTTAGATGCCCATTCCTCAATTCTATGTAAATCCCTTTGGAGCGAAAGCACATCACTATCTGATTTAATTACCTTGCACAACTTTGTGTCAACCACACTCCAATCCTACCTCTAAGTCATTAATAAATATGTTAAAAAGGAGAGAACTAATACTGAACCCTGAGGAACCCCACTTACCACATTAGTCCAATCCGAGTATGTGCCATTTACAACAACCCTTTGCTTCCTGTCTTTTAGCCAGCTTTAAATCATTGTTAAGCCACATTGGATGGGATTTACTCCTTTTACTTTTATTCCCACACGGTATATGTCGATGTGTATGTATATTTAGTAAGGATTTAAATGTTGTCCACTTGTGGTCAGTGTTTTTACCTGCCAGTTCTCTGTCCCAGTCTATACTTTTGTATTTCTGCCCTTAGACCGTTAAAATCTGCCCTTTTAAAATTAAGAATTTTTGTTGGCCCCTTAAAATTTTGTTTTTTTAATTCAATCTCAAATGAGACTGTGTTGTGATCACTGTTTCCCAAAGGTTGCCCTATTCCAACATTAGATACTATATCAATATTATTTGTGATGACTAAATCTAAGATAGCTTCATTTTTAGTAGGCTGTTGTATAACCTGCGCCAGATAATGATCTCTGAGTGTACTCAAGAACCTGCTCCCCTTAGATGAACTGCTGGTCTCATTTATCCAGTTTATTTCAGGGTAATTAAAATCTCCCATTATTAGAACTTGACCATGCTTTTCTGCATTTCCAGTCTGTAACAATAATTGTATTTCCTCACTTTCAGCTATATTTGGGAGTTTAAAGCATACTCCTACTAATATTCTTTTGGAATTTGCTGCTCCGCTATTTAACTCTACCCACAAACATTCAGCTTTATCACTAGGTCCACCATAAATATCTTCTCTGACTATAGCCTTAAATTCAGGCTTAACATACGGACAAATCTCTCCTCCTCTTTTACCATTGCCTCTATCTTTCCTAAATAGGTTATAACCATCCAGATTAACAGTCCAGTCATGAGATTCATCCCACCACGTTTCAGTAATGCCTATCCCATTTTTCATTAATTGCTAATAATTCTAAATCTCCCATTTTTTCCTGGCAAGCTTCTGGCATTAGCAAGCATACACCTTTTTGTTATGAGTCTGTAGTTCTGAAGTGCCTGCCACTGTACTTGAATTACTTAGTACTACCTCCCTATTGACTATACTACCCCTCCCCACATCTCCTTCCCTATGAGTTGTTAATTCATCCCTTATATCCTCTACACTTTCTACCCCATTACTTATATCTAGTCCCTCCCCCCCACCTACTAGTTTAAAAACTCCTCCAGCCTTTCTACCATCCTATCCCCTAGTACAAAAGCTCCCTCATCATTAAGGTGCAATCCATCCCTACGGTAGAGATTGTACCAAAGTGAGAAGTCAGCCCAGTGCTCTAAAAACTCAAACCCCTCCTTAGTGCACCACATCTTTAGCCACGCATTACCTCCCTAAGCTCCTTCTGCCTCCCTGGGCTAGCACGTGGCACTGGTAGTATCTCCGAAAATACTACCTTGGAGGTCCTTGCCTTCAGCTTATTACCTAGTTCTCTAAAATCATTCTTTAGGACACTCCATCTTCCACTAACTTTGTCATTGGTACCAATATGTACCAAGACCGTCGGTCCATTTCCAGTTCAATGTGTAGAGTATGTGGCTGCTCTCCAGGCTTTACTATACCTACGTGTGTCGTATCAGGTTTCCATGGATATGGGAACCATTTAAATAGGCGGATACTTCGGCAACCCGTGTTTGCCTTTGAGGAATACGTCTAGTGATGTTGAAACACGTCAGGCGTACGACGCTGCATGCGTCCCCACATTGGAGCACGTAGGCGTTTGTGCATTATGCAGTGTGAGAGTGTCTGTGTATCCTAACCTGTCCTTGCCCAATATTATGCTTGCTGACTGTGAATGTGGATATCTACTGGCTTATATTATAAGCAGGCCAGTTTCTTTATAAGACTCTTTCAGTATATACATTATTATACTGGAACTAAGCTGGAGCCTGCCCTACGTTAACAATAATTTCAACCCCGCTATATAGACAGGAGGAAGGAAAGGGTGTAAGACTTTACCATCAGTAATCCTGGCAGGATTTCTGGCCAGTTTATTATCACTGTAGTACCCTCATTTATAAACTAGATCTCTTTTTTTGTTTAGCATAGATAGCATATGGGTGTATATATAGGCTAAATAGTGGTTTAGTGCATATTAACAATTGAAGAATTCTTCTAAAAGAGACACCATTCTGCATGATGGGATTTTGATTACCCCTCCAATGGGAGTTTAAGATATTTACTCTAAATATCAAGGAGGTAATCCTTTTCCATACATTTTGACCTTTTTTTTTATAAATTTTGTTTTCAATCCTGGATTTTTTATCAGTTTTTATTATCGCCGTTGTGACCCATAGAATTATTAAAGTTGAACTATTTTTAATTGATTCCCTGTTGGTAACAGACATCCAAATACAACACACCAATTCACCTTTTATAATTGTACCCACTCTTTTTTAGTATACACTTCTAAATGATGCTATAGAAAATGTTAGCTCTTTAGGAATAAGGAATAACAATAACTAAACTCTCCTTTCTCTTCTCTCTTAGCTTCAAGTTTGGACGGAAGATCTTTTACGCAAATTATCTGAGTGACCTGGGAGATATATTAAATGTGGAGCAGCTGGGAATCCCTAGACAAGTACTCAAGTAATAATACTGGAAATTTCCTGGTACACGCGACATGGCATTTTTCAAATAATAACCTAATAAAGCTGTAGCACAAAAGTAGGGATAAAGTATTACTAGAACAGTTTCACACTGACTTTCTCCATTATTCCAGATATGATGAGAGCCTCCGCGCTGCCCTGAAAACTCCACCAGCCAGTCAGAAAGTTATCCCACCCCGCCCTCCTCTCCCAAATCAGCAGTTTGGAGTTTCCTTAAAACAGTAAGTGTTTGAATGAAAATTTTGTTTCCTTCCTCGGTGTACATAAAACATTGATTCCATCAAACTCTCTTCTTCTTAATGCAGCCTTAAAGATAAGCGAACAGAGAACAGCAAGGTTCCACAAGTTGTGCAGGAGACCGTATCCTACCTGCAGGACCATGGTGAGTTACGGAAACTCTGCGCTAATTAAACTAAGTGGGGTTCATATTGAATGACCACTATAGTTTAGGAAAATATTCCATGTTAGTTTCTTACATTCTTTACAAACCGCAATAGGAGTTGTGCAAACCATGCGCATAAAAGCATTTAAAAAAAAAAATAGTTTATTTTTGCAAGCTATGTGTATAGATAATTTGATCTTGTCTGACTACAGCACGTTGACCTGATAGATATGATAACCACACACCTTCAAAACTAGAGGCTTTGTTATATTGTTGGAGCTACCGCCATCCCATCAAATTCTCAAAGCAGGCAGTTTGCAAAGATAATTGGAAGCCCTGCATGCAGAAATGCCCCTCTCATAAACACTTGGATCCTTCACCAAGGTATCATGGATGTCTCTAGGGATCATAACTATTAAAGGGACATTTACCTTCCTATAAATGCACTTCATTGTGTGTAAGAGCACAAAATTCGGTGTTAAAGTGATCTGTTTTTTTTTATTTAACTAAGAACAGTTATAAATTTTAAGAATGATGGCTTTAGTCTCTTTCAGGAATGTAATCGGCCATCTGTTATCCCCCAAGTAGCATATTTGTGAGTTTCTAGCAGTCATTCCCCTGCACAGATGAATTTGGGAAGGGTTTACACTCTCTCTAATCTGCACTGTGCACGTCTCTCTGGAGGCATGCCTAATTCTCATGTAAACAGAACTTCATTTAGGTGCCTTTTTCACAGAACAAGATCATATTTCAAAAATTCAAAAAGTATTTCAACATATTTTCAGGAGTACATTACAGTGGTGTGCTCCAAGTTGTGCTGAATAAACTGGCCCTTTAAGTAGTAACAATTATTATAATTAAAAAAAAGGTTGATCTCTTGTGAGAAAATGTAAAGGTATATTGAATTATGAATGCATTTGATAGAGGAGAATCAGTAGTGTATGCAAACATTTTTTGCATGGGTAAAAATCTGAAAATTCAACATTTTAATAAACTTACCCAAAAGTTTGCAAATTTCGTCCATTTTCTGGCAGTTGATTTTGAGAAGGAAAACCCCTGAAAATCCAAGCTAAATTAGCATAAAATTCCTAATTCGATGTGGCCAATCCAAGGCAGCTGCAACATTGTAGCAATGTCTGGGTATTCAGCCTCTGCAGAAAGGCATCATATGATGCGTATTCTTTTGTTCCCACTATAAGGAAGAAGCTCAGGTAGTGTTATTGATTTCTGCACTGTTCTGCTGTTGGTTTGAAGGTTAGTATAGGGTTAAAGGTACTTGAATGCAGTGTTTCTATTGGTAGGTACCAGGCTATTTATTAAATAACCAAAGTCTGTAGGTGTATAGAATGACTTAATGTAATGTGTGTGTCTGATATAAGCAGCATGCGTTAGATTAGAAAAAGGCAAAAACAGGGTAACTTTCATATACCTTTAAACAGCGTTTTTTGCTACATTACCTAGACTGAGGCTCCTCTTTTATTTTCCTAATTGTATGAGTATGGAGGTCATTAGCCTGCATCTCCCTCATTCATTGCAGCATAGATTTGTTGGCTGTAGGGAAGTGTGCTGGACCATTACAGTGGACAAAAATGGCAAAGCCTTAATGCACAAATATTTTGTGAACCATTTAACAAAGAATTTCAGATATTGCACAGTCATTTTTTTAATTGAAGCGCTGGTGTTTGGAAACCCTAATAAACACTGGAACTAAAACTATCTGCTATGAAAGCTCTGACATCAGGCAAAAATACAGTTTAAGGACACACACAAGCCTCACCAGTTTTACTACCTGTAAGGGGATATGATACTGAGGAAGCTGCTGAGAGCGGAGAAACGCGTATATCCTAGCATCACAATATAACTGGGATTTTTGTACCTGACAACCAAACTAGCTTGTGTGTACTACTTGTGCCACAATGTTATCACTACTCAGAATAGTGATTTTTTTTAATGTCACATTTTTTATTTCATTGTTTATGTGGAATAGTATTGTGTATAATAAAGTCCTTCTTTAAATCTATGGGACTTTGTATGATCTATTTCCACAAATCACCATTATTATTTACTTCATTACTTTTGTCCACATCTAAAAACAATAGTGGATGACCATACCACCAGAGATCGACAAAAACAATCTTACCAATGCTTTTATATACCTCATATTTTTTGAGAGTATTCAAGGTGAGTGTTCAATTATTCTAGTTGCACATATTGTGTATCCCATAGCTTACCTTTTGAATAATCTGCACTAGATAGTGGTGCGTTCTCTCCTAACCCCCCCCCCCCCCCTTTCTTTTCGTTTATCGCATACTTGTTACGTTTGTGAACAGTATCAAGGAGAGAGGAGAGCAGCCACGATTTATATATTTATTTATATATATATATATATATATATATATATTTATTTATATATATTTATATATATTTATATATATATATATATATATATATATATATATATATATATATATATATATATATAAATATACGCAGCATAATATAAGACCATTGTAGTCCATTGGAACTAAGACATTGGTGGGATCTGGAAAATCTGAGCGCGAGGCTACTAATTGGGATCCACTAGCCCAAAATCTTGTTAAGGACTTAAATGCTTTAGCATAAACCTCACAAAGTTGGCAGACAATATAAAGTTTGCATTAAAAGCCAATGTAAAGCACTTTTCACTTCATCATTATTTAACGTTAAAAACACATGCAAAAACAATAGCAAAGAAAGTTTTTACCTAAAACTCTGTATACTCTCCACTTCCTGAATAATGTTTTGGTGTGGAGTGGAACCACTCATGGAGAAGTTCCAAACTTAAAACCACTCTTTGAAACGCACACTCTTTGAAACAACTATGCATTCCAATTTAGGTCGCACTTCCTCCTGGTGACTCCACTCTACCCCATTACTTCATCCAGCAGCTGGAGAGAACCCAAGCTTATATAGCTTGGGTGGATCATTGCAAAAAATAATTGTGTAAAAAATATATAATTTTTTTTTTTCTTATCAAACCCTACTTAACTGTTTCTTAGAGAGCCCTTTACAAGACCACTAGTATATCCCTTGCCAGAAGTTTACTAAAGCAAAATGTGTGACTGATCATTAAGAAACAGATAATTCCTTAATCTGCACAATGCTATTGTTTCCTGAGTAGCCACATCCGTGTATTGTGCCAGACTGCACTTTTGGGGAAAAGAGGAACCGTCTTGCACGCATGATCATTGACCTAGATGAAGCTCTTTTTTTTTTTTTTCTCTTTGCAGCTATGAGCACAGAGGGGATATTCAGAAGATCGGCCAGCACACAGGTGGTCCGCGAAGTGCAACAGAAATATAACATGGGTATGTTTTGCCCCTCCAAATCTAGAAGCTAAAGGATCACTCTGATCATTTCTTAAAATGAAACCTTGACTTTTTTTAGATAGTAAAAAATATAAAGAAAAAATAAAAACATGTGAAAAAGAAATAAAAAAGTAAATGCCACTCACTTGAAAAGGTATCAGACAGCAGGAAAGACAGCAGAATGGTGCTACTAAGTAAGTAATAATTGCATATAAAAGTTACAAAATCTTAAATATTGCCTATTATCATGTTTAGTTATTTAAAAAAACAGTATAGAAATATTTTGATCACAGTGGTTAATGGGGGGAAAACCTCTCCCTTCATCTTTTATAATGAAAAAGGAAAAAAAAAACACATTTTTTCCCTGGACTCACTGTTTTTATGGTCTACCCATTACTCCTATGTATGCAGTGTCATTCTTTGTTACAAACCTCTTTTGTAATTACCTGGTGCAACATTGTGCCCTTTGGCAATAAAAAAAAACCTGTATCTTTATGGCTGCTATTATAATTATCTCATAAAAAATGATCTGCGCTTCCTCTCTCTAGGTATTCCAGTCAGCTTTGAGGGATATGACGATGTCCATCTTCCTGCAGTTATCCTTAAAACATTCCTAAGAGAACTGCCAGAGCCGCTTCTCACCTATAACCTTTACAATTATGTTGTTGGTTTCTCCAGTAAGTGGTTATTCCCTTTGTAAGGATAAGTCGTATGTTAATTATGATCATTTCCTGTTCCTGTTTGTTGTGATGAATCATAGTGTTCTTGTATATTTTATTTTCTATCCACTATAATGCCCTAACCAGATGAACCACATCTTTTAGACATTGTTCATGAATAAAATTCATATTCAAAGACTAGCAAAATAGCATTCAGTATTAAACTTACTTGCTAGGATCAGACATAGCTGCTCCTGGTCTCTACCCACTATAAAGTCACAGGAGGGAGGTGCAGTGCTATATTTTTAGACACAAAGTTGTAAACGCACAATAATTTCCATTGGCTGTAGACATTCTGTAGTTTCCACTGAAAAGGTGCTTTTGCTGTGGAGGCAGCTATGAGTGAATGAGTCCCCCCCCCCCCCCCCCCCCATCAGATCAGGTTGATGACTTCTTCAGGGTAGAGAAAAACAACTCAGCTGGAGGCAGATTCTCTGATCTTTAAAAGTAAGTTGTATTTTGAATATTATTACTATATATTAAATATAAACCTTATTATTGAGCAATGTATAATTCAAACAAGTAGCTTTTCTTGGTAGAACTTTACTGTGGTCCTTTAATCTATCTTCTCCGGTCGTGTTATCTTAACTTTCTTTCTTTTTTCAGGTCTGGAGGAGGAGAAGCGAGTAGAGTCCTCCCGCCAAACACTGCAGACTCTGCCTGAGGAGAATTACGAGGTCCTGCGGTTCCTCATCACATTCCTAGTACAGGTAAGCATGTGTGTGTATGTGGAGTTAGTGGAGTTTATGTGTTTGAAGCAGTGTTACTAGTACAGGTCAGAGGTAAAGGAAAGCTCTTTGATTGGGTTAACGTTTCTAGTGTAGGCCAGAGTCTGGTTATAAACAGGAGAGCATAGGGAGATTCTTCTTTGGGGCAATATGTTTGAAAAATATGATTCTCTCTGTAAAAAAGCATAATGAGGCAGCAAAATAATATGATAACGCTAGTTTTAAACAATTGATACTTCTGATCCCTGGAGGCATCTATGAGAATTTGAAGAGTATTTTGTTTTTGCATATACATCTTTTAGAGGATCAGGGCTTGCAGTAAGATTTGCAAGCTGGACGCTTCTTAGCATGAGTGAGGGAGGAGGTAGGTGATACCAAATAGATCATTGGATCCCCTGAGGAGATACTCCAGACAAAATACGTTTATGCACACATATAATGTTCAACATTTAAGATTTTCTTGAAAGAATGGTTTTATGTTCATGGTGTACACCACAACTAATGTTGTTAGTTTTTTAGATACTTTTTTCCCTACCATATCGTGTTACTTTAAAAGCAGATGTCCAAACATTTTGTGATATGGTAGCAGGGTATTTTCTAAACACTGATTTTGTGTAATCGTGTGGATGAATGAAGAGGAAAACCTTTTCTAGTGCAGGTAAAAACTGGGTGTGACACAGGGAGGGATTTTTGGGATGAATCATAGAAGCATAGATTTGATGGCACAGAGGAAACAAAAATGCCCATTATATCTACCCAATTAAGCTTCAGGATAGCCGTAGGGTAATGCCAAGCATGTGTCCTTAACTATGTTTTGATACTACCACTTCTACTGGAAGGCTTTTCCATTTAGTGCTTTAGCACATTACCCCTAAATCTTCCAACAAATCAGCAGCATTACTAGTTCTGATCTGGGTATCTTGGATCTGCAAGACATGTTCTGTGAAGGAGGCAGCGTTCTTGGTGTGTTGTGATATGGAAGAGAGGTTTAACTGTTGCTTCTCTTTTGTCTTCTCTTGCAAGGTTTCTGATAACAGTGCTGCAAACAAGATGACAACAACTAATCTGGCCGTGGTGTTTGGTCCAAACCTCCTGTGGGCGAAAGATGCAGCCATCACCCTTAAAGCCATAAACCCCATCAACACTTTCACCAAATTCCTGCTAGATAACCAGAGGGAGCTGTTTGAGGTGCCTGAGCCATGAACAGGACCTCTTTGACTGCAACCCAACACCACTGCCAGTCTGACACCGCACAGCCTCCTCTCCTACACTTGTACTATTTCCTGTGAGCACATGTATGTGGGTACACGTCTGTATGTATCTGTATGTGACCCGTTGGAGCTGGGCTCTCCAATCTAAAAGATAGCACAACCTGCGTCTTAATTGCATGCCAGCAGTGTGCCCTGTGTGTTTATCTGAAAGCTTCTTTGTTTCAGCGGATGCCTCTGGCAGGCGGGAAGCACTTTCCTTTGTGATGTGCAAGAGGTTTTGTTGAGTTTTGACTGCGTGTTTTGGGATACACTCCTGCCATAACTGTTTCAGGTGAGCTGTTTATCCCGATTCAGTTACATGTTGTGCTTCTTTTCGCAAAGATTCTAACTTCTCCCCTCCTTACCATAGATTCTCTTTAAGGTTATAAACAAACATTAAAAGGGAATATGTCACCCACAAAATATGTTGGTTTCATCTTAAAGAGCATTAAAACATGTCTACACTCTGTTCTAGAGATATTCCTGAGATATTCAGCATTGCTTGTGCAGCAGTCTGAGCTGAATGTTAGCTCTGAGTACTTGATCGGAGGATCTAACTGCATGAAACCATTGGGGACCAAACAAGCAAACAGTCGTGCTAATTACACAATAAAATATTGCTAGCCAGTTTTTCATGCTCTTTAAGAACAATGAATTATAAACACAGCAACTTGATTTTCGGGGACAGAGTCTCTTTACGACGCCAAAAGGTTTAACACATAGTGATGCTTTAGCTTGTTCCTATACTCTCAAAATGTTTTATGTCAAGTGTTTGTTTGTTTTTTAATCATGTTGATTTTACAAAGACAATCTTTATGTAAACGTCATGTGCCCTTCGCTTCTGCACGCTTACTACTCCCGCCAATGCACACCCACAAGCCCACTCATTTTAATTTCTGTTTTATTGACTCTACTAAAAGTGAGTGTATCCAGTTTAAATGGATGTAGGGGAGTATCCCAGGTGATTAACCCTTTGTGTTGTCCTTGTGGGTGCAAAAGGAAGAAGCATGCCTTTTTCTGAACTCTGTATTAATTACAGGGCAGTGCCACATTTTTATAACATGTATTGTTGTGATTCTAGTGGAAGCTCTTTGCTTAATTGTGTGTCATAATTGGCAGTGTGCTTTCACCTTGATGGGTGTTTTAGCCAGTTGTGTTGGTATCATAGACAACCCTTAAAAGGGTGTTTTAATGCCATCACTCCCCCATGGAATCTATGCCAGTCTTTTTGCACACCCTCATTTATCCTGAGACCTCCCTTAATCTGTATTACCTGTAATGATGCAGGATTAGCTCCTGCTTTTACTCCTTCCATTCCCCAATTCGGTCAGCCCATGAGAGTACATGATGATGGTATACACCCTTGTTTCTCATGAACCTTGAAAGGCAACACATTGGAAACAACTTGTGGAGATGCATTAGTGAGTTGCTTATTTTGCCAGTGGAGTCACACAAAGTTGTTTAGCTCTGATAGTTGGACCTTATAGACCTTGAAGCGCTGTGATGCATTTAAAGTGAGAAATAACAATTTATCTTGGTTTTATAAAGATTTTGTACCAGTGTAAGTTTACATATGGTAATTGCAGCAGAGAAATCTCTCTCCAGTGATCTGAGTTTATCTACTCTGGCTCATTCATCCTGAGGGATATTTGTAGTCAAAGAACCACTGTAGTGCCAACTTTTCTATCCTGCTATTAAAAAAGCATCCTATATACATTATAAGTTCCATAAATATACATTTTTATGAAATTAACATAACCTACAAAACAACGTGATGATCCGTCTTAGCCTAACTAGTGAAATTAAATAACTTGAGAGGAAGTAGATCTAGGATTCCGAGAGAACTGACATCTGTGTTTAACTACATTAGAAATACGTTTTTGGATGTCCAGGAGCTTACAAACAGCTGTTCAGGAAGACTAATAATTTACAAGGAGATTTAAGAAGCAGCCTGTATAATACAGTGGAAGCTTGCAGTAAACAAATGATTGCTTATAAAAGTGGAAAATGTAAGGATTATGTTTTTTTTTACTTTCTAAATTTCTGTTCATTAAAGAGTTAATTTGTTGAAAGAAAATAATAAAAAAGAATAGGACCACTGTGGTCGCACTATTATATGCATGGTAGAAAATGTTGGCCTACAGTGTTCCTCTCATAATCATTAAAGTTGTCAAATCAAAAGTGCATAAGTGCAACAGTAGATGACATTAGAAAACAGTTACATGCCAGAAAAGTTATCTCTCTTCCAGCTCCACTTCCTGTTCATTTGAGGCATTAAATGGGCTGACAACGAAATCTGCTTCTGAACGTTCTTTTATTCCTAGTAGATTGTGAATATATACGAATCTCCCCCAATTCTTTTCACCACCATTCCATGTTTTGCTTCTTCCTATTTGGGCCTCTTGCGTTCCCTCCTTATGATGTGATACAAGTGCTAACACCTGTGATGTTCTGGTACTATTCCTCTGCACATTTTTACTCTGCTTGTGATTTCACGTTTTGTACAATTTAAAGAAAAAATATAAACCCAAGAGAAAACAAACTTGTTCTATTTTTTTTTTGTTATGTTTAAGACCCTTCCATCTGTGAATGTGTAAGTAAGAATAAGTGGGAATGTAAAATATGAGATCACAATAGATTAAATGACCACTGTGGTCATTTATTGTTGGTATTTTGAATAATGATGTAGCTTCCCAGATGCTTTACGTCAATTTATATATTTAAGTTAATTGGGTTTATCCTCTATAATATGCTGTCTGAATTGCTGCCATGAGGCTCGCCTGACTTATTAGGACATCTACTTTAGGCAATTAGGCTATGAATATATGTTATGGGCTATGTTATGATAGATGACTATATCTAGAAAGTTCACTATTTTCCTTAGAGATATGAGTTTTATTCATGTTTTTAATTGGGGCAGTTCTTCAGTTGGTAACCCATATAGGCAATTTGACGACCCAGAGTTGAGGTGCCACGTGCACCCCAGTATTCTCCCTCTAGGTTGTGCCTTTTGTGTTAAATCTTGCAGCGCCTAGCAGAAGACCTCCAAGGGGAACTCAGGACATCACTGGTTGCAAGCTCAGCTCTAAGGTTGCTGACTTATTAAAAATAATAAACTCATTTGTATCCCTTTGGTTAGATTTGGATCATACAAGAAATAGAATCAGACATCCCGTTGGTCAGAATGCCATTTTCAGACTGCAGTTTATTCTTTCTTACATATATATATTACAAACCCAAAAAGATTGTACCCACATGCCCCCTCTTCATTCCCCTCCCTCTATGAAGGGTCTGAATTCTTAGTGTGTCCTCCTCACCCCCTCTCTAGGCCATAACCCCCTCCTATCTACAGATACACTCGAGCTTGGGGTTTTTTTGGCCAGGTCACTTCATATCCCAGGCCTGTGTTTTGCTGTTAGGTGAAGCGTATCACTTTATGAATATCTGAGGCCAGAGAGTGGATCCCTGGCCGCTCTAAGGGGCCATATAAATTCTTGCAGAAACCTTGGGTTTAACTCTTTGCTGTCTCACCAACACAATATGGCAGAAAGTGTATCTCTGTTGGTTACCAGTAAAATAACTTTATTACAGTGCATTTCTTATATTAACCTCAACATTCATTATTGTGGCCCACATTACACTACACTACACTACACACAAAAACAACACATATCATTGTCTTCGATAATCGCAACCTAGTATGCCAAAGTCCCAAATAACAGGGTTGCTTGTGGGATTCAGGGGGGTCCCAAGATCAGTCATGACTGGCAATTTTTAGATTTGTAGTCCTCGACAACAGTTTTCTTTGGCGTACTAATGATAACCCAGTTCTGAGGTTTGGTTTTGTGATTTATTTGGCCAGTTTACCTCTTTCCTTCCTACCTAATGTTTGAAGCCCCAAATCTGGCTAGGAAGTGTCTTCTTTAGCCTTCCAGGCAGGAGCACCCACATAGGTCGCCTCTCCTCACTACGACTTGATTACTGGAAGTTGTATTGAGGTTTTTGACATGGATAATCCCAGTTGGTGATATCAATGCAAAAAGCCTATAATGGTACCAATATAATCATTGTTTATATTTAAAATTTGGCAAAGTTATTTTAAATTAAATAAATATTGATATTTTTATAGTTACCCCCCATTACATTCCTGTAATAAAATTTCAACTTAAATGGTATTTTGAATAACTAAACTTTGATCATGAGCAAAATGTTTTACAAAGTATACATAGCCTGCACATTTTTCATTTTTACATGCAATTAAGCTTTGCCGCAGGCTTCCATTTTCTTTACTGAGCCTGCTTGTGGCAAGTCCTGCCACAACAGGATGTGACCTAAGAAGTTTTGTATTGGCCATATTCTGTCACATTAAAGCTTCCTCTCTGCATTCAAAGACTCCGCCCAGCTCAGGAAGTCGGTATCTGGAAACTAAAAAAATGAATTCCTAAGCAGCATCATTTTATACGAGTAATACATTAATGACTTATTTTTTACGTTCTTAAAACATGTTGCTCGCTTTCAAGTAAAGTTCTTCAAAAACGTACAGTGCAGGAAAAAAGTATTTGATCCCCTGCTGATTTTGAATGTTTGTCCACTGACAAAGAAATCCATTATTTTAATGGTAGATGTATTTTAACAGTTAACTAAACAAAAAAGTTATAAGTTGATTTGCAGGTCAATGAGGGAAATAAGTATTTGACCCCTTCTACTTAGCACTTGGTGGCAAAGCCCTTGTTAGCAATCACAGAGGTCAGACATTTTTTGTAGTTGGCCATCAGGTTTGCACACATCTCAGGAGGGATTTTTCCTCCTTGTAGATCCTCTCTAAGTCCTTAAGGTTTAGAGGCTAATGTTTGGAAACTCAAACCTTCAGCTCCCTCCACAGATTTTCTATGGGATTAAGGTCTGGAGACTGCTTCTTCCTCTCTATTGTTGCTTTGGCTGTGTATTTTGGGTCATTGTCATTCAGGAATACCCATCCACGATATCCTGGCTGAGGGAAGGAGGTTCTCACCCAAGATTTGACAGTATATGGCCCAGTCCATCATCCCTTTGATGCAGTGCAGTCGTCCTGTCCCCTTAGCAGAAAAACACCCCCAAAGCATAATGATTCCACCTCCATGTTTAACGGTGTGGATGGTGTTTTTGGCGTTATACGCAGCATTTCTCCTCCTCCATGGAGCATCAGACCGAGGGAGACTGGCAGTTATTTTGTGTTTCTTCCATTTGCAAATAATCGCATCAACTGTTGTCACCTTCTCACCAAGCTGCTTGGCGATGGTCTTGTAGCCCATTACAGCCTTGTGTAGGTCTACAATCTTGTCCCTGACAGCTCCTTGGTCTTGGCCAGGGTGGAGAGTTTGGAATCTGATTGATTGCTTCTGTGAACAGGTGTCTTTTATACAGGTAACAAGTTGAGATTAGGAGCATTCTCTTAAAGGGAGTGCTCCTAATCTCAGCTAGTTACCTGTATAAAAGACACCTGGGAGCCAGAAATCTTGGTGATTGTTAGGGAATCAAATACTTATTTCCCTCACTGACCTGCAAATCAATTTATAACTTTTTTGACATGTGTTTTTCTTGTTGTTGTTATTCTGTCTCTCACTTTTAAAATACACCTACCATTAAAAAAAAGATACTGACCATTTCATTGTCAGTGGACAAATGTTCAAAATCAGCAGGGGATCAAATACTTTCCCTCCCCACTGTATATATTTTAAATATATGACCAAAGAGGCCCTTTAAAATACATTAGAGGCTCAGCATTATTATTATCTTATGTTTATAATGCACTAACGTATTCTGCAGCGCCATTCATGGGACAAATATTGACCAAAATCATCCTAACATGCATTCAGAGGGTATGTATGGGATAGTGTGCAATATGTTCTGCACTTATGAGATTACTGCCAACAAAACTGTACTATTATTATTATTACTCTTTATTTATAAAAATACATACTATACAATATATAATAATTATGTGGCAGGAAGGACAAAATTGAAGTTTGTATATTCTGGAAGCAGCTATTTTCTAAATAGTTCAACACATGACAATGGAGTATCTGTATGGATGGCACCTACCTTGTATCATGCGGGATCACCTGTGGGTATTGACACTCTGGTGGTGTTGGACATAAATTGATTCTTCAACAGAAATGAATAGACTTCAGATGTCCAAACCAAATGGGTGGCTATCCTCTTCCTGGGCTGCTACACGAGTGGACGATCCCATCTCTTAAATCTTCCAGAAGATATGTCTGTACCTGTTCAGGTTTTACTAGCCGTGAGATCTATTTTTTTTGATTGTGAGTTGCTGCAAAGGAGTCTGGGAGACACTGTGGACATCAGTCCCACATCACCTGTAAAAAAAATTCTGCATATAATCCTCATGTGAAAAATGTCTGCATATAATCCATCTATGGAAAAAATAGCGTGCAAAGTTGAAGTGTAAAATACAAGTTTACAGCTTAGAAATATCAACTTTGGAAACTAGAAAATCCATGTTGATCAATAAAAATCTGAAAAATTAGCTTTTAATAAAAATAAATCTTGTTCTTTTACCCCTAAGCATATGTACACAGCATATCTTAAAATTTACTGGTTTAAGTAAACCTTTTCATGAAGAGCTTTTCTATGTATTGGGAAACTACTCTACACTTTTTCACAGACGGATTAAAGGACCACTCTATTCTTTAGAGACTCCTTTATAAAAGTACAAATTAGTTAGGACTTGATTTTTACTGTGCATATAAACACTCACTGTTCTCTGATCCCCCAAGCTATGTAAGCTCAGGATCTCCTCCTGAATGAAATATTGTGGTTGGAGTAGACCTGCCCAGGGGAAAGCGAGCCAAATTGAAAACCACGCTCTGAAACACCCATTAGCAGCAGCGCAACCTAAGCTGCCAGCCATGTATAAACACATTTTCTAGTCACCACCCACTCTCATTTCTGGTATGCCAATTCTGATAGACTTTCCCCTCCTGTTGGCTCCACTCCAGACACAACACGTCATGCTGGGGGTGGAGACCCGAGGACATGATTGATGACCCCTTAATAATAAAAAATACAGTGTTCTGTTAAGTACAATTTTGACCATACAGCCTATCCATTAGGGGTGTAATCGGGCCGCAGAAAACGACTGCTTGATTATTCTCCAGTGTGTTCCTTCAAGCAAGAAAAAGTAAGTATTGCACCCCAAATTCACTAGTAGCTGTAATAATAAATATAACATTTTTGCCCATAACTAAAATGATGACTCCAAGTGTCACTGGACATTCAGCAACTCATTTAATTATCTTCCATTTCCCTGTGCTCTTTGCTCTCAACACATGATGCTGATACATATTGAAGGTGACTCAGAAACACATGCACTTTGAGTCTTACTAGGAGACTGAGGACATAACAGTATGTGTGATTGAGATGAAAGTTGATAACCAGGAGATAAACCTTTAAGTAAACAGAACATGTGTTGGAAACCAACCTTTTATTGTTTTTCACAATGTTATCCAATTGATTCCAATGGGTTTTGTTCCCTCCCAAAATGTGCCTATTTAATCTGGTGTGCACAGATATTATGTAGGTTATTTTATATACAGTGTTATCTATATAGTATATCACACTTCTTCCTACTTCTTTGTAACTTCTACAATCTGGCTCCTAACTGTGGCCTCAATACTTCCTGTTCCGTGCTCACTAAGGGAGTTTGTGCTTTGCTGTCTTTCCACACATCAACCAACTCCTGCCAAATTAGCATGCTTTGTGTTATGGCCCAGTGTACTACATCTGTCTGCTTCCCCTGTGGTTATCAAGGAAGAGATATGATAGGGTGGAACTGTACATTGGAAATTCTATATTCATCAGCCCCTTTATTTGTCAAATCCTATATTGGTCAAATTATTTAGGCAAGAAAAAGCTCCTATATTCATCCAAAAATTCAATATTAGTCTCAAAATTTTAAACTGACACCATTGGGCAAGTTCTTTGCTAAATGAGTATTAGTGAATCATCGTGAAAGGGACAAAGAAAAAAAAAATGACATTGATCACCAGAATTGGAGTTACCTGATGTTTAATGGCAGGTGACTCCCCATCTAGACAATAATTCCTTTGCTTGTC
Organism: Discoglossus pictus; assembly: GCA_027410445.1. Classification (NCBI taxonomy): domain Eukaryota; kingdom Metazoa; phylum Chordata; class Amphibia; order Anura; family Alytidae; genus Discoglossus; species Discoglossus pictus. The sequence goes on from CM050175.1 coordinate 57,885,102, forward strand.
TTCATCTTCTCCCATCATCGCTCTTTCGTAAAGTGAAAGTTCTGGTTACATTTTTTTTTATTTATGTATCCGACTGGGGACGGAAAATTCCAATTTTAGTAATTCCTATGGGAAAAATGTATTCTATCCGTCCGTCCCTCAGGAACAGATTAATGACGAATATATATAGTGCCTTGCAAAAGTATTCACCCCCTTCACTTTTTACCTATTTTGTTACATTAAAGTCTTAAGTTCAATGTTTTGTTAATCTGAATTTTATGTGATGGATCAGAACACAATAGACTAAGTTGATGACGTGAAATGAGAAAAATATATACATAAAACTATTTTTTAGAAATAGAAAACAGAAAATTGTCATGTGTGTATGTATTCACCCCCTTTGTTATGAAGTCCATAAAAAGCTCTGGTGCAACGAATTACCTTCCGAAGTCACATAATTAGTAAAATGATCATGTGCAATCTAAGTGTCACATGATCTGTCATTACAAATACACACCTTTTTTGAAAGGCCTCAGTGGCTGCAACACCTAACCAAACACTGCCATGAAGACCAAGGAATTCTCCAAACAAGTAAGGGACAATGTTGTTGAGAAGTACAAATCAGGGTTAGGTTATAAAAAAAATATATCCAAATCTTTGATGATCCCCAGCAGCACCATCAAATCTATCATAACCAAAGGGAAAGAACATGGCAAAACAGCAAACCTGCCAAGAGACGGCCGCCCACCAAAATCCACGGAGCAGGCAAGGAGGGCATTAATCAGAGAGGCAGCACAGAGACCTAAGATAACCCTGGAGGAGCTGCAGAGTTCCACAGCAGAGACTGGAGTATCTGTACATAGGACGACAATAAGCTGTACACTCCATCGAGTTGGGCTTTATGGCAGAGTGGCCAGAAGAAATCCATTACTTTCAGCAAAAAACAAAATGGCACGTTTTGAGTTTGCGAAAAGGCATGTGGGAGACTCACAAAATGTATGGAGGAAGGTGCTCTGGTCTGATGAGACTAAATTGAGCTTTTCGGCCATAAAAGAAAACGCTATGTCTGGCGCAAACCCAAAACATCACATCACCAAAAGAACACCATCCCCACAGTGAAACTGGTGGTGGCAGCATTATGCTGTGAGGATGTTTTTCCGCAGCCGGGACTGGGAACCTGGTCAGAGTTGAGGGGAAGATGGATGGTGCTAAATACAGGGATATTCTTGAGCAAAACCTGTACCACTCTGTGTGATTTGAGGCAAGGACTGAGGTTCACCTTCCAGCAGGACAATGACCCCAAACACACTGCTAAAGCAACACTTGGGTGGTTTGAGGGGAAACATGTAAATGTGTTGGAATGGACTAGTCAAAGCCCAGACCTCAATCCAGTAGAAAATCTGTGGTCAGACTTAGATTGCTGTTCACAAGCGCAAACCATCCAACTTGAAGGAGATGGAGCAGATTTGCAAGGAGGAATGGGCAAAAATCTCAGTAAGATGTGGCAAGCTTATAGACTTATCCAAAGCTGTGATTGCCGCAAAAGGTGGCTCTACAAAGTATTGATTTTAAAGGGGTGAATAGTTATAAACATTGAAATTTTCTGTCATTTTGTCCTGTTTATTGTTTGCTTCACAATAAAAAAATAAAAAAAAGGAAGAAGAAAAAACATCTTCAAAGTTGTGGGCATGTTCTGTAAATTTAATTATGCAAATCCTCAAACAATCCATGTTAATTCCAGGTTGTGAGGCAACAAAACCACGAAAAATGCCAAGGGGGGTGAATACTTTTGCAAGGCTCTGTAGGTTCCATTTTAGTTTGAAGCAGGGGTTTAGAGCTTCCAGAATGACTGCTCCTTGTATATTACTACCTTGAGACGTTGATCAGCATAAACTAAAATGTTAGATTCCACAGTGTAGCTTCATATAAAAAGTAAATATTTATTTTTACATCCTAAAAACATTTGCTTTTTTTTAAGCATATTCTCAAGAGAAATATTCGATTACAACATTAAAGAAACGCTGTAATAGAGGTGGTAAGGTGATGGACTGAAGGGATGTGTCTAGGTAAGTTGGGCAGTGATCCAATGACGTGGTCATGTGAAAACTGCATCTTTTGAGACAGAATGCAAAGGTGCGTTTTTATTGTTATTATTTTGCCACCTAGTGGTGGGTTGATATAACATACAGGTGGCAATTAAATTGATCTGTAGATGTGGTGAGAAAATAAATAGAAGAAAATTAAGGCAGATAGTCACAGATATTTTAAGTGTTAAAGTTGTAATATTCTAACACCATTCTCTTGTTGTTTGTCATCATCTGTTATGAGAGATAATTACTTGAGGGAAACTCATCAGGATAGTTGGAGGACTTTTTAATGTAAATAAAAATACCCAACTTTCACGTTCAATTATCAAGCCCTTCCACTCAAATATAATTTCAATTCCTTATTATTAAAAAAATGTATTTATAGGAGTACTTTACTAGCATTTTTGCTATGTCACTTCAGTTTTTTTGGTAAATACAAGGTCGAGTCACATTATTACCACGTGCCATTGATGTCAGAGGGGAATTTCGGCTGTGAGGGCCGACTGACAGTTGAGCAACTCACCGTCCAAACGAATCAGGGGCCTTCCATATGTGTGTCTAAAACAGTACAGCCAACCATGTCGCTTATGGGCTCCGAAGCAAACCGCTAGTCACTGCACCCATGCTGACGAGGGTTCATCATCCGAAACCGCATCAATTTGCACAACAGTACCAAAGTTGGACCTCTTCTGATTGCCAAAGGGTTGCCTTCTCTGATGAGTCACATTTTCTGCTCCATCAACTGGATGGATGTTGTGTCAGGTGTGAAACATCCTTGAACAAACATTTTGCAATCCTTGTTGGAAGAACTCAAGCTGGTGCTGGCAGCATTATGGTCTGGGGAATGTTTTCTTGGCATTGTCTGTGCCCACTCATTCCTTTGGAAAGCACGCTCAACCGATTGGGTTATCTATTCATCCTTGCAGATCAAGTAGACAGGACGATGTTCAGGACGATGCAACATGTTGTATGGCCAGAATTGTCTGGGGATGGTTGGAGGAGCACGACAAAGACTTCCATGTACTTCCCTGGCCTCTAAATTCCCTAGAATTGAACCCCATCGAGCACCTGTGGGTCCACCTTGATCGCCATGTTTGCTGTATGGATCCTCCACCACAAACTCTTCAGCACCTGTCGGATGCACTGCCGTCTACATGGCTCCAGATACCTTTGCCAACCTTCCATCATCATATGGACTCCCTACCATGCCTTCTAGCTGCTGTTAATGCTGCACAAGGCGGATATCCCCTGCTGCACTCTCTTATGGTGGTCTACACTTCAGCCACACTCCTAGACCTGGGAACAAACAAGGTGGAGGTGTGGGCATACTGCTATCCTCTCGCTGCACTTTTCACTGCATACCCCCTGTTCCCTCCCTCCAATTCTCATCTTTTGAAGTCCACACTATTCGCATCTTCTCTCCTATACCTCTGCGAGTAGCTGTGATCTATCGCCCGCCTGGATCACCCTCTCAATTACTGGACAACTTTGCCGCCTGGCTCCCTCACTTTCTCTCCTCCAATATACCTTCACTCATTCTTGGCGATTTCAACATAGCCACTGACACCCCCACCTCCCCAACAACTGCAAAATTACTTGCACTTACCTCTTCCCTTGGCCTCTCACAATGGACAGATTCCGCAACTCACTGTGGTGGACACTCCATTGCCCTTATTTTTACTAATCTCTGCACCATCTCCAACCTTGACATCTCCTCACTTCCCCTATCTGACCACCACCTGCTAACTTGCAACCTCACCTCATCTACCGCTCACCGCCCTTCTTCAAATCCTGCCATCAGAACACGCAGAAACCTGCAAGCACTCAACCCACAACAATTTTCAAATGTACGAACACCCCTTCTCAGCCCCCTCACCACCCTTGCCTGCCCTGACGTCGCCACTTCACAATACAACACTACGCTAACCTCCACCCTTGACTCTCTTGCCCCCATAATCACAAGTAAACGCCCTCGCTCTCAACCACAACCATGGCACACCACACAAACACGCTATCTACAGAGATGCTCACGCACTGCAGAACGATTATGGAGGAAATCTCGCACTTCAGCAGACTTTCTCCACTACAAGTTTACCTTGCGCTCCTACTTGTCTGCCCTCAATCTTGCCAAACAACACTACTTCTCATCACTAATATCAAACCTGTCCTCCAACCCTAGACGTTTATTTACTACATTTAACACCCTCCTCTGCCCACCCCCGCCTCCTGCCCCTTCCTCTCTCCCTGCTGATGACTTTGCCAGCCATTTTAAAAATAAAATCGATACCATCCGAAATGAGCTCTCCTCCCAGCTTGGCCCTACCCCACCACCCTCTCGCCAAACCGACAACACCCAGCCCTTACCCTTCCCCAATCCCACCTCTACTATGGACTCCTTTGACCCTGTAACCGAGGATGAAGTATCTACTTTACTATCAACCTCTCACCTTACCACATGTCCTCATGATCCTATTCCATCACAGCTAATCCCTCCCCTTACAAAAGTCACTAATGACTTGCTAACCGCAAAATCAAAGGGTCACTACTCTATTCTAATTCTCCTGGATCTCTCTGCTGCCTTCGATACAGTTGACCACCCTCTTCTAATCCAAATTCTCCGCTCTTTTGGCATCCAGGACACAGCTCTTTCATGGTTCAAATCCTATCTTAAAGATCGTACATTTAGTGTCTCCTTCTCTGGCACCTCTTCTTCACCTCTCCCTCTGTCTGTTGGCGTCCCCCAAGGTTCTGTCCTAGGCCCCCTCCTCTTCTCCATCTACACCTCCTCCCTTGGCACCCTTATAAAATCCTTTGGATTTCAGTATCATCTCTATGCAGATGATACTCAAATCTACCTCTCTGCACCTGATCTATCCCCCTCTCTTTTAGCTCAAGTTTCCAACTGCCTCTCTAGCATATCCTCCTGGATGTCCACCCGTCAACTCAAACTCAACATGTCTAAAACTGAACTTCTAATCTTTCCACCCTCTACTACAGCTTCCACACCTCAAATATCTCTCACTGTTGACAACACCATCGCCCCTACCTCCAACATCATCGCCCCTACCTCCCAGGCCCGTTGTCTTGGGGTTCTACTGGATCCCGCCCTCTTTTATTCCTCACATCCAAGCAATAACAAAATCATGTCAGTTTCACCTAAAAAACATCTCCAAAATTCGTCATTATCTTACAGAAGACACAGCTAAAATTCTAATACACTCTCTCATCATATCTCGACTCGACTACTGCAATTCCCTCCTTGCTGGCCTCCCCATCTCTCGTCTGTCTCCCCTCCAATCCATAATGAACGCCTCTGCTAGACTCATCTTCAATACCAAACGATCAGTGTCTGCAGCCCCTCTCTGTCAATCACTCCACTGGCTTCCCATAGCTTCCCGAATCAAATTTAAAATCATGACCCTAACACATAAAGCCCTCAACAACAGTGCACCCCCTTATATCTCTGCTCTTGTTTAAAAATACTCTCCCAACCGGCCCCTTCGTTCTGCTAACGACCTTCTTCTTTCCTCCTCTCTCATCACCTCCTCTCACTCCCGTCTTCAAGACTTTTCTCGTGCTTCCCCATCCATTTGGAACTCCTTGCCCCGCTCCATTAGATTATCTTCCTGCTTTAAAACCTTTAAGAAATTATTAAAAACACACCTGTTTAAAAAATCATATCATCTTCAGCCTTAACATGTACAACTGAACATTCCACAGCTTAATAACACTCACACCCACAATCTACAGTACAACACACAGACCCCTCCACTGAACCAATTGCTTTCAATTGTATTTGTCACCCTCTTGTATCACACCTAAACCCTTAGATTGTAAGTTTGCGAGTTTTCAATCTTGTGTCAGGCCTTGGAAACAAGCTCTATGTACATTTGATTTTATGCTCAAAAACAGGGCCCTCCATTCTTTACAAGGTGTTTAATTTGTTTTCTGCTATGTACTCAACCCCTGTACAGCGCTACGGAATATGTTGGCGCGATATAAATAAAGATAATAATAATAATAATATTCGGGATGTTAGCTGGTGGTCATAATAATGTGACTCGACAACTTATGTGTTTTTAAGTTTCTGAGCAGAAAGTACTGGAACATTATTATTATTATTATTATCATCAGCATCCTTTATTTGTATCATACACTGTGTCTGTTTTGTGGATACAGCCTTGTATATTTGTTTTGTACTTGTAGAAAGATTCCTGACTTTACGCATTCGTCTCTGGTACATGATAAGCAAAAGTCGTTTAATAATTATAAGGTTCAAATTTGTTTGTCTATAAGATCTCTTAGTATTGTGAGATGTTGACACGAAATCCTGTTGAGCGTCAAGTCTACGAGGACAAAGGTCAGTAGAGTATTTACACCAGAACATTCTATATAAATATTTATGAATGTCACACCTACTCATCTTAAAGGGACACAACAAAAGTGAAAATTACATCTACAAATGCATATAATTATTCCTTCCAGAAATAAAAAAGCAAATAGGAAAATGATCTAAATAATAGATAGATACACTAGAATGGGATTAAAGTCTTGCTTTCTAAAGTAAAATAAGACTTTTATTAGGAACAAGACTTAAATTGATTTATAGAATGTATCTGTTAGCAAGAAAATTTACATAAAATATTCCTAAATAGGTCCGATTGTTGCTTTAGAGGATGTTAACAAGAAGAGTAAAGATAACAAATTTGGTGGAATTGTCCAAGAGTTAGGAAAAAATGGCAGAAATTTGTAATTTGTGAAATGTATATTAGACAAAAACTTACACCACAAATAGTTTTGAAGAGGAATTTTCCCCAGATAATTAAAATTTGCAAGTCGAAAACTATTCGCAACAATATTTACTGTTCTAAAATGATATATTGCAACCAGAAAAAAATGTGACCTCTCCTAGTGCATTATCATAGAGAAAATAGACGAAGCTGACGCTTTGGGAAGACCAACACACTTATTAGAAAACAGGTTAAGGTAAAAAATGGTCCTCGTAAGTCAATAGTTCTACAAGAACAAAAAATAAGAGACTATTAGTATATGTTGCAAATTTTATTTTATTTTCTTAAGTTATTTTGCTTAAAAATTAAAATAAAAAAGGGATGTGAAGGATATAGAAGATAAGATAATAGAACATAAACCTTGAAAAATGTTGTTTGTATAATGTATGTTTTTAATGTTATACAAGCTATTTGTATAATTGTATGTTCTTCCAATATACAAAAAATATATTTTAGGACCTTAAACAATATATTGATGTATGGGCCCAACAGGGGTCCTAGGTCAGTACATTTGCAGGGGCAGCAGTCTGAAGATGCCATGGCAGTACCAAAGAATAATGGTTACATAGGTACAGAACTGCGTGTGTAGTGACATTTCTGTCTGTACATGTGCCTAACACTTTCTGATATACACAAACAATCATAAACATTCTTTGATATATAGTTTTGGCTCATGTCTACATTGATAAATCTCTCTAGCCATCTAAACGGGCTAAAAAGGGGTTAAGTAGCACATCCCAGACAACTATTCAGAGAAGTATCCAACTTTGTGATTTTTGGCTTTCACCAAGCCCTCCACTGCAGATTTTGGCTGATATATAATGTCCATGAGGGCACATCTTTTCTATCACTATAAGAAAGAAGGGAGGGGGAAAAAGCGCAATAGATACTCCTAGTGCAGATTACCTTGTGCCTCTTCGTAGTATTAGACAATATACTTCTACCTTTGGTGACCTCCAGAATGTAAGGTACTTAAAAGCTGGATGTGATTCTCTCTCACAGGTAGGTGTCAGAAGGGATGTCTCAAGATCTCTTTGCGTTTTTTGTAGTGCACCCCAATATACAGTGTGTTTCTATAATCTATGAGGTGTACTTCAAATTACCTCTGTGAGGTGTCAGGTATACTGACAAAAACACTCACATTTCTGTATATCTCTATATAAGAGTATGCACCAATCATTCTATATATATGTGTATATGTTCATGTGTGTCTATGTGATCTAAATCCAAGTCTAATGGAAAGATACACACATACCCAATTCCTTGAAAATATATACTTTTATTATGCCATAAAAAACATACTGGCCAGTGTTGGAATTGGACAAAATATCCTAAAAAATATAGGTACAATTAAAAGGTAAACATTTGTAAAAGAAACACAATATAAACCGTGATGTCATAAAAGACACTAGGTCTCAATGTTTATCAGTGGGAAAGTACCCTAAAAATGTGTATGTATGTAAATGGTAGATCACCCCCTCCCTTCTTTCTTATATCTAGTACTTCAGATACACCACATTTGCCGGGTTACCAAGAGAAGTGTCATCCTCCAAGTGTGAGATCTACAGAGCCCTAGGAATTTAACAACAAGATCCATCCAAGATCCCATAGAAATAGTGTGGAAATATACTGACATCCACATATTATCCACATCAACATATTATCTACAGAAACCGAGAGAGAATTATCTTGGACTGACATTATCTGAGTAAACTAAGAGCTAAAGCCCAAATTGGGAATACAAAAAGCCCAATACTATATCCATCTTTTCTATCACTATTCAGTTTTTCATAAGCCTTCCATGTATATTTTAGACCAGAGCCAGTAAAGCAAAAAGTCCTACATTATAGTTTGGGGCACATAGCCACCAAGCAGCATCCTTGCCCATCCTTGTCAAGTCTTTTGCATCACTACGTGGCTTTCCATAAGTCCACCCAACCACAAATGTATTTAAGGTTCCAGTTGTCATTTGTTTCAGCACAAAACACACATCAAGTAATGTGCTCACCTGGCCCTTTGAGCAACACTGTCATACTTGCAAACATGGTCCTTGGATGAGTATAGGGCTCTCCTGTAGATGGCATCACTATATGTCACAGTGGGCAACATCATAAAGCACGGGCACTATAAAAGTTGCTGTGTTATGAGGGTAAAGTCATTCCCAGCTGGCTATAGTAGGGTAGCTGTTTAATGGGAATGTTTCATGGGAAGAGTCTGAGGGAAAGAAACTCAAACTGCCAAATGGTGGTTATAACATTCATACAAGTAATGAAGGTGAGATTATTTCTCTTTGCAGTTTGGTATATGATGAGGGAACATAATAAGTTTGTGAGTTTGGTCTGTAAGAATATCATGAATATTGCAAGGTGAAAGACGGTAACGCTGGTGAGATGTGAAAAGTAACCCTGGGCTAAGACGTAAGGTTAACTCCACATCTTTACAATTGCTTTCTTCAAGAGCGTCAGAAATGTTACATAGTTACATAGTAATTAAGGTTGAAAAAAGACTTTCAGTCCATCAAGTTCAACCTGTTAAGATCTCCTCTGATCTGCAATATGCAGATTAGTTATTAATTAAATTATTGATTAAATAATTATTAATAGTATAGTATTGGAGGATGAATAAAGAGTTAGTCCATCAAGTTCAACCTTTTTAGATCTCTATTGATCTTTTTAATGTGGACTATTTATTATTATTGTTAATTGATCCAGAGGAAGGCAAACAGAAAAAAAAAACCATTGAAACTTTGCCAATTGTCTCATAAGGGGGAAAAAAAAGCAAAATTCCTTCCTGACCCCAGAAACTGGCGATCAAATTTCTCCCTGGATCAATATTCCTTGCTAGTTATCTAGGATAGCCTTGAATGCCCTCTTTATTCAAAAATATGTCTAACCCCTTTTTGAAGTTGTCTATCGAATTCGCTGTTATAAAACATGATGCTTTGTGCCACAGAAGGAGAGGTCTATGGAAGCTGGCATATAGGAGAAAATCTGAAAACTATAATAGAAGTGGCAAAGGAGTTTAGTTTATAAAATTACCAGAGACTGGGTACTACTACCGAGGATCTTAAATACCGAAACAAGTTGCATTTGTAGGCTTCACAAGAGTCCAGTCTGTAGAGTGCAGAGATTGTAGAAAACAGCAAGCCCATTTTAACCCATTCTTCACCTACTGTGTGTTCCTCAGCCAAAGTCACTGCTTGGATGTGATCAGCATGCCTGCTTCCTGTGTCTCCTGGGCCCCGGGCCCACCAGTGATCAGCACACAAACTGCAGCTCTGTCTATCAGAGAAATCTGCAGCTGACACCGGAGCAAGAGTAAAAAATGAGTGAGAAAGAAAAAAAAAACATGCAGCAGAAGTTGATGCAGGGATTGAACCATCTGCAGAGCTGGTAATGACACAAGTGGGCTCAGCTGCTGGTTAGTTCTGTCAAACGGAGAGGAAGGAAAAAACTCCAGCAGCAGTAGTTTGAGGCAGGGAATGGACAACCTACAACCTGTAATCAAGTGTGAATGTGACTAACATTTCTCAGTGACTAACTGTAATTACAATTCTATTTGATCTTATTGCGGCCTTAATTTAGGTCTCTTCAAATCATTTTTAATAATATATCATTGCCATCATAACCCTTGAGGAATTGGGGCAATTGTCTTAAGTGCAGTCACACAAACAAAAATAGGGATTCACATACAGTGGAGAAAAGCTGTTACTAGCTCCAAATCTTGGAAAACTGTTAGACATCAGGATCCTCTCCACTTGTGCACTTTGTGCCAAGAGGTTTTCAGTTGACAAGAGGACATCCTTGGAGGTTAGAAGTAAAAAGATTCCACCTCAAAGAAAAAAAAAATGGTTTCTTCACAGTAAGGGTGGTTAATCTGTGGAATTCTCTACCAAAGAAGGTGGTGACAGTGGATTTGATAGACAACTTTAAAAAGGGAGTGGATATATATTTTTTTATATATATATATATATATATATATATATATAGGGTTAGGGTGAGGGGTGTTAGGGATAAGTGTGAGAATGTTAGGGTTAGGTATTAGGTTGATGGATGTTATGGATAAGTGTGAGGGGTGTTATGGATAAGTGTGAGGGGTGTTAGGTCTTAGGGATAAGTGTGAGAATGTTAGGGTTTGGTGTTAGGTTGATGGGTGTTATGGATAAGTGTGAGGGGTGTTAGGGTTAGGTGTTAGGGGTGTTAGGGGTGTTAGGGATAAGTGTGAGGGGTGTTAGGGATAAGTGTGAGGGGTGTTAGGGTTAGGTGTTAGGGGTGTTAGGGTGAGGGGTGTTAGGGATAAGTGTGAGGGGTGTTAGGGTTAGGTGTTAGGGGTGTTAGGGTTAGGGTGAGGGGTGTTAGGGATAAGTGTGAGGGGTGTTAGGGTTAGGGTGAGGGGTATTAGGGATAAGTGTGAGGAGTGTTAGGGTTAGGGTGAGGGGTGTTAGGGATAAGTGTGAGGAGGGTTAGGTGTTAGGGTGAGGGGTGTTAGGCATAAGTGTGAGGGGTGTTAGGGTTAGGGGTGTTAGGGATAAGTGTGAGGGGTGTTAGGGTTAGGGTGAGGGGTGTTAGGGATAAGTGTGAGGGGTGTTAGGGTTAGGTGTTAGGGATAAGTGTGAGGGGTGTTAGGGTTAGGTGTTAGGTATAAGTGTGAGGGGTGTTAGGGTTAGGTGTTAGGGGTGTTAGGGATAAGTGTGAGGGGTGTTAGGGTGAGGGGTGTTAGGGATAAGTGTGAGGGGTGTTAGGGTAAGGGGTGTTAGGGATAAGTGTGAGGGGTGTTAGGGTTAGGGTTAGGGTGAGGGGTGTTAGGGATAAGTGTGAGGGGTGTTAGGGTTAGGGTGAGGGGTGTTAAGGATAAGTGTAAGGGGTGTTAGGGTGAGGCATGTTAGGAATAAGTGTGAGGGGTGTTAGGTCTTAGGGATAAGTGTGAGGGGTGTTAGGGTTAGGTGTTAGGTTGATGGGTGTTATGGATAAGTGTGAGGGGTGTTAGGGTTGGGTGCTAAGGTGAGGGGAGGATGATGATAAGGGGGGGAAGAGACACAGGGGTGTCCTTGCAGCAGAGATCAAAAGAGTCCTTCAGGACTGTATTGCACACTGTGTACAGTAGCCTAGCTATGGATTTCCCTATTGATGCAGTATCACCTACACTCAGCCTCCTCTCAGTAAGACTGCAAGTTAGTTATGATTCCCAAATGGCTGCTGTCCATGAGGTAGAAGGCTCTGGAAGGGAGTGTATGCTGCTGATTGGCTGGAATGTGTCTGCTGACTGTGACATGCAGGGTCAAAGTTTGCTCAATGATAAAGTATAGGGGGCGGGTCGAATATCGCATATGTTCGCAGTTCGCCGCGAACATGCTATGTTCGCCGGGAACAGTCTGCAAACTATTCGCGACATCTCTATTGTGAATGTGAATATCTGGCAAGAGCTGGAACAATCAATGTCTTATCGAGAAAACTGTTATCTTTGGGAGTAAGTTGCATACTCCCTGCTCTGTGCTTGGAAACTTTCTTGGGACCTATGAGAATACTAGGCAGGAATAATGAGGCTTTATTGGTAGTCTACGAACAGGGAATTTCTGAGCGCCTAAAAGATGAACTCACTTATAATATATCATACTGCCTGGAAAGTTTTATATCTTTGGTTATCTAATTAAACCTGCATCTGAGCAAACACAATAAAGAGAAAACTTCTCTGTCCAAAGTTTAAATCATCAATTTAGCACACCCAGTTCCACAATCCTTCTGCTACTATATCCTTACCTACTGAGGAACCTATGCAAATTGGCTACACTCATTTATCTGTGGTAGAGCGAAATAGAAGGCGTGCCTTCAGTGTGGAACCAAAGGACATTTCCTCAGAACCTGTCTTACTCGGCTAAGAAAAGGCCATGTCTAGTAGTTAATGAGGTGCCATTGCAGGCATATCCTCAGTTAGTCCCTCCATCTGCTTCTTTTCAACTCCTGGCATCCGATACTCTTGCTGTTGGGCCTCCACAAATTAAAACTCAAGCTTGTATTGATTCTGTCTTGGAAGGAAATTGTATGGACTATCAGTTTGCCCAAAACCATTCTGTGCCATTTCTACCAAATAGCAAGTCTTTGTCACTTCAATATTTTGATGGATCTCCTTTGAGCTATGGAATGGTTGATCTTGAGACTAATCAGTTAACACATCAGGTTATCATGGATAATTAGAGAGACAGTATTGATCCAATTTTTTTACATTTCCCTTTGAGACAATTGGCTAAGTCTCGCTTGTGTTTTTTTTTTTTTTTTCTATTTGCCTTCCTCTGGACTAATTAATAATTTTAAAAAAAAACATTAAATAATTGATTAATAATTAATTAACAACTAATGAATTAATAGTTAATCCGCATATTGCAGATCAGAGGAGATCTTAAAAGGTTGAACTTAATGGACTGAAAGTCTTTTTTCAACCTTAAATACTATGTAACTATGTAACTATGTAACACTAACAGTGGGCCTCTTCCGCCAAGAACATATTTAACTGGATAAATATTTTGAGGTATTCTTGGCTCCTTAAGCACAATCATCAAATTGATTGGAAAGAAACCCAGATATCAGTTTGGAGTCAGAAATGTATGGAGATTTGCTTAACCAATGCTGTTTCTAGGGTTCGTCTGGAAAACTCCACAGATACATCTGGTATTTAATGTGGCTTACTTATACCTTACACTCAGAACCAATTTTCCATCACTCTATCCTCTGTACAACCGTTTTTTCGTGTATGGCCAGGTGTTTGAAGAGTTTGCTATCCTAAACTCTTTTGTCTCTGGAGGTCTGCCTGGAGAGCTCTTCGCCCCATGAGTACGACATGTATGTAAGACAGTTTCATGTCACAGCAGCTAAAGCAATGTGTTCTAGAGTCAAAAGTTCCTCTTCTAGCTTTTCATGCTATTTCTCCTGATTGTTTGGTTAAAGCCCCGGTCTTCTACCAGTCTCATCTGACATTATTTATTGTTGCTCTGGCTTCCTCTCTGTGCTCGTTTGTAGGTTCCTGTGACTTTGAATACTTCTGGTTGCTTCTGTGTCTTCCTGCTCTGTTTTGCTTCGGTTCTTGTTCCATTCTTGATCGCTACTGGACTTATCTATGCTGCTGACTCGGGTTCTTACTGACCTTGTTGGATTTATGCAGGCCATTGATCTTTGTCTTGTTTAACCATTCATTTCCCTTTCCTCTTGGACTTGTTTCTTTGGACTTGCCATAGTCTGGTACTTTTTCCCCTGAAGGGAAACAGCCCTGATAAACATAATGATTCACAAAAATATAATTCATTCTTTAAGTACTACCCTTTTTACTAAAAAGTAAAGATTCAAAACACATTAATACAACAATCTCTTATTTTGTTTATGGCTAACCAAACAGAAAAGAGAGGATTAGCTGTAACAAATTACAAATACACCGAAAAGGGAGGTATGGCGCTACCAAATGCATTAATCTTAACTACCTTCGCAAATACTCACTCTTGGATTTATGACCTTCCCTAGATAGCAAAACCATCAACCCAATCTCTCTCATTCTTAGTACTCAAAAATCCAGATATGAGAATAAAAAATGCATAATGGATAGAAAAATGTATATGATAAAAGCCAGATCTCTCATTAATAAACTACTCCACTCTCCAGTGTGCCAATTTTGTTTTACCTTGTACTTAACCCTAGTTCAGCGCTACAGAATATGTTGGCGCGTTACAAATAAAGATAATAGCAATAATTATAACTAACTTATCTGAGCACTTAGCCTCAGGTCTCCCCACAAGAGTAAACACAATGTTTCTCTATAACTGTTCTCAATTTTGTGAAAACAAACAGATTCCTTGCCTTTCTGACCTTATTGACTAATTCTTCAACACACGCAGTTTACCACACAATATCCAAAGTCTACAGCATCACCAGCAGCCATTACACTTCCTGTGGACATGTGGAAAACAAGTATATTAACGACACTTGAAACCTGAAACATGTTTAGTCATTTCCTAATGTGGAAGTCTTGATGATCTCCTAGCAGAGGAAGATCTCTACAAGCAACTGATCATACACATTCTATTAGCAGCCATAAAAAAATATTAACTGAATGGACGAAGCAAGCAATCACCTACTATATTCATTTTTATGATCATTGAGAATTTAGAAGAAACAGGCCGAAAAGCACTAACAGCAGGCAAAACCTTACCACTAACAATACAACAGTACAACAATTACTACTAAAGCCATCCATTCATTCTGAAAACTATTTTTTAGAAGCTAAAAAAGTCAACTGGTCCCATAACAACAAACCTGATTCACTTTACAAATGAATAACCTACAGGTCACTGACTTTTCCAATAGCTTATAATTATATATATATATATATATATATATATATATATATATATACAGTGAGGGGAAAAAGTATTTGATCCCCTGCTGATTTTGAACGTTTGTCCACTGACAAAGAAATGATCAGTCTGTAATTTTAATGGTAGGTGTATTTTACCAGTGAGAGACAGAATAACAAAAAAAAACCAAGAAAACGCATGTCAAAAAAGTAAAAAAATTGATTTGCAGGTCAATGAGTGAAATAAGTTTTTGATCCCTTCGACTTCGTAGTTGGTGGCAAATCCCTTGTTGGCAATCACAGGGGTCAGACATTTCTTGTAGTTGGCCACCAGTGCACACATCTCAGGAGGGAATTTGTCCCACTCCTCTTTGCAGATCCTCTCCAAGTCGTTAAGGTTTTGATGCTGATGTTTGGCAACTCGAACCTTCAGCTCCCTCCACAGATTTTCTATGGGAATAAGGTCTGGAGACTGGCTAGGCCACTCCAGGACCTTAATGTGCTTCTTCTTCAGGCACTCCGTGGTTGCTTTGGCTGTGTGTTTTGGGTCATTGTCATGCTGGGATACCCACCCACAACCCATTTTCAATGTCCTGGCTGAGGTTATCTCCCAAGACTTGACAGTACATGGCCCCGTTCATCGTCTCTTTGATGCAGTGCAGTCGCCCTGTCCCCTTAGCAGAAAAACACCCCAAAGCATAATGTTTCCACCTCCATGTTTGACGGTGGGGATGGTGTTCTTTGGGTCATAGGCAGCATTCCTCCTCCTCCAAACATGGCAAGTTGAGTTGATGCCAAAGAGTTTGATTTTGGTCTCCCCGGACCCCAACACTTTCACCCAGTTCTGAATCCTCTGAATCATTCAGATGTTCATTGGCAAACTTCAGACGTGCCTGGACATGTGCTTTCTTTAGCAGGGGGACCTTGAGGGCGCTGCTAGATTTCAGTTCTTCACAGCGTAGTATGTTACCAATTGTTTTCTTGGTGACTATGGTCCCAGCTGCCTTGAGATCATTAACAAGATCCTCCCGTGTAGTTCTGGGCTGATTCCTCACCGTTCTCATGATCATTGAAACTCCACAAGGTGAGATCTTGCACGGAGCATCAGACCGAGGGAGACTGACAGTTATTTTGTGTTTTTTCCATTTGTGAATAATCGCACCAACTGTTGTCACCTTCTCACCAAGCTGCTTGGCGATGGTCTTGTAGCCCATTTCAGCCTTGTGTAGGTCTACAATCTTGTCCCTGACATCCTTGGACCGCTCTTTGTTCTTGGCCATGGTGGAGAGTTTGGAATCTGATTGATTGATTGCTTCTGTGGACAGGAAGAGAGCGCTCCTAATCTCAGCTCGTTACCTGTATAAAACAGACCTGGGAGCCAGAAATCTATTGTTGGAAGAACACAAGCAAGTGGCGGCAGCATTATGGACTGGGGAATGTTTTCTTGGCATTGTCTCCTCCTTGATATCGGTAGCATATCTCTCAAAGGCACTCTCTCTCCACTCATATCTCTGGAAGGCACTCTCAACCGATTGGGTTATCTATCCATCCTTGCAGATCAAGAACACCCATACTTGTTGACTGTCTTCTCTGGAGCGGATGGGATCTTCCAGCAGGACAATGCAACATGTCATGCAGCCAGAATTTTCCCGGAGTGGTTGGAGGAGCACAACGAACACTTTCAAGTTCTTCCCTAGCCTCCAAATTCCTTGGACTTGAACCACATGCACTGCAGTCTGCATGGCTCCAGTTACCCTTGCCAACCTTCCAAAATCTTATTGGCCCACTACCACACTGTTTAGCTGCTGTCCATGCTGCCCACAACAGTTATTTGGGAAATTAGCTGGTGGTCATAATAATGTGAATCGGCCTTGTATAAGGTCATTTTTTCTAGAGAAAATAACTGTAATATGGTGAGTCATTCTTCATGGCTTATCCTCTGCATTGCCCTTATTAGTTTCATTGCCCTTCTCTGTACTTTTTCCAGCTCTAAAATGTCCTTTTCACAAAGTGTTGCCCAACATTGTACTCCATTTTCCAAATGAGGGCATACTAGGCATTTGTATAGTGACAGAATTATATTTGCTCCCCTTGCTTCTATACCCGTCTGTTATGACCCAAGGATTTGAGGGGCCACACGCAGCTCAAATGTCCTTGCTCTAGGCCATTCCTTTTATGTTCAACTAGCGACTTGCCAATAAAAGAAAGTGTTGAAATGCTGTTTGTCACACAATGTGAGTGTACTGTGTGCCTCAAGTAACTAAATTCCTCAAAAAGCAGAAATCTACATTACATAAAATAAGAACTAAAATCACCAAAAATAAAAAATGTACATTACAGAACAAAAAAAAAACCTAAGTCACAAAAAATAAAAAAAGGAACATTACAGAAAATAAAAAAAGACATTACAACTACACCGTCCGTTCCGTCCTCCATGTTTGTGTCTTGTCCGGCACTGCTTCTGTAATAAAAAACATTACATTAGTAAACATAAACCAAAGTGAAATAAACACAATCTACATTATACTTACCTTTCCGCGATGTCTCCGGCCTCCTGGTGTTCTTCTCCGGAAGCATCCGCTCATTAAAAAAAAAAAAAAGCCACACACATCCGCCCTGGCGGATGTCTCCGACGCTAATGACCTTCCTATGGAGTGTTCCAGAATAAAATTGGCAATGGCGGCTTCTGATTGGCTGAAAAGGCTGTCTATCAAATTCAGCCAATGAGAAGACCCCAATTGTGAACCAATGAAAAAAGTATGCACCCCAAAATACAACGCTGATTGGATAACACACCTGTCAATCTTTATTTGAACCAATCCTAAGGCTTTATTGCCATCAGCCAATCACAATGGAACATACCCCCACGTACTGATTGGTGAACACATCTGCGCCTTACCATTGGCTGTAATATTGATTGATATTAACAGTAGCCATTGAGAATGCGCAAATCCTTCACCAATCAGTACGTGAGGGTGTATTCCATTGTGATTGGCTATTGTCAGTGCAACCAATCAGAATGCGCTGAGGCTTCAACCAATCAATCTGTGGGGGTGTATTCCATTGTAATTGGCTGAAGGCATCTGCGCCTTGTGATTGGTTTAAATAAAGATTGACAGGTGCATTATCCAATCAGAGTGGGATTTTAGGGTGTATCCCTTTGTGATTGGTTCACACATTGGCGCCTCCTGATTGGGTGAATTTGATAGACAGCGTTTTCAACCAATCAGAAGGCGCCATTGCTTATTTTCTTCCGGAAAAGTCCTCATTAGCGTCGGGGATGTCCGGGAGTGCGGATGGAAGTATATATATTTTTTATTTTATTTTTTATACAGGGCGTGGCAGAAGAGGATCCGGAGGAGGCCGGAGACATCGTGGGGAGGTAAGTAGAATATAGATTATGTTTATTTTATTTTGATGTATGTGTATTAATGTTGTGTTTTTTTTTAACAGGTGCCGCGCCGTCGAAGGATTAAAAGAATAAGGACGGGACATGCCGGAAAGGTGAGTAGAATATTTGGAATGTATAGAATATTTATTTTAGAACTGTAAACGTGTTGCACTAATTTTTTTTTCTTTTTTCGTAGGTGGCTGATCTCAATGGACATCTGTAAAGGTATGTGGTCTTAATTATTTTATTTTAGCTTAGAATTAGATTAGTTTATATATAGATAGCATTTATTGTATGTTAGCTATGGGGTATGTGTTTTATATATATAGCATAGGATGTATTGTATATTAGATTATGGTATTTATTTAGATAGATTGGGGATGTATTATTATATAGATAGGATGTATATTAGATTATGGTATTTATTTATATAGATTGTGTGTATTAGATAGGGGTTTATTGTATTGTATGTAATTGTATTGTATTGTAATTGTATGTATTTGTATTGTATTTGTATTGTATTTGTATTGTATGTATTATATGTATTTCCTTTTCAGGTGTGTATTTTTTTTTTCTGTAGTGAGGGGGGGGGGTTGTAATGTTTTTTTTTATTTTCTGTAATGTTCCTTTTTTTTATTTTTGGTGACTTAGGTTTTTTTATTTTCTGTAATGTAGTTTATTTTTTTGTTAGTTAGGTCTTTTATTTCATGTAATGTAGATTTTTTTTTGTGACTTTAGGCTTTTTTATTTTCTGTAATTAGAGTGGTGGGGGTTAATAGGGGGTAGGTAGTGTAGGTGTTAATAGGTTAGTGTAGAGGGTGTTTAGTTGATATTTAATGTTTTATTGGGGGGTTATAGTGCAGTATAGTGTTTATACTTAGTGTCATGATGGTCCTTGAGGACCATCATGGCACTTATGTGGTTAATGTAGTGTTGTAACAGGCCCATAATGGTGTTAATATACCCTTATGGGACTGATGGGGTTAAATAGAGGCTTATGGGGGTCTGTATTGACCCCCATGAGTGGCAGGGTTAATCAAGGGCTTATGGGGGACTGTATTGACCCCCATAAGTGACAGGCTTAATGAAGGGCTTATGGGGGTCTATATTGACCCCCATGAGTGACAGGGTTAATGAAGGGCTTATGGGGGTCTATATTGACCCCCATGAGTGACAGGGTTAATGAGGGGTTTATGGGGGTCTGTATTGACCCCCATGATTGACAGGGTGACAGTGTATATTTTTTTTCTTTTACAACGGGTCCTTTAAGGACCTTTACGGTCCTTTAAGGACCTGTAACGCGGGAATTTTGAATTTTGATTGCAGCGGGGGTCCCCGATCGCGTGCAATCGGGACCCCCACTGCGATGGTTAATGTGGGGTTAATGCAGGGCTCCGAGCTTATCTCGGATCCCCTGGGGTTAATGCGGGTTTCCGAGCTTATCTCGGATACCTTCTTGGGTAATTTGTACGTGGCTGGGCTGTGAGCCTCGTTTTCGTTTTTTTCTCCGGCCATTTTTTCTCTCGCTTAGGGGATTTTCGTGTGTCTGAACTCTGGAATTTGGACTTAAATGGAGGTGTAACTTCACTTTCAAAGGTCCTGGGTGCCCCCCCCTTGCTATGGGTAAGCTTTTTATGTAGTTTGTGTGAGAATTTGGTGTGTTTTCACTGTCTTTAGTTGCGCGCGGGTCGGCCGTTATAGTCGTATTCTTAGTGAGTGTTTGTTACGTTAAGGTTGGTTCCGAGGTGGTTTTTCTTTTCTAAGTTGTGCGTGTGACGTGTTTAACGGCTTGCCTCGCTATGCGAGGCTCGCCAGCAATGAGCGCCTGCCGCGCTCATTGCCTCATTGCCTAAGTGCTACGGTTTAACGGCTCGCCTCGCTGCGCAAGGCTCGCCAAGTCGTACACACTACGCAAACAGCGTGACGACGAATCGTAGTTCGACAATTATAATATGTGATATCTCAGAGCCCAGCAGACAGTTCAGATCTGAGCATCATTTCTGAAGAGGTAGGCACCATCAGACCCTTTTCTTAGGATCTAAGAAGCATGCACCTACCCTTGATTAGTACAAACAGACTGAGTTTATTTTTGCTTGCATTTCACAGGTATATCAAAACACAACAAAACTTCCCCCCATATGCCCCTTCCTGTATCAGGGATCTGATTTCTTAGTGTGACCTCCTCACCCCAAAACTTAGGCCCCCACCGCCTGATACACCAGAACCTACAGGTTATCTGTTTAGGTCACTAATTTCCCAGACCTGTAGGGGGGCAGAGGTTAATGTGATTTTACAATACCCAAGGGAAACATATCAACATACCTCACAAACTACAATAATAGAAAATAAATGCACAAATGAAATGCGCACAAGATATTCACACTCTCAGCCCCCCCCCCCCCCCCCCCGGTTATAAACTCCTGTTGCTTGAAATAACACCCCAATGGACCCCTCCTTGTATTCCAAGAAGAATAATACATCCAGGCTAGCAGGTATTCTGAAGGGTCAGATAAGGGTACAAGCCCCCCAACCCTGAGCAGTAACTCAATCTCGATTGGGGTAAAAGTAAAAAAACAATTTCCCCAGGCCTCCTCCCGCACAGGCCCTGATTCTGGGTGCGCATGGCAGATTTTTGCAATTTACATGATAATGTTTTACTTGCTTCCCACATTCCTCTGATAATCCTAAATGTGCTTCATTAAGATTGTAAATTGCATGACTATTTTTCCATAATTTTACATTTATTTGTATTTAACCACATCTGCCATTTAGTTGCCCATTTCTCTAATTTATGCAAATTCCTTTGGAGGGAAAGTACATAATTCTCTGATATAGTTAACTTGCACAACAGTGTAATCAGCAACAATGGAGACAATACTTTCCAGTCCTGCTTCTGAGTCATTAATAAATATGTTAATAAGGAGGGGACCTAATACTGAACACTTGCCACATCAGTCAAATTGCTTCCTATCTTATAGCCAGCTCTCAATCCTTGAGCAGATATTTACTGCAATTTTGCATCTTTTACTTTGCACAATAATATACCATGTATGTCAAAAGCCTTTGCAAAATCCAAAAAAGACTACATACAAAGAGTTGCCTTCATCCAAGTTCCTACTAACCTCCTGATAGAAACTAATTAGATTTGTTTGACTTGCCCTATCCCTCAAAAATCCATGTTGACTTCTACTTATAATTGTGTTCAAATAGACATGTTATTTTATATTATCCCTTATTAACCCCCCTTAAAGCTTCCCCACTACAGAAGTGAGGCTCACTGGTCTATAATTACCCGGATTTGCTCTTGCTCCCTTTTTAAATATAGGTATCACATCTGTTTTTCTCCAGTCATCTGGTAGCGACCCTGTGTTGAGTGAATCTTGAAAAATTAAATATAATGGTTTTGCTATTACAGAAACCAGTTTCCTCAGTACCCGTGGATGTATTCCATCAGGACCTGGGGCTTTATTAACATTTATTTTTTCCAATCTCTTTTGGATTTCTTTCTGCGTTAACCAATTATTTGGTGAAGGTAGTGTAGCCCCAATATTTCATGATTGCATTGCTCCCAGTCTACCCTCTTATTTCATCACTGCTATGTAATGGGTGCTCTTTAGCCAATAAGAATGGAGATGGCTTTATTGCATGATAGTTTGGTTGAGGTGGACTAATACACAGTTACTACTACAGTACTAGATAGATAGATAGTCTGTCAGCCTATATATATAAGCATTATTAGATTATTAGCTACTTGCCTGTCAAAAATGACGGGAGAAAAATGGGAATGGGGGCTGGGAATACTGTCCCTTCGGTGCTCATCGGGAGCCCCTCGTTGAGCGCCTTTAGCACTAATTGCAGCCAAGTCCAAGTCCTATAAGCCTCGCGATCAGCACCGCTTCACAGCTCATTGCAGCCTAAGTTGTGCGTCTCTCATCTCGCGGCCTTCAATGAGCATTGTGTGACCAACATTCGTTCGATCCACAACTATTATATGTGATAAATACATTAACCCCAAAGATAGAAAATGGTCGACAGCAGAGCAGAGAGGAAGCACACAGAGAGATCTCCTGTCATCAAGCTGTTTATTCAGCTCAATCATCAAGGGGAGAAACAAACGAGACAGGGGAAGTGTCCCCTGGTGTTGGTAAGCTATATATTGTGGCATTTTGTCACAACAGACTGTAAATAAAACCTGAGGCCTAGCCACATGTCAGCCTGCAGCCTGGATTTTGTTTCTGCTGGATAAGCAACACAGGAGGTGAGAGACCGCTATAGAGTCACACTCCCAAGAGTTATAGCCAACAATTGTTGGCAAACAAATAGAGTGCACATAGGCCTGAGGCCTAGCCAGGATTTGTTTTCTTACTCAAAATTGCAGCATCAAACATAAAACCATATTACTGGGGAAAATGATACCTCTTAGCACTGCATGAACAGCAGGTAAAGAGTGAGTACATTTCACTGAGAATAAAGTACTCTGATTTTAAAATATATTTGCTACACAAAGAGTGCAGAATCACTAAGGCAGAAGCGCACAAAATAAATAAAGAGACAAATATATACTGCTCCTCTTCGTTCTTGGAGTCTTGCAATTCAGGAGTCTCCTGACCTGGCGCAAAGACACCCTCCTCGCCCACAAAGAAAATCCAGAGAGCAAAATGAATTGGTAGAATCAATGTTAAAGATACAACACTTGTGTGCTGTAGCACCGATAGTTTCTTAAGACAAGTTTATACACATCTGGTTCCTCCTGGTTGAACTTTGTTAAAATGCTACCAATATCAAGGAGGAATTACAGACTGGGAAAAAACTCTTTTTCAAACAATGTGGTTGTTGTAGACCTGCTCTAACTGTTTTTCTTCCATTAATAGGCGTAAGACTATTTGTAGTCTTGAGCAATTGCTGAAAACTATACCAAGCCTATCTGTAGTTATATATTTGGGATGGAGAATGATCCTATGTATCACACTTTAATGCATCGTTGTTTAAGAGTTAAAATTCTCAGAGAGGGCATGGGGTAAAGTCACCAAGCTTTGTCCCAAGTGGTAATTAAACTTGGAAATGCCACTCTGTATGAGACTGTACCAGGAATAGCCCCTGGGAAAGATGTTTACTTGGTAGTTTAAACAGGCAACCTGTGACTGTATCTTTTTCCTTTTTTACAGATACATTACGGCGCACCTTTAAATTCAGAGGACAGCTACTGCTCTCCTCTGTATTTGTATTTGCAGTTTTGTAAATTATTATATTCTGAAAAGTTTATTTCTGTAAGAGAAATAACTTAGTGGATAATTAAATAACCAAGCTGCATACCAGCTTTTTGGCGGTGTGTGCATATACTAAGTTTGATCCATTAATCAATCTATTAACCTTTATCTTTTCGCTATCTCATTTTATTTACTTATCAATTTGTGTGTTATTTTAATTTTAGACCAAATTTGACCCGACAGACCGGTTAAAATAGAAATACCTAAGATGAACTACATTGCTATAAATGAAAGGCTAACCCATTTACTGGAGGACTGCGTGCCTATTTTTCTCCAGATATGGAATCCCTGGATTCATTCTCCCTATAGACCCCCTATCACGTGAAGTCTTCTTAATTAACATTGTGCTATATTTTGCTAACTCTTACATTGGTGCTGCGGACCGGGAACTGGAGGAGGCAGGACGGGCGGTGGATCCGAGCTGGTAACCAACAGGACTTATACTCCAATACCCTTGAGACAAAAATTTGTTTTCAAATTTAAATTTCATGTGTAGTCAACAATGCTTTTTATTTTTCTCTTTTATTATACTGTTTTAGCTCAATTAGAGTTATATTGTGTCTATACAACATAGTTTGTTTTTTGTTTTTCTTTTCTGTTCGTTTCTTACTTAGGCTCTGGATGTTTGCTTTGCTAGACCGAGCCTACCAAACTGTTTTATTTTAGGTAAACTTTTTCCTTAGAAAATTAGAAAAACGTAGGTAACCTGGCTACCCTTAGACCTTCCCGCATGTGGGGATAGATCTTTTTGGTTAACTTGATTTTGACTATTATATTGTATCTTCTTATGGTGTAATGTAATGTTAACCTTTTCTTCTTTCTTTTTCCCCTTAAGTGGGTATGACTGTATGTTAATAATGTCAAACTGCTACTTGGCTTTTATGTTATCCTCCGGTTTATTTAGTTACCTAATAAAAACCTTTGAAAAAAAAAATAGAAATACCTTTTGGCAAAGGGTATTATTTTAAAACATAACATTTAATATGTGTTTAATGTATTGAAAGTAAACAATAAAAATAAAGTGATACCATAAACTTATATTTCTGTCGCTTAATACGAATAAAAATAATGTACTCTGATGACTTTTATCGTGCCCTTAATTATTATATTTGTTCCCTGGTTTTTCATATACTTTAGTGTTCTCTCATAACATATATCTCTCCTGAGAATTAGATTTTTACTTGAAGTTGGGACCTGCACTTCCAAGTTTAATAGGTAGTTCAGCAGTTTGTGCTTTTTAGCACTTAATATTTCTACTTTGTTGGGTACTTTAAACACAGTAATGATTTCTATATTACACATTTCAAGTGCTTTGGTGAATTGATTCAGTAACTAATTGTAACTCTACTAACTGTGACTTAGTTTCCCCAGTTAAGTGATTTTTTAATTACTGTTGCTTATGACTATTTCAGTTTAGCAAGTCTTTTTCCCAATTAATATTTCATGAGATTAACATAGGATTTAAGATGTTTAATTTTAAATATTATTACTTTCTTTATCTTGTTGCTTCAGGCAATGCATTATGGCAATATTTGAGCAAGCCTATGTTTCTTTGAAATAACTTTTTGCAAGTTTAAATTTGGTATTATCACTTAAAAGAAGGAAAGGTCACCAGGATCAAAAGTGTACATGCAATATTTGTTAGTTACAGCACATTATCAAAGTGCTGTCATGAGTGATGTGTCTTTAATTTCCAGCTTATACCTAAACACTCACACGTCTATTGTCTGTAGAGGCACCCATATAATAGGATAATTTACTTGCACACTTTGTTCTAGAGTGCATATAATATGTGCATCTCTGTGCTTGTTTACTTCCCAGACAGAGTTACATTTGATATTTAGAGGGGATACTTATTGTTCCCTTTGCTGACTTGCTAGGGTTAAGGGTATGTTTTCAATCGTTTCCTTATAAAGCACAGCTTTGAGCCATGTGGTTGGTTTGAATTCATTTTTGCTGCATAGTCTGCATACAACCTATGTTGCTGGAGGTGATAAGTTCCACTAGTATCTCTATTTACTAAGAATTACTATTTATATTATTAATATGCAGCGTTTGCACTCTGCTTACTGGGGACAGATTCTGGAGTCACTGTGGGGGCTACTACGTCATCAGGAGGCTCCCGACACGTGTTTCTGCTGACACACTCTGGTCAACGTTCTTATAATTTAAATGTTTTATCTATTTATTTTGTTTTTCCCTATTCCCTCCTTTCCTTCCATAACCTTCCTGATATCTAATAGGTGATAAATCCCGAATTGAGGAGGTCAATCTCAAGGTGCAGGTTCTGATCTGACAACTGGGAGTGGACGGTCACATTAATAGGTGAGTTATGAGTCTTAAGATTGTAACCCATAATGTCCAAGGGCTGAATGAGCCGGTAAAGAGGGGGATTGCCATATATATTGGAAGCGGATATTGTTTTGTTGCAGGAAACACACTTTAAAAATAATTCAATCCCGAAGTACTTGGGAAAAAAATTTTCGCAGACTTTTCATGCTTTCTCAACACTGGACTTTCAGCATGCAAAAACAGAGATTGAGATAGCCAAAGAAGGTACATTGTAGTGCAAGGGTCCATCAATGGGAGAGAGGTGTCTTTACTAAACATATATGCTCCAAAAGTGGAACAATCGGTGATCACACTACAGCATTCGGCTTGGGTGGTCGGTGGAGATATGAATGCAGTCTTAGACCCTAGACTAGAGATGTTTCCCCTTCCTTGATCCCAACAGCAACAAAAGCACTTAAATCCTTAATCAAAAATCATTCTTTATTCGATGTCTTGAGAGCTCTAAACCAGACGGAAAACAATTATACATTTTACTCAGCTAGTCATACTACTCACTCTAGAATTGATTATATCCCATTGCAGCAACATTTAGCCACAAGCGTGTCAGAAGCCCAGATCCACCCCGTATTTTGGTCAGACCATAATTTGGTCAGTTCTCTAGTCTGAATTTGCTTTCAAGGGGGCATTCCCCAGGCTGATCTCTTAATTCAGCCTTGCTTAACGATAATCTTATGAGGGAGAATAGTAGGAAATCTTTAGAAGATTATTTTCAGTTGACTAGTGGCGGAGAGGTGGACCAGATGGGCGTTTGGGCAGCCCATAAGGCGGTCAGGAGAGGTCTTTGTATACATTTAGGTGCAAGAGCTAAGAAGCTAGAGTGTGTGCAAATTAATGAGCTTAATGCTAAAATCTCCAAGCTGCAAACTCATTTATTGCTAAACTGAAATCCAGCAAAGGTGCATATACAGTATATATATATATATATATATATATATATATATATATCAACCAAAGGCAATAACAGACACTTTTGCTGAGTTTTCTGCAGAACTTTATTCAAACTCAGTCTTGGTTTCGCATACTGCACAGATTTGAAAATTCCTATCTAATATAAATGTCCCTCAATTGGATGAAGATTTACTACACTCACTAAGAGACCCCATTACAGATGAGGACATTTCAATGGCAATCTCATCCATTAAAGCACATAAAGCACCTGGGCCTGTTGGCTTTACAAACTATTATTTCAAACAATTCAGGGACATTCTCTCACTGCATCTCAAATTACTATTCAATGAATTTCTAAATGGAAGACCAATTAAGACAGGGTTTCTTGAGGCTTAAATTATTGTATTGCACAAGGAAGGGAAGGACCCAGCCCAATGCCAGAGTTATAGACCGACCTCACTGATCAATGGCGATATTAAATTATATTCTAACATATTAGCGAACAGATTGACACAATTGCTTCCACATTTGATCCACTCAGATCAGGTTGGCTTCATCCGTATAAAGGAGGCTCCGGACAACACTAGGTGGACCTTTTTAATCTGATGGATGTTCCGTCCATAAGGAAAATCCCTATAATGCTTCTCTCCCTAGATGTGGAAAAGGCATTTGACAGAATAGATTGGTGCTACATGAGAGAAGTTCGGATTAAACAACACTTTTGTTAAAAGTATTATGACACTTTACTCTGGTCCAAGACCGTACCAAATCCTACCAAGGATTTTACTGAAAAATGTGTACACATATCAGGGTTTAAGGTTAATGCAAGTAAAAGTGAGGCTCTGAACATATCTCTTCTGCAGCAAATGGAGAGCCTGTTAGCAGGGAATTTTTCTTTCAAATGGGCACAGAGATCCATTAAGTATTTAGGCATTAACATACCTAAGCGGACTAACTTAATTTATGGGGCTAATTATGCAAACATTTTCAAAAACCTTTTTAAGGACCTAATGAGCTGGGCCTCCCATCCGATCTAATGGCTGGGGAGAATTAATGCAGTAAAAATGAACACCTTGCCGAAAATAATGTACATTTTTAGAACACTTTCAAGTGCAATTAAAACAATAGAAGTCAGGAAACTACAAATAGCAATCCTCCACTTTATATGGAATCATAAGAGGCCTAGAGTGAATAGATTATCCATGATAGCCTCAAAAAGGATTGGTGGTTTATCTACTCCAGGCTTAGCTATTATAAATCATCCCGTTTGGCACAGCTATCCAAATAGTTTACCAAGGAAATTGGTCCATGCTGGGTAGATATAGAGTCTGACCTACTCAAAGAACAGAACCTTATTATAAAGCAAGTGCCATGGTCAAGTTTAAGAAAGAAAATTAAACTGGGTGATCTACCCCAGAGTATCATTCACTCCATTAGCTTATGGAAGAGAATTAACAAACGTGCACCATTACTAGGAGCAGGGTCATGGCTCACTCCTCTGTGGCTACCTTCACAAGACTCAGTGGGGGAATCTAAGTGTCAGTTTGCATGGTGGTATCATCAAAATTTGCATGTAGCAGCAGACATCTTGCTAAAAGATCCGATTTGGTCCTCAAGAGGCTTTAGGGAGCAATATCACCCACCCCGGAGAGAGTGGCTGAGATTGGCAGCCATAAGCACCAATCTGGCCTCCATTATAAAAAGCAACAGTCCTTCTAGAAAATCGACATTTGAGAACTGATGTCTACATAATGCTATTGACAAGAAGAATATCTCTGCCACATATATCTGCTTAATTGATCAAGCAGCTAAAGATAAGTTAGCTTGCAAAGTGGCTTGGGAAAAATAATTAAAGGTAACTCTGGAGGAGGTACAATGGGCAAAAATCCTTAAAAGTGCTGCAAACTCTTCTTTAAACTTAGCCATAAGAGAGAATTAATAAAAAATACAAAACAATTTTCAGATGGTATCTTACACCAGAAAGATTACATAAGTCAAAAGAGTCTTTCAATGGAAACTGTTTTAGAGGGTGACGAACCTGGTACCTTGGGACATGCACTCTAGGATTGCACCAAAATAGGTCATATATGAAATAAGGCCTATGACACATTGGAGAAATTAAGTGGGTACATCTGTCCCTAGGAAACCGGAGGAGGCAATCTTGGGACTTCCCATTCAGGGGTTCCAAAAGGACTTGCAGTACTTGACAAACCAGGTGTTTCTTGCCTCTAGAATCATAATAGCTAATCACTGAAAAGAAGGCGTAACCACGCCTGAGGAGGTGAAGAGGAAGCTCCAAAATATTTATAGAACGTGTATATTATCAGCAGAGATAGATGAGAGTTTCAGAAAATTGGCAACCAGCTGGAATCTATGGATGCTTAGGGTAGGTTAGGACTGAGATACAATGGAGTAACAGGATTGGAATGGCAGAAAGTTTGCCTACAACCTCAGCATCCCCCCCCTTCTTTATTTGTTTTTATTCATTTATATATTTTTATTATTTCAGTTTATGACTGTGCACAAATCAAACTGATAATATAAAACATGTTATATTATAAGTTATTGAGGAAAGAAAATACTGAAAAAGGCGGATAAGGCACAGGAAGAAGTGTTTATTTGTTGGAATTTGTATCACGTTTGTATGTTACAAATGGATTTTATGCTCTCTCAGTGTCTTAATAAAGAGAATAAAAAATAAAAAAAAATACATGAACCTAAATAAAAAGTGTGCTCGGCATTTATTAAACAGATTTGCCTTTACTGCTGATTTAAAGTAATTTCTATTCTGTGTATGAGATCCATGTGTATAAAATGGGTCTCTGTGTATGCATTCCTTGCTACATCAGAAAGTTGATGCAAAATCCACATTGGCTTTCTGGGATAGATATTTGCCTCCAGCCAATAATATACCTCCCACCTGTCCTATCTTGTTCTTCTAGATCTGCCTGTGTCCTGCACAACTATGAGCCCAATTAAATTGCAAGTCTGCATCTCACGGGATACAGGCCGTATGTCTGCGGGCGTGCTTCGGGTTCCCGTTTGTCTCTGATTCCGGTGCTATTCAATTGAACAAGCCCGCAAGTTAGAGCGTGAATGCCGAAGCCATAAACCATGCACTCATCCGTAGCAGTTCAGGGCGGGAATACGATCAATTAAGCAGGGTTGTAACCACCCATTAAAATGAGACCGCCATCATTATGGCAGGAAAACATGGAGGTTACATGTCAATGAATTAAGTTCGGGGGTCCGATATGCGATGGGACTTGCAAACCCTCAAAATACGAAATAGTAAAAATGACTGTCAATATTGTTCTTGTCCATATGGGTGGCCTGATATGTATTAACTCATTCATTCCCGAGATCGATATAACCCCGAAATGACACATAAAAAAATATGTTTTTTTTATTGCTGATTTGCGAGCTTGAGACTGTTGTGCTATTAATTCTAATGTCTTTCATCGCTTTCCCTATCATTTACAGTGCAGTATTGATTTTTTATTTGCATTCACAGTGCTGCGGACAGGGGTTGAACCCCCTTGCGGGTTCTCCCTTGTACTCATAGGATTTTCTCCTACATTTGCCGTTTATGGGTGTGAAATCATTTGGGAGCTTGCGGAATTGTATCAATTGAATAGCGATTCTCAATTTTAGGGATCGTAAATCTTGCGGATTGGAAATATCAAAGGCATTGAGCGGATGTAAGTTCCGGGTTTAACAACCGCAAGGTTTTCAGGGCCATAACCCGTAAACCACTTGGAGCCTGCAAAAACATGCCAATTAAAAAAGCAAATTAAATTACGGCCTCACTTACAGGCTCTAGAAAGTTACGATTGCTCAATTGAATCGGGCTCTTTATCTAAATTTGAGTACAGTCTCACCATCTTTACCTGTGAAGGGTCTCAAATAGTTTACTTTTACATAATACTATGTATTTAAGATACAAACATTTTATTCTGTTAAATGTCACTAGCTTTTTTCTATTACCTGCAATAAAAGTGGCTGTGTAGGACACAGACAGAATATATACAGCAATGTGAATCTGTGGGTCTGTAGGCAGAACCCCATATGCTGTAAGACACTCTAGTCCTCCAGTCAGTCTGTGGGGAATGAAAAACTAGAACAATCTCAAACAATGAAAGCATCACTGTTTTGAACATGCTGGGAGTCTAACTGACAAAGCTGTTAGTCACAGCCAGCTACATAGACTTCAAGGCACCATGTAGTATGCAGCATATTGGCTACAGCTGTGATACACTTCTGCTCATTATTAATGCAGGTCACTGGAGGATGGCTAAAGGTGGCATTAGAAGCCCATATAAACACAAAAATCAAGATAAGACACAAGATCTTATTAACAAAAATATACTTAAAAAAAAACTAAAGTGTATTTTACTTTATTTTCACTGCTCTCTATGGCCCTCATTCAATTGCAATTTGGCCATTTGAATAGGGCTCTAAATAAGCACATAACATATTTTTTTTAAAGAAGTTTTTAGTTAGTGAAGACCTTGCTTTTGGATAGATGTTTACTAACTAAAAACTCCTTTAAAAAAAATATGTTATGTGCTTATTTAGAGCCCTATTTAATTGGCCAAATTGCAATTGAATGAGGGCCTATGTATCTGAAGAGAATTTTGGATGACTTTAGTGGCAGTTTAAGCTCTAGAAATGCAACTAAACTCCCCTTCATTCATTAAAACGCATGAGTTTATGTATATAAAGATACTCTACCAGAGAATTTATTTAAAAAAAAACAATTTTATTATGTAAAGGAAACAGCTCATAAATAACAGTTAAAATGTATATAAAATATGCAAGTAATAAAACCAATTTTAATTAAAATAACAAAATTAAAAAACACAAAAATCAATATATATACACTGTTACATATTGTAATCTAATCTGCTTGATATCTGTGCAGTAGGAATGATTCAAGCAGCCTTAACTCATTGATCCCAAATTAAAAAAGAAAAAAGTAAAATATTTCCTTATAATCTGCAAGCCTGCGTAAAGAGAGGTCCTCTATTGACATCACTCTGAGTGCCCAAGTATGGAAGAGCTTGGCCAGCTGTATCTTCTGTGTATCTGGGACTATTCATTCCTTATGCACAAGGGTTACATAGTTACATAGTAATCTAGGTTGAAAAAAGACCCTAGTCCACCAAGTTCAACCCCTCCAGATCTCCCCCGATCTGCAATACGCGGATTCATTGTTAATTGATCCAGAGGAAGGCAAACAGAAGAAAAAAAACAGTAAAACTTTGCCAATTGTCTCAACAGGAAAAAAAATCCTTCCTGACACTAGATACTGGCGATCGGATTCAACCCAGGATCAATACTCCCTCTCTATTTATCCAGGATAGCCCTTAATGCCCCTTTTATTTAAAAATATATCAAATCCCTTTTTAAAATTATCTATTAAATCCGCTGTCACCACCTCCTTTGGTAGAGAATTCCACAGATTACCCACCCTTACTGTGAAGAACCATTGTATTTCTTTAAAATGGAATCTTTTTACTTCTATTCTCAAAGGATGTCCCCTTGTCCGTTGAAAACCTCTTGGCACAAAAAGTTCCCTTGACAAAGCCTTGTATTGACCCTGCATCAGGTGGTGCAGAGACAGCAACAGTGGTCAGTCTTTACAATCCATGTAATATCTTGTCCAACTGAATTATGTCAAAGCTGCCCGTGGAGTAATCACAAAAATGGAACTTGGCAGCAGATAAGAATCAGTTGGCCCATCTTATGTTTTTTATCTTTTGTGTTTTGCATCCATCCAAAAAATGTTTATGTCCCTTGTTGCATTATCCTTTACAAGGAAAATCCTATGAATGCAGAAATTGTGTCAGCAATTGGTCACCCTAAGGGTCATAGGATGCTCCAAACATGGACTCCTTAAGGAGATTAGCACCTCAATTGAGAGACCCAGAAAGACAAAATGCACAGCTGGAGTTTGCCGTTTTCCCCTGGAAATAAGAGTTGCCCATTTTTGGTCTGGATATATCTTCTGAGTGAAATCAGACTGATATGCTTCAAGATATTTCTCCACTGTGAAAGGCAAATATTGATATTAAGCTACTTCCCAGTTATAACAGCAACTTAAAAATGGCTTCTTTCTTACCATGCACCAGGACAATTGTAGCGCTACGGAATATGTTGGATCGTTACAAATAAAGGAAATAATAATAATATAGAAGTATTTGGCAGCAGATAAGACACTTTATCTAGACTGTCAGTTACTGCACTGTATACAAAGGATCAGTGCTGGGAATCCCTGATTTTAGAGTTGGATTAGGACAATAGAGACGATCACATCTTCTGTACAGAGGTAGATGTGTGTATACATACTCCAGTATAAACATGGAGCATTTTACACTTTCCAACACAAGCAGTGGAGTACAGGTCCTGAGAATGTGTCACAGTGCAACATATAACAAACATGAGAACCCTATAATGTGTCATTCCTGAATTATGGATCCCAGAGGGTCCTATCCCAGCATTTTGTTTCCTCTTCTATTTGATGCTCATAATTCACAGAGCAAATGATGGTTTTGGCTTTCTATATACTGAATAAACAAGGAATCTGCCATTCCAGACAGAATATTGTGTCCAGCAACTATCCTACGGTTTGACCAGTCTCTGAGGTTCCTGTTGTGGGAAATTGGCGAGAGATCCTGAATAGATACCATGTTGTCTTGTTACTCATCCCATAGGACACTCTGATCTTGGTCCTCCTTCCAACTTTTTAGCTTCCACCTGATAGCCACAGGAAGAGGGAGCAGCTCAGCCAAATCAGTCCATGCCAAGCTGTGGGCCAGGGTGTGGATGCACCGCTCCTGCAGAGAGGGGAAGCTGCTGCACCTCATTCCCAACGCCAGCTCTGTACCTGGTGCAGTGGAGGAAACCATTGGATATAGAGGCGATTGGGCCTACGAAATAAGAACAACAATCAGACAAACTACCACCATATTAATGTTAAAGAACCCTGCAGATTAGAAAATACCTCCCGTTTGTGAAGTATGTAACAAACTAACTCCATTGGACGCTGTATTAGCCATGAGTATAAAATCAATTTTTACTGAAAATATGCATTTCATCTTCTCTAATCTGGAACCTGAGTACATGCGGTAATCTTATCTATCAGTTAACTAAAGAGCTAGTGAATGGAATGCAAAATAATTTATGGACCTCCCTTGGAACTTTTCTTTACCATATAATTGCCTGTAGGTATATAAAAAAGCCAACATTTTATTTATTTGTGTGACCCCTAGGTTGATCAGAACATTTTTCGATAAAAATAATTATTTGTCCATTTCCCCTAATAAATGAAGAGATCCCTTTACTCAACTCCTCAGCCAGTTGCAGAGGGTCCATACCTTGTTATCTGTAGAGAGTAGGTTCAGGGGGAGACACCTACACTCTTTCCTCACACCCCCCAAAGGGGATAACTTGCAGCTCTTTATTTTATTTATTTATTTACATTTGTATTTATCACCTTTATCCAAGGCACTTGGAAATGGTACAAATTCATTTTAGATATAGAGGATTACATTGTATTGAACAAACCTACTGGCCAGAACATAAAGGGAGGTTTAGGTTGGTTGCTGAAATAGTGCATGGCTCAGGGGCATGGACATAACAGGTCAACCAGAATATCGGCCGATGTTGGGTAGGAGAATTTACGACTTGGCAGACTTGGTAAGAGAGGAAGTGGGTCTTCAGAGATTTAGCACATTTTTCATAAACTTGGGGATTGTCTTATGTAGAGTGGAAGTTTATTCCAGTCCAGGGATACAAGGAGGGAGAAAGAACAGAAGCAGGATTGGGCACAAGGTGGGAATGTGAGTGTTGAGCGGCTTTTAGATCTATAAGTGAAGCTTGCTCCTGCAGAAATGTAAATGCCACGGTCACACCTGCAACATTCACCAACGTATTTTGGATGCCACTAGAAACCACCAGGTTTATCAACTTACCAACAATTACGATTAATTTAAAAGAGCTTAATATAGTCTATACTAGCTGTGCATCTCAATATACTAATTTGCAGGTCAGATTTCATGATAGTCGTGAGGGGTTTAGTTTTTTTCTATTTCTGTTATCAACAACTATGTGATAATAAATGGCTTTATATGATCACTATCCTTCAATAAAAGCCATTTATTTTACATGATCAGTCATATTTTCAAAATAAATGCCAAAATGTCACTATTTCTGCCAGGGTATGCAAACTTTTAAGCACAACTGTATACTAATTTATTTATATGTATAACATTTTGTTTATACCTACATTCCAGTCCCTTGTACATTCCAGTACCCCATACCTTGTTCAGTCCTGTGAATGCCACACCCAGGCTCTGCCTGTCCCTATAAAATCTCAGGGTCCCATCCTCCAGGTTGAGGTGCACTCCAATCACTGTCCCTTGTTTGTAGAAGGGGTCTGTGTACCTCTGGCTGTGGCCCCCGTGCCGGACTGTGCCTTTATAAGACAATCCCCAGCTGTCTCCATCCATCCCTAGAGAACAAGACAGATACATGAGATGAGAGACTATCCAGATAGATATAAACTTTTAAATCTATTAAATATTAATGATGGCAGTTTTGGTAAACTGCACTGTTAGTTTATAAATGGTGTTTTGAATATCTAAACTTTTTGATAATGGGCAAAAAAAATATATTAAATAAAACAACATTTACATTTTTAATTTGTAGATGTAATTATTCTTTTCTGCTGTCTGCCACTGAAGCTTGTGTGTTCTTGGAAACGTATGAGCTTTCCATTAGTCCTGATGACAAATTTTCAATGTGAAGAAAAGCTTGATCTGCATTCAAATTCTCCACCCATCTCAGCAGAATGCAAAATGGTAGAATCCTCAGCAGCATAATTCTAAAACCATGTTATTGTTGCCTGTTTTAAAGCATAGTTCTTGTAGAGGTAGTGTGGTAATTTTTTCTATAATACTATAAATTATTTGTATGAATAAGACTTTCTGAACCTCTTAGTTATGTGCCTACCTTTGTGTTAAGAAATGATTCATTTGTATTTACCCCCAGTTTGCACATGCTCAGAGTGATTGCATCAAGAGGTTGGTATCTGAAAGCAATGTCCAGCATTCCAATCCACTATAGTAGAGAGAGAGAGGAGAGAGGCAGGGGGAGAGAGGGGAGGGAGAAAGAGAAAGAGGGGAGGGAGAGAGGGAAGGGGGAGAGAGGTAGAGAGAGGGAAGGGGGAGAGAGGTAGAGAGAGGGAAGAGGGGTAGAGAGAAGGGAGAGAGAGAAGGGAGAGAGGGAAGGGAGAGAGGGGAGGGAGATAGAGAGAGAGGGAAGGGGGAGAGGGGGAAGGAGGAGAGGGGGGGTGGGGGAAGGGAGAGAGGGGGAAGGGAGAGAGGGGGAAGGGAAAGAGGGGTAAGGGAAAGAGGGGGAAGGGAGAGAGGGGGGAAGGGAAAGAGGGGGAAGGGAAAGAGGGGGAAGGGAAAGAGGGGGAAGGGAAAGAGGGGGAAGGGAGAGAGGGGGGAAGGGAGAGAGGGGGGAAGGGAGAGGGGGGAGGGAGAGAGGGGGAAGGGAGAGAGGGGGGAAGGAAGAGGGGGGAAGGGAGAGAGGGGGAAAGGGAGAGAGAGAGGGAAAGGGAGAGAGAGAGGGAAGGGGGAGAGAGAGGGAAGGGGGAGAGAGAGGGAAGGGGGAGAGGGGGAGTGGGGGAAGGGAGAGAGGGGGAAGGGAGAGAGGGGGGAAGGGAGAGAGGGGGGAAGGGAGAGGGGGGGGGAGGGAGAGAGGGGGAAGGGAGAGAGGGGGGACGGAAGAGGGGGGAAGGGAGAGAGGGGGGAAGGGAGAGAGGGGGAAAGGGAGAGAGAGAGGGAAGGGGAGAGAGAGAGGGAAGGGGAGAGAGAGAGGGAAGGGGAGAGAGAGAGGGAAGGGGAGAGAGAGAGGGAAGGGGAGAGAGAGAGGGAAGGGGGAGAGAGAGGGAAGGAAGAGAGGGGGAAGGAAGAGAGGGGGAAGGAAGAGAGGGGGAAGGAAGAGAGGGGGAAGGAAGAGAGGGGGAAGGGGAAGAGGGGGAAGGGGAAGAGGGGGAAGGGAGAGAGGGGGGAGCTAGAGAGGGGGAAGGGAGAGAGGGGGAAGGGGGAGAGGGAAGGGGGAGAGAGGTAGAGAGAGGGAAGAGAGGTAGAGAGAGAGGGTAGAGGGAAGAGAGAGAGAGGTAGAGAGAGGGGTAGAGAGAAGGGAGAGAGGTAGAGAGGGGATGGATGGAGAGCGGGAGGGAGGGAAAGGAAGAGAGGGGAGGGAGAAAAAGAGAAAGGGGGAGGGAGAAAGAGGGGAAGGAGAACAACAGAGAGTGAAAGGAGAAAGAGAGAGAGAGAGGGGTGCATAGAGAGGGCGCATAGACAGGCAGAGGGAACAGAGAGAGACAGCACTGGGAGAGACAGAACAGACTATATGATACCGTAATTTATGATGGGCAAGTTACTAGTTGTCATAAATCAAATATTATGAGCTGTGATGACAACAATATCTAGAACGGAGGAGACAGAAAGATTATATCGGAGTCAGGCATGTTTTATATGCATTATATTGGTCCTTGAAATAATCACTGCTTTACAGCAGATGTTCTTAAACTTCTATTTGGTCTGTGAGATCCAGAACATGTTTATCAAGAACTGATTTGAATAGAGCACAGCATAACTGCATAGCTATCACAAGAAAGCTAATAATATTACTCTTTATTTATAAAGCATTAACATTTTCCATAGCGCTTTTTACAAATTTAAATATTTTCTTCATTTTTCTTTTCATTCTCCTCAATGTGAAAGAAAAAAATAAATGGATCTTCAGCAATACATACACTTACCTAGCAAGTCAATGTACCGATAGCTCCCAGCATGCAATATGGCTCTGGCAGTACCAACACCAACCATGACTGACAGACCAGAGGGGGGCTCTAGAAACTCAATTTCCCAGTAATGTTCCCCTTGCAGAAACCCTGTGCATTGAAAGAAGCAGATGATACATTGTTGAGTAAAATGTCTGAAAATTGCCCAAGGAGTATAAGTAGGACATAAAGGGTGTGCATAAAGTGAGGGGAGATAGAAAAGGGCCGCCATTAAGTGAAAGACAAAAAGCTTTGTGATGAGAGAGAAATATGGATATGTGATTATCATGACTGCTGTATACACCTATCAGTGGCCCTCCATCCAGAACCAACTTCACACTTTTATAGACAAGTAAAGAGAATAATGGAATGCATGGGCAACAATTTATATTCAAGGCTGTAATTTCATACATTGAAAAGACTATGGTTGGCTGTATGTCTAAGTCATATTTTGAGATTTTAGGGCTTAACAAATCCCAGGGAGTCATGGACCCTAATGCTTTACTGTTTTCTCCTATATTTTTTAGTTATTATAAATATACTAGAGAATTGCCCGTCAAAAAATGACGCAATGAAATTGTAAGGTAGCTAATGCGGTTTGGTGAGTAATAATGAAATATATAATACATTAATAAATTAATATACTTTACGTATTTTGAAGCATTGTGTTGAAGAGCTGTGAATGTGTTTTGATGTTGCTGCAGCATTAGTGGTGTGGAGCTGCTGCGTAAGCGTGGTGAATGTGTGCAGTGTAATAGTGTGCATGCGCGAGACCAAACCGTTAGCGTAGTTGTGTACTTCCACATTAAAATGCTGGCAAATGTGTGGTATGCGTCTGTAGCGGAATATCCGTAGGTGTTTTGTGGTGTTTCTTGGTGTTTTGCGTGTTTAGAGTCCTGTAGCCTCTTTTTCGTTTTGTTCGGCAGCCATTTTTTCTCTCAGAGAATTTTCGAGTGTCTAAACTCTTTTATTTTGAGTTAAATTAAGGTGTAACTTCATTTTTTGAGGTCCTGGATGCCCCCTCTTGCTGTAGGTAAGCTTTTTATGTATGTGTTGTGTGTATTTATTGTGTTTTTCATTTTTTCCTGTCCGCGGGTTGCGGGCAATTTTTGCGAGGCCGTAATGAGTGGTAACGTGTCTCGTATGTTGTTTGCGTTGCGACATAAAGTTTGCGAGGGTCGCAGTTGCTGTGTCGTGTTGTTTGCATTACGACGTAAAGTTTGCAAGGGTCGCAGTTGCTGGCAAGGAGCGCATTCGGCGCTCCATGCCAGCAACTGAGGCCCTGGCGTTAGCAACAACTCGTACGCTCACAGCTGTTTCTCCTGTTCAGGGTAGAATTGCCTGGCATTTCAGGGCTGGATCACTATATTGTGTGGGACCAGACTGATATACTACAGGATGTTTCTCTGTGAAGGGCACAAGTGGCTAAAAGAGGTTGTTCTCAGAGTGGATAATCATCTCCATAGAACTAACCTATTAAGGGTAGCTTATTCTCTGATTGAGCGCCTCTATTGTTGGTATTGCTTATGCAAATTACCCTTAGGGCTTAGTCTCCCTAAGGGTGATGGAGGACTCCAGACGTGAACCCCTTGCTCACTGTGCTTTAAGGAGTTCAGCTACACCTTACTGACGAGGCCCAATGAAGACCGAAATGTACATCTGGGGTTTGCTGTTTCTCCTGTTCAGGGTAGAATTGCCTGGTATTTTAGGGCTGGATCACTCTTTTGAGTGAGCCCAGACTGATATACTACAGGATATTTCTCTCTGTGAAGGGCACAGGGGGCTAAAAGAGGTTGCTCTCAGAGTAGATTATCATATCCATAGAACTACCTATTAAGGATAGTTTGTTCGCTGCCTAAGCACCTTTATTGTTGGTATTGCTTAATACAAATATATATTCTAAATTCCTTCTGTGGCTTCCAAAAAGTGTGGCTGGCACAAATCTGACAGCCCACATTTGGCTCTAGAGTCCATGGTTCAGAAGAGGCTGAACGAAATTAAATACTAGCTCCATGACACTTTTACTATCTATAATAGCAAATTGCTCCTAGTTGGGCACAAAGTGCATTACAATATTTGCCCATGTATTGGGTTACTCAATGACTTGGGTAAACAAATAATCTTCCTGTGGGACATATCCGATGATGGGGACACTTGAACTGTTAAGGAGAGAGAGTTCAACAGAACTGGATCTTCTTGACTAAAATTTTTAGCACCAAAAGATGGTAAGTGACCTCTTTGTATATTTAACGGTTATACATTTGCTGATTGAAGAGTGTGGGAAGGACAATAGGGAACCAAGAGCTTGGCCCTGGTCACTTAGAGCTTTGAAGCCAGTCTTCCAATAAATTCATTTGATAGGTAACCAGCACAGAGAATGTAGAATGGGTTTTATGTGACAGGAGCAGGTCTTGGTCGTCGGCAGCCTTGGCGCCACATTCTGCTCCATCTATAAGCCGTGTATTTACTTTTCGGGAAGTCCCAGGAACAGTGCAATGCGTTTTTAGTCAGACACATTTTTAAGACATCTTGTTAAGACATCTTGTTTTACATCACTGCTCTTGTCTTACCTGTGTTCCCTCGGACCCCAGCAGTGCCAGTACTGCCCAGCACTGGATCTGTATGGAAGTAGACCGCTCGCTGGCATGGGGACAGATCTACAGCTGGGGACTGACCCTTCACATCCCATACCCAGCTGGACTCTACAAACCCCACTGGCATTGGAAAATCTGGGAAGACAACCCTGAAACCAAACAAAAGAGTTTGATTAATGTGTGGACACACTCTCATTCGTTGATGGGGTAGCTACCTACTAATTATATTTTGTGATATTAATTGGACACTGTAGTCCCACATTTTCATGCAGAGATTCAGTGAAAAGCAACAAAATATATTTTGTGAAAAAAGGTTATGTTAATTGGAATAAATATTACTATTATTATCATTACCATTTTTTTGTAATGCACCAACATATTCTGTAGAGCTATAGAAGGGTTAAGTACAAAACCAAAACAATATTAAACACATAGCAAAAAATTGAGTGCCCTATCTTTGGATTTTAAATCTTACGTACATGGTGCTTTTTTTCACAGCACCTTATAAGATCAAAAACTCACAAACGTACAGTCTAATTAAAAGGAAGAAAAAAGAGTTTGTGAGTAATCAAAGAGAGTAGAGGGTTAATTAGTGATCATGTTTGTGGGTGTGTCAGCTGTGAAAAATGGAGGTGATAGTACTAAACCTGCACTATCAGTTATCAAAAATCATGAGTAGGTGGGAGGGTCTAGGTCCAGCGGCAAAAGATTACAAGGCAAATTGAACTGGGAAAATGTCAGTTTTAGAGTAATACTGCTGAGCGGATGGTACAAGGCCCAGTGACATTGGCCAAACCTCTGCAGAAGTCATAGAAATATATTACCTGTGGCCAGTGCTGTCCTCTCATTGGTTAGTGTTGAGGTATTATTACCTGTGGTCAGTCTCTGTATATTACCTGTGGCCAGTGCTGGTCCTCTCATTGGTTAGTGTTGTGGTATTATTACATGTGGTCAGTCTCTGTATATTATCTGTGGTCAGTGCTCTGTCCTCACAGCCTTATTAAATTGCGATTTGGCCAATTGAATAGGGCTCTATATAAGCACAGGATATATTTTTTACAGAAGTGTTTAGTTAGTGAAATTCTATCCAAAAGCAAGGTCTTCACTAACTAAAAACTTCTGTAAAAAATATGTTCTGTGCTAATATAGAGCCCTATTCAATTGGCCAAATCGCAATTTAATAATGCTGATAGTTAGTATTGGAATATATTACTTGTGGTCAGTGCACTGTCCTCTCATTGTTAGTATTGGAGTATATTATCTGTGGTCAGTCTCTGTATATTACCTGTGGTCAGTGCTCTGTCCTCTCATTGTTAGTATTGGGTTATATTCCTTGTGGCAAGTCTCTGTATATGACCTGTGGTCAGTCTCTGTATATTATCTGTGGTTAGTCTCTGTATATTACCTGTGGTCAGTGCTCTGTCCTCTCATTGTTAGTATTGGAGTATATTATCTGTGGTCATTCTCTGTATATTACCTGTGGTCAGTCTCTGTATATTACCTATGGTCAGTCTCTGTATATTACCTGTGGTAAGTCTCTGTATATTACCTGTGGTCAGTCTCTGTATATTATCTGTGGTTAGTCTCTGTATATTACCTGTGGTCAGTGATCTGTCCTCTCATTGTTAGTATTGGGGTACAGTGGATATAAATGTCTACACACCCCTGTTAAAATGTCAGGTTTCTGTGCTGTAAAAAAATTAGACAAAGATAAATAATTTCAGAACTTTTTCCACCTTTATTGTGAACTATAAACTGTACAACTCAATTGAAAAACAAACTGAAATCTTTTAGGTGGAGGGAAGAAAAAAAAAAAAAGAAAAATAATGTGGCTGCATAAGTCTGCACACCCTCTTATAACTGGGGATGTAGCTGTTTTCAGAATTAAGCAATCACATTCCAAATTGTTTTAAATAGGATATTTATAGAATAAGTGCCTCTGATTAACCCCAAATAAAGTTCAGCTGGTCTTTCCTGAAATTTTCTTAGTCGCATCCCACAGCAAAAGCCATGGCCCACAGAGAGCTTCCAAAACATCAGAGGGATCTCATTGTTAAAAGGTATCATTCAGGAGAAGGGTACAAAAGAATTTCCAAGACATTAGATATACCATGGAACACAGTGAAGACAGTCATCATCAAGTGGAGAAAATATGGCACAACAGTGACATTACCAAGAACTGGAGCTCCCACCAAAATTGATGAAAAGACGAGAAGAAGGTCTGGGAGGCTACCAAGAGGCCTACAGCAAAATTAAAGGAGCTGTAGGAATACCTGGCAAGTACTGGCTGTGTGGTACATGTGACAACAATCTCCTGTATTCTTCATATGTCTGGGCTATGGGGTAGAGTGGCAAGACGAAAGCCTTTTCTTACGAAGAAAAACATCCAAGCCAGGCTACATTTTGCAAAAACACATCTGAAGTCTCCCAAAAGCATATGGGAAAAGGTGTTGTGGTCTGATGAAACCAAGGTTGAACTTTTTGTCCATAGTTCCAAAAGATATGTTTGGCGCAAAAACAACACTGCACATCACCAAAAGAACACCATACCCACAGTAAAGCATAGTGGTGGCAGCATCATGCTTTAGGGCTGTTTTTCTTCAGCTGGAACTGGGGCCTTAGTTAAGATAGAGGGAATTATGAACAGTTCCAAATACCAGTCAATATTGGCACAAAACCTTCAGGCTTCTGCTAGAAAGCTGAACATGAAGAGGAACTTCATCTTTCAGCATGACAACGACCCAAAGCATACATCCAAATCAACAAAGGAATGGCTTCACCAGAAGAAGATTAAAGTTTTGGAATGGCCCAGCCAGAGCCCAGACCTGAATCTGATTGAAAATCTGTGGGGTGATCTGAAGAGGGCTGTGCACAAGAGATGCCCTCGCAATCTGACAGATTTGGAGTGTTTTTGCTAAGAAGAGTGGGCAAATCTTGCCAAGTCAAAATGTGCCATGCTGATAGACTCATACCCAAAAAGACTGAGTGCTGTAATAAAATCAATAGGTGCTTCAACAAAGTATTAGTTTAAGGGTGTGCATACTTATGCAACCATATTATTTTATTTTTATATTTTTCTACCTAAAAGATTTCAGTTTGTTTTTCAGTTTATAGGTCACATTAAAGGTAGAAAAAGTTCTGAAATGATTTATCTTTGTCTAATTTTTTTTACTGCACAGAAACCTGACATTTTAACAGGGGTGTGTAGACTTTTTATATCCACTGTATATTACTTGTGGCCAGTCTCTGTATATTATCTGTGGTCAGTCTCTATCTATCATCTGTGGTAAGTCTCTGTATATTACCTGTGGTCAGCGTCTGTATATTACCTGTGGTCAGTGCTCTGTCCTCTCATTGTTAGTATTGGGGTATATTACTTGTGGTCAGTCTCTGTATATTACCTGTGGTCAGTGCTCTGTCCTCTCATTGTTAGTATTAGGGTATATGACCTGTGGTCAGTCTCTGTATATTATCTGTGGTCAGTCTCTGTATATTACCTGTGGCCAGTCTCTTTATTTTACCTGTGATCAGTGCTCTGTCCTCTCATTGTTAGTATTGGGGTATATTACCTGTGGTCAGTCTCTGTATATTATCTGTGGTCAGTCTCTGTATATTACCTGTGGTCAGTGCTCTGTCCTCTCATTGTTAGTATTGGGGTATATGACCTGTGGTCAGTCTCTGTATATTACCTGTGGTCAGTGCTCTGTCCTCTTCTGCCTCTCATTGGCTCAGCTTCTCACTCTCTCTGTTCCCCTCAGTTCTTCTTTGTTGTTCTGGGGTTGGGAGGTTGTCATTGGTGGAGGCGGTGCTGCCACCAGCCAATAGAATGTTGATATTAACCCAGCCCTTGCGAGGGGAGCTGTGATTGGCTGTGTACAAAACCAGCAGAAACATAAACAACACGTAGTCCTAACCTGCAGCAAATAATACAAGATTAACCTTTGACATCCCGTATGATACATTATATTTCTTCATAAATAAACCAGTTGCTACATATC
Organism: Discoglossus pictus; assembly: GCA_027410445.1. Lineage (NCBI taxonomy): Eukaryota > Metazoa > Chordata > Amphibia > Anura > Alytidae > Discoglossus > Discoglossus pictus. Next base: position 57,929,640 of record CM050175.1, read on the forward strand.
TTTTTAACCCCTTCAGTTCTGTAAAACTTTACTTTTTTAACCCTTTCAGAGAACTACAGCTGATATAACATGTCTATAGTATTCTCTTTTGGAGAACCTAATTTCATAATGAATACAATGTTTTTACCAAGTTTAAAATAGATAATATAACAGTTTATGGATCTTTCCTGTTTGCTGACCACCAGCAGTGGCGGCCGACAGCTAATTATGCTAACAGTTTGCTTGTTTGTCTCTGTAGTGGCCAAAATAAAGACCCCAATGTTATCTGGTAGTAAGAGTACTTGACAAGGGTGGAGAGGGGTCTGAGCCGCACATTACCATATAGGAGCTGCAAAATCAATTGTAAATATTTTAAGAAGTATGTACTGTACAAAAAAACTGCTAGCACAATGTATACAAAGAAGGATAAAGTATAGTTGCTACAGTTAGCAAATTACAAAGGTATAGACCAAATCTAGTACAAGCAGAAATACAAGTACAGATACATTACAGGTGGGTCAGCAGACAGCTTGATGTAACAGAGTTGAAGAGCTTACAATCTAGAAATTATTATTAGTGATGATCAAACTTACATTCCATGGAACTGATTGGATATATACATTAAGTTCAAATAATTAATTTAAAAGCAGTATAAAAACCCCAAAGTGCTTTATATTTACAATTGCTTTATTATATGTATTATAAAAATAAAATGTTTATTATTAATAATAAAAAAGTACCTTTGAGGGGACTTGAACCTACAACCCTCAGCGGTCAGTTATTTAGCTTGCTTTGCTATCCTTGTATTTTGTAAAACACAAAGAATTTATACAATGACTCGAATGTTGTGCATCTGATAACTAATATGAATTACTTGTAACTTGCCCGTCATAAATGACAGTGTCACATGTTATGTTCAGTTGTCTGTTTTGTCTCTCTCTCTCTGTGTGTGCCCCCTCTCTCTGTGCTGTGTCTCACTATGTGTGCCTCTATGTGCGCTCTCTCTCTCTGTGCCCTCTCTCTGCCCTCTGTGTGCTCTCCGACACTCGCTCCCCCTTTCTCTCTCTCCCTCTCCCAGCCTCTCTCTGTGCATCCTCTCCCTCTCTCTGTGCCTCCCCCTTTCTGTATGTGTTCTCTTTCTGTGCACTCTCTCTGCGCTCTGTGTGCTCTCCGACACTCGCTCCCCCTTTCTCTCTCTCCCTCTCCCAGCCTCTCTCTGTGCATCCTCTCCCTCTCTCTGTGCCTCCCTCTTTCTGTATGTGTTCTCTTTCTGTGCACTCTCTCTGCGCTCTGTGTGCTCTCCGACACTCGCTCCCCCTTTCTCTCTCTCCCTCTCCCAGCCTCTCTCTGTGCATCCTCTCCCTCTGTCTGTGCCTTCCTCTTTCTGTATGTGTTCTCTTTCTGTGCACTCTCTCTGCGCTCTGTGTGCTCTCTATCCCTTTCTCTCTCTCCCTCTATCTCTCTGTACTCTCTCCCCCACCCTCATGCTCTCTCTGTGTGCTCTCTCTCTCTGTGTGCCCTCTGTCTGCGCTCTGTGTGCTCTCTCTCCCTTTCCCTCCCTCTCTCCCCTTCCCCCCCTCTCTCCCCTTCCCCCTCCCTCTCTCTGTGCTCTGTGTGCTCTCTCTCCCTCTCCTCTCTCTCCCTCCCTTTCCCTCCTTCACCCCCTCTCTTTCCCTCCCTCTCTGAAGCCAGGAATCCCACCCACGTACAGCTGTTTTGGGGTTACTGCCTCTCATCAGCTTGGGGCTGGTTCCTGACTTATGCAGTAGATTTTATGAGTAGGTAGTTCACCACAACAACCATTTAATTTATGGTAGACAAAAGTGCGATGGAAGCCCTCCACATCTAAAACAAGTTTAGACACTCAGAACATTGGCTTCATTACAACTACTGCATAGCTTATTAGCTCCATACCCTATACCGCATAACCCCAATTATCTGTTCTCAGCCACAGAGACTTGCTCCATTATTGCCCCCATTCTGCAGAGCATGGCTTCCTTCGTCTGCCTTGTCCTGCAGAGCATTGCCGTCCTAGCCTTGCCATGGCTACAGGGCTTGAGATGCCACTAGTCCAGTTTTAAACTGGACAGTCCATTTTTGGACATATTTTTCTTTCTAGATTTGTTTTTCGCATTCCTCAAAGACTAACAAGAGAGGCGCCATGCAGGCACTGATGGATCACTTACCTACCACCCAATTGTCCTAGCATTGCATGGCTGTCCTAAGTTGTGGCTCAAGTGCTGCCAAAATGAGATGTGACAAGTTGGTTTAATCATTAAAGAACTAGTTTATGGTTATCTTCACTGCCTAATTAACAAAAAGTACAAAAAAATATCTCTCCTAATCCAAAATTAAGAGACCACTGTCGACATCAATGTGGCTTTCAAACGTTACATTTGAACTTCAGTGTTTAAAGGGACACTGGTTTCATATAAAATCTTTTAACTAGGTTTATTTGATTCTCCTCTATGTAATTTTCATACACAACTTCTTGAACCATTCCCTTTCTCCATTTGTTCTCTCCTGCAGGCTGCCATCATGTTCGTCTGTTACTTGCAGCACTGTATTATGTGAGCAGCGTGCAGAGAAGAACAGAAAGAGAAAAATGGAAGGTTTTAGAAGCTCTTTGAAGTCCAGGTCAATGAGTCAGATTTTGTACCAATGTACACTCACATCTACTTGTGTCAAGCAAATAAGGACATGGAAGAATGCTTAATCATTGAGAGAGAGCAGTGTTTTCTGAGAGAATAAGTCACATATATTCCCTGCTTGGAAACTATCTTGTGACCATGGTGAGAACATTAAGGAGTGTAAAGCTGGGGCTGGGCCAAACTCTACAACTGCCTCTACAACTGCTGCAATATACTGAAATAACACTGACAGAAGAAATGTGATTGTTTCTTGTGACCGCAGAGGCCCAGGTCTTGTGTGACTGACGCATGAGATTGGATTTCTATGAAGAGTATATGTGGTTGTGTAACTTACTGACCAGCATCTTTTTCTATTCTGTCCGATGCCTTCCTGTCTTCTCCTTAAGCCATTATATTATATCAACCTGCCAAGATATAGAGTACAACCTGCTAACTTAATCTGCCCCTTGTGGATCGCTACCTTGGTGTGGTGAAAAGGCTTATTACATAGTTACATAGTTACATAGGGCCTCATTCTATTATCGGCCGTAAATCGGCCGTAAGGCTGCGATTCCTTGCGGGGGTTCTGTTAACTCGCGATTCTATTATACGGCCCCGCAAGGATCTCCTCTTACGGCCGGCCGCATATCTTGGAACCGGCCGTAATCTCAGAAATATAAAAACTCAAAAATAAATTCAAGCCTGCACTGTACAGCTCTGTAAATGCTAGGGATCATATTGGGGGACATGAGGATTAAAAGGAACCCACTCTCAAGCTTGCACATCAGCCCAAACCCGAGTTCAAATTAACTGTTTATTTTCCGGCTGCGGCGTGGGCGGGTCTGAGGTGCTCCAAGCACTCTGGACTTTTTACATGGATATTTTACAAATATTAAAAATTAAATATTTTACGGAATTGAGTACAGGATAATTATGTGCTATTTTTTCTAACACCTAAAATCCCTTTATAGTCTTCTCAAAGTGCAGGATGGCTTTATTTGAGCTATTTTATGTGCTTAATTGGTGCTAGCGAGACCTCTTTCCTGCAAGTAAGCTGCGGCTCGCTTTTAGCCTTGCAGAGAGGTTTCCCGGAGGAATTGAATTGCAAAACTCTTGCGGCCGTTTTAGATCAAAGGCTTTCCTCTGGCGCGAGCGGCCGCAAGAGATAGCAAGGCACCGGCCGCAAGCCTGCCGGAGCCCCCGGCCGTAAGGGAATAGAATAGCCGAATAGCTTGCGGCCGGTCCTTGCGGCCCCGCAACGGCTGCGGCCGCTAATAGAATGAGGCCCATAGTATTTAAGGTTGAAAAAAGACTTTCAGTCCATAAAGCTCAACCTTTTAAGATCTCCTCTGATCTGCAATATGGGGATTAACTATTAATTCATTAGTTGTTAAATAATTATTAATCAATTATTTAATGTTTTTTTAAAAAAAATTGTATTATTATTAATTAGTCCAGAGGAAGGCAAATAGAAAAAAAAAAACATTAAATAATTGATTAATAATTGTACTTCAGTGAAGCTGTGAGCTATACATTGTAGGGCCACCCTAGATTGGCAGGTCATAGCAGAGAAGTCAAACCAATCGCTACCCACTCCAGTATCCTTGCCAAGAAAAACTTATTGATAAGCACAACCATCCAGAAGATATGCCTGGCATGCTGCAGTTTACACGGTCACAGAGAGTCGATCAAGACTGAACAACTAAACAACAACAACTATATCTGATCAGGGAAAAGCAATTATGGATCGAGAGCACAATAAATACACAAACTCTGAATTACGGCTAGTTTCTGAGAATTTACAGTTGAAAAGAAAATGGATTGTGCAGACAACGTAAAAAAGCATCTGTTAAGTACAATTAGTCATGATAACAAAACAAGAAAACAATTATTACAGAAACCCAATTGTACGAGCACTACAGTGACACTTTGTGGCTTTAGCATATAAGCTCCCAGTCACTCCTATCCATCTTCTGGGAATTAGTCGCTGTTTTGTTATTATTTCTTTAGTCTACTGCTGTATATATTTAATTTGTTTATACTATGCCTTACAGGAATAAAGGCTGGTATACCAATAGCGCATTACGTTATGAAATATATTGACTGTAAAAGCTCAGAATATAAACATAAGTGAGTATGCAGACAGGTATCTCACCTTGTTGTTTATTACAAAGTGCTCCAGGCAAACCTGCTCAGAGACTTCGGGAATGTGACTGCTCCAAGACGTCTACAAAGCACAACATCAGTGTCTATATGAACAGACTGACTTGCTGGGAGAACTTTAAAACATAAGCAGTGAGGTAAGAACGTGTCCATACTTCATCTTGGTTTATAGATTAAAGGGACACTGAGATTACAACTTTAAATCCATCTACTAAAAAGAAAAGGCTTTAAATATTACAAAAGCTGTTTTTGCATCCAAATATTGTGTTGTAGGGGTTGAAAAAAATGTGGAATCCTCATACAAACTGCTTTTGGAAGAAAGCCAGAGGCCCTCCTTCTGAATAAATCAAATTAGGGTGTGGCTGGGCACTGTACATTATAGAACTCCCTACTCCCTCTAGTGGCTAAACCTAAAATTATTTCACACGGAGGTCCTGACTGGTCTTGCAAAGAAAAAAACTTTTGCAATATTTAAAACTTCTTTTTTTAAAAGCATGATGTCAAATTGTGATTTTAGTATGTATTTAAACTCATTCAATAAATACTTTTCTATTTTTCACTATTTATTTTTTTTATATTTTTTTATTGTGAAAACAGAGAATACAAATAACTGCACTTCAGGATAAATGAAAACAGTAAAAGAAAACACAATTGCATTTTTATAATATAACATAAAATGTTACTATATCCTTTTACTGGAATTATTTTCTCCTTGTTGATTTATTCAATATTTATATCAATAACAATCTAATATATAATCTACGATTATAAACATTTTATATAGTAAATGAATAATATTTCTCAGAACTGTATTTATCTTTTTCTTCTGCTTTTTATGTCAGATATTTTACATAACAAATCCAATTATTAAGGCTAACATTGTAAACATTTTTAGTAGTAAGTAAAGAACATATTACTCATAAACCTTTTTTCTTAACAACTTATGTTTATAACCAGATTTACAGCTTAATAATGTTTGTATTTTGTGAGCGTTCTTAAACTCTTTGATTTACTTTAGTATTGTGCTAAAATATTGAAATAATAACTTCAGTTCAGAGGCGAGCAATAACTGTCCTCTTTTCTTTTTTTTTTTACGGTAAGCCAGATTGTATCCTAAAATTGGATACAGAGGCGGTCCATCAGATTAGCATATGGAGCAATTAGCACATAGAAACTTTCAGGGGGGGGGGGGGGGGGGAAGTGACATAAGAATATTCTCCACAATTTTATAGACAAGGCACATGGTTAACTCACCTGGTCACTTATTATTAGTCCATGAGGTTTTCTGCACATTCTATTTCAATTGTGGTGTGGGATTTTCTTCTTCATTTACTGCTGATCTGGTGTCTTCTGTTGTTTGAGTATGGATGGTCTTTTGGTACGCTTTGTATTAGGGAATTTTGATTTTGTCCCAGGTTGTTTGAAATTGGTAAGTTCCACAAATGGAGCATCGCTTCACATTCCTCTGGAGTATGACTAGAGTGATGTCTCCCTTCTCTTGATATAATCAGTCTAAAAGGAAAACCCCACATATACTTGTATCCATGATTTGTAATCACCTGTAAAAAGGGTTTCAGGAGTTTCCTTTTGTATAGGGTAGTGGGTGATAAGTCTGAGAAGATAGCCCGTTGACCTCCTTCAATTGCAGGAACACCATATCTAGCTGCTTTCACAAATAAGACTTTTGTAGAAAAATAATGGAATCTGACGATCACATCTCTTGGTCTCTCATTGGAGGATAGCGGAGCTCTTAGGACTCTATGAATCCTGTCTGTTCTATGTTCTTCACTTAGATCTGGTAAAATGTTGGCACATAAATCTTTCATCTATTGAGGTAAATCTTGTACTGACTCTGATAAATTATAATGTTTGACATCCAAGATCTATTTTCTAGATCCTCTTGTATGATTTCAAATTGCTTTTGTTCCCTTTTAAGCCCAATGAGATCCATGAGATTTCCATTTCTATATGTGACTTAATGAGGTTATTATATTTATCTTCTAATTAAAAAACTTTGGTATTTAATGTTGTTATTTCTGCTTTTAATTCCACAGAGATTCTTTGTATCTCAGTTGTAATTTCTAATTTGAAAGATGATAATTCTTTCAAGTCTTGAATATCTCCTTTAGTGCTGGGTGTGAAAGTCTTTTTCCACTTTTTGGTAATTGTTTATCTGGAGTAGCGAGGTGTTGGGAAGAATGCACAATTTGTTTTATGAGCAACAATCTTTTTTTTGAAGAACGTCTCAGAGATTCCAGCCATCTTGCCTGCTTTATATGTTCCTTAGTGAAGATGTTATAATTTCAGTTGGCAGCTAGATGATGGTAGAGTACACAGAAATGTTGTAAACAAAGAGATGAACTCTTACTGTGCTGTCTTTTTTTCAACAAGAAATTGTGTATTTATAGCCTTATAAAGCAGTGCAGAAGTAGTCTGTAATAATTTTTCAGTCACTGTATATATGATTTTTTTTTTTTATCATATAAACTTTATTGAGAGTAATATGAATGGCAGTAACAATTAAAACATTTCAGGAATAAACGTACATTTGACACCTGAACACAGATTTCCTCCAAAATGTAATACTGAGACCATTCTCTCTTTCCTCAAAAAACCTTGTTTTCAAAATTTTTTAGTGATAATTATAATACATATAAATTTCTAACAACTCCGTAAAGATAGTAAACTAGCTGAGCTTAAATAGATTCAGCATAAAGAATAAAAGTGAGAGAGATAAAAGTTTACTCTCGCTTGCCATTCCAAAGGAAAATTCAATATTCCTCCGAACACTCCCCCTCTCCGCCGCCTCTTTAGCACTTTTTTTTTTTTTTCTCCCCAATAATCATTGTATTATTACCTCACCTCCAACAGAACAGTCAGCCTTCTTCCAATCCCGTCCGAACCGCACCGCTCCCCACTCGGCTCCACACCTAGCCGCCTCAGAAAAAACAGGCCCCATCCGACCCCCCAGACTATCCCTCCTCAAGGAATACCGTTTGGTGATCTAATCCAAGGCTCCCAAATTTCCAAAAATGCCGGGAGAGAGTCTAAAAGAGTATAAGTCATCCTTTCATTAATAAATAGAAATTTTACTTTAATAATCACTTCTTGAAAACTGATAGAATTATCTTTCCATCGCCTGGCAATTATGTTCTTGACTGCAAGATAAATCATTTGAGCTAACCTATTGCCTTTTCTCCCTAATTCTGAATGATGTATTCCTAGAAGGCATGTCGCTATTGAAGGTGTAATAGGGGTATGCAATAATCCTGAAATTAGTGTGGCTGCCTTCTCCCAGATCTCAGCCACCCTGGGGCATTGCCACCATGTGTGAATGAAATCCCCCCTACCTTGACACCCTCTAAAGCACTTATCTGAGATTGTTGGAAATATCTTGTTCAATCTGACTGGAGTCGTGTAAGCCCGGTGCAGAATTTTTAGGGAAGTTTCCAAGAGACTGAAATTAAATGAACCCTTGGAGAGATTCAAAAAGGCCTCGGCCCAAGTTGTCCCCTCCCAAGTTTGTTGTAAATCAGATTCCCACTTTATCATGAAGGGGGGCTTTGTAAGATCCGGGGGAGAGTTTAATATGTCATAAAGATTCCCCAGGGTTCCCTTAAAAAGCGGTACATTCTTACATATTGTAGACAGCCAGGTAGCCATGGGGGGTCCATGCTTCCTCACCACCTCCCCTATCCAATATCTTATTTTTGTAAGATTAAATAGCTCTCGCTGGGGTATTATATGATCCCTTTTCACTGTGTCTAGTGTTAAGATTCTGTCGCTGTCCACCCATGATCCCAATTTGTCTAAGTTAAGCGTGCTCCAAAAATTTCTCGATTCTACTGACAGAGAGGTCAAAAGGGAGGGAGATGAGAACACAGAAGTTAGGGGAGACAAGGCGTGGGCTAATTTGTGTTCCCGTCTGGCCCGATTCCAAGTCCTTAAGGTGAAGCTAGTGATAGGGTTACTAATCCGGTCCCCGTATGTCTCTGAGGGAGGAGCCCATAGAATTATTCTCCAAGTCAGGGGAGCCATTAATGCGTCCTCAATAAACACCCAATTTGGTTGGTGATGGATGGAGTGCACCAAGGGGATAAAAGCAAGTTGCGCCGCTTTGAGGTAGTTGGAAAAATTAGGACATGATAGACCGCCCTTGGACTTGTGCCTAAACATTATCCTCCTGGCTATCTTTGGAGGTCGATTCCTCCATATAAATTTAAATACCAGGGATTGGAAACGGGACAACTCTGCATTGTTTATTTGAATGGGCAAAGTCCTGGCTAGGTAGAGCAGCCTTGGCAAGATGTTCATCTTGACCGCAGCAATCCGACCCGTCCAGGAGATATGCCGCCTCGACCAGATGTTTAGGTCTCTCTGCAGTGTTCTAAAGAGGGGAGGGAAGTTAGCTTTATACATTTCTGCTAATGTACTGGTTAGATTAATTCCCAAGTATTTAATGTGAGAGGCTGGCCACAGGAAATTATATGTTAGTTTCAGCTGGTTCAATATGTCTGGGGGAAGACCAACACTAAGGGCCTCTGTCTTCTCCTGGTTCAATCTGAGCCCTGACAAGGAGCTATACTGCGTGATCGTTTCCATCAGAGCTTGAATCGATGGGCCCGGGTTCGTCAGGGTACAAAGGAGGTCATCAGCAAATAAAGAACATTTCACATGCTGATGTCCCACCCGTACACCACCTATTTTGGAATTTGCTCTGATCGCCTGGGCTAAAGGTTCAATTGCTAGTGCAAAGAGGAGTGGAGATAGTGGGCAGCCCTGCCGAGTGCCGCGTCCGATATTGATATAGGCTCTCTGAGAACCGGGTAGCTTAAGGCAGGCTTTGGGTGAAGTATAGTATGAGCGCAGCAGGCTGATAAACTGGCCCTTAAACCCAAATTTAGACAATGTGGCAAACAGAAATGGCCATTCCAGCATATCGAACGCTTTTTCAATGTCCAAGGCTAAAATACACACGGGGGGTCCACCTGATCTAGCTATGTGTATGATATTTAAAGTCCTCCTGATATTGTCCCCCGTCTGCCTGTGTGGGATAAAACCTGACTGGTCTTTGTGAATCAGTGCTGGAAGAAAAGCCGAGATTCTTTTGGCAAAAATTTTTGCTAACAACTTAATGTCTCCATTCAGGAGTGCAATTGGCCGATAATTTTTAGCCTCTTTGGAGTCCCTGCCCTCTTTAGGGAACAATGTCAAGTCAGCGTTGTTCAGCTCGGGGGGGATTGCCTCCCCTCTCAGAATTGAGTTAAAAAGGTTACACAGGTGAGGGGCTAGTATTTCTGGGAATTTCTTGTAATAAATATTGGTAAACCCATCCGGGCCAGGCGACTTTCCAAGCTTAAGCTCTTTTATTGTCTCTAGGATTTCCTCTACCGTGACCTCCTTGTTTAAGTTCTGCAAATCCCCTACTGAAACTTGCGGGAGATCTAGGGAGTCTAGATATGAGGTAATATAGTGTTCTGGGGCCATGTTCTGTGAAGTGTAGAGAGATTGGTAGAAGTCCCTAAATGTCTCTTGGATTTCATTCTGGCTAAACGTAAGAGCACCCGTCCCTGCCCTAATTTGGGAGATTCTAGATTGTGCGTACCGCGCCTTCAAGCTCCTCGCCAACAATTTATCGGGCTTATTCGCCTTTAAGTAAAATAGATGCTGTGTTCTCCTTAGCGCCTTTTCAGTCCTAACCGCTAGAATACCCTCTAACTCCAATTTGGCCTCATCTATCTGACCCCTAAGAGAGGGGGAGGGGGACAGCTGGTTCTGCTTCTCTAGCTGTGCTAACTTCGTCATGAGATCACTCTCCCGTTTGCGGGTCATTTTCTTATGATGGGAGGCAATTTTAATGCAAGTCCCCCTTATGTAGGCCTTATGGGCCACCCACACCCAACCTGGCTCCGACTCCCCTCCTGCATTGATTTCAAAGAACGCCTTCAGCTCAGCAGCAATTTGCTCCTGGACTGCAGGCAGCGCTAATAAATATTCATTTATTTTCCAGGAGTAAGGCAAAGTCTGGGTCCCCAGCTCTACCTCCAGAGAGACTGCTGCATGGTCTGACCAAGTGCACGGGATTATATTAGCGTCCCTGGAGTGGTCCAGTAGTGCGGAGCTCACAAGAAGAGCATCTATGCGGGAGTAGGTCCCATGACTTGAGGAGTAGAAAGTATATTCCTTCCCCCGTGGATGGTGCCCCCTCCAAGCGTCCACTAGATCTAAAGAGTGCAGGAGCCTCCTAATCTGCTTGATTTTGTGCGAGAAGAGATTATGAGCCGAAGGTTTAGACCTATCTGCCACCTGATCCAGAACCAGGTTAAGGTCACCCCCTATTATGAGTTGTCCCCAGTTCCCCACCTCTAGGGTCTTTAGAAATCTTATCAGAGTCTTGTGGGGAGCTACAGTGGGCGCGTAAAACGATGCTAAAGAGATCGGGTTTCCTTGAACTGTACCTTTTATGATATAAAAGTACCCCTCCCGGTCCACTACTCTTGCGTCCAATTGGAACTGGAAATTCCTGTGGAGCAAGATCGCTACCCCTTCCTTCTTAGATGTTTGGGTTGTATAGTAATATTGGGGGTAGTCTTTACTGAAATAAGTAGGAGCCTTGTTGTTGGCAAAGTGAGTTTCCTGAAGAAAGATGACTGAGGGACTAAAATTTTTATAATATAGGAAAGCCTTCCTTCTTTTAAAGGGGGAGTTAAACCCCTTTAGGTTATGGGTGATTATCCTAGCCGGGGCGCTCATGTGTAATTAGGTGTAATAAGCATATATTTTGCGTGTCCCATTGTACCTCTCTGAAGCGGCCGTGCGGAGGGAGCGGAGAGCGGCCCATCCGGTCCAGGACTGGAAGTCGGCTAGAGTGTGGATCGCTATAGATACCTGATCTGCCGGGAGCATAAAAGAGAGATAGTTGGTTAGTCATTTCTAAGGATGTGAGGATATTAGCAGAGCTCATCACAATACACAACTTGTCAAGGGAACAGTCCCCGTCTAGACTACAACTGTGTGGGAATAAAAGATTATAATTCAGGCTAAGTGCAAGCCTGCAGCCCCAGTAGGGGAGCCCTCCACCCCGTTGGGTTGCATTTACAGAGGCCATAGGGGAGTAACTGGGGGCCATTTGTTGGCCTCTCGTCCACCAATAGGAGGGGTGATGGAAGGAGGCGCTGTAGGTGGAAAGAGAGCGGCGGACGGAGAGGAGGAATTTGAGTATACAGGAAAACAGCGTGAGGGTGGGCAAAGCCCGCGAGAGCAGAGTACAGGAGAAAAGAAAGACTAGAGAGAGAGTAAAGGGGTAGAACACTTTCCCTGTGGGGCTACAGTTTAGTAAAGCCAGTTTCTTTATCCTAGCCTGCCTACTTCCTGGCTAGAATCATGGGTCCTCCCACCGGTGGGGGGGATTTCTGGGGGGCTACCTAAATGGTGAGCAATTACAACAAGAGTAAACAGAAAACATCCTGGCAACTGACATTTATGTTCTATGAGCACAATTTTACCGGATTAAACCTTCCAAAAGAGGAAGGAACAAGATAATAAAAACATCCTATTTTATAAGGCATTAACAGTAGCTAAGACTATTGCAAGTTAACCCTTCTTATAGGGAGGAAAACACAAACAGGTTAAAGCAAGTCATTAACAGGCATGCAGAACCACTCGCAGCTTTAAGTATAGAGGTCTTCTTTATAGCTTTGGGGGGCAGTGTCCCCAACTCTGGAGTCAATAATCCCACTCAGACGTAGATACTGTCCAAACTTGGCTGAGGTAGGGACAACAAGATCCCCCCCCTCCGCTGCAACTGTCCTCTGCTCATCAAAGGTAGGGGGAAAAAAGAAGTCTCTAGGGAAACTATGAAAGGGTTTCACACCCTCCGATTGCCCCTGTCTTGGTCTGGCCTCTGGGTGAGGACCCCAAAAGTCTTATCTGAGGTTTTCTTTAGACTGGTGACTTCCGTCCAATGCCTCTGAGGCAACCGAGTGATGAGGGGTGCAGGAGGCCCAATTGCAAGTTCCTCTGTTGTCAGGGCCAGTCTTTTAAGGAGACCTAGACACTCCTCCAGAGAGCGAGATGAGTGGTGCACCCCATTTAGGGAGAAGGAAAGAGCAAAAGGAAATCCCCATCTATATCTGATGCCCTGGCGTTAGAGTATCTCTAGGGCTGGTTTCATTAGCCTCCGCCTCTGGAGTGTGATAGGGGAGAGGTCTGCATAGAATTGTAGCTTGGATCCGTCGGGGCCAACAATCGATGCCATCTTGCGTGTTGTAGACAATATTAGGTCCCTGGAATGCTGGCGTAATAGCCTAACAATAATGTCCTTGGGGAGGTCTTGATTTTTGCTTCCTCCCAGGGCCCTGTGGGCACGCTCCACCTCCCATATATGATCTGGAGTTTCCGATAGGATCTTGTCGATGGTAGCTTTAAGGTAGCGGGGGAGATCAACTACTGCTGTCGGCACCCCTCTTATTCTTATATTGAACCTTCTCGACCGATTCTCTAGATCTTCAAGTTTATCTTCAATGCTAGAGATGCGGGAGGTGTTCTCTGCAATGTTTACCCTATCATTCTCTTGAGTCGATATTATCTGGTCCACAGACTCCTCAAGGAGATTGGTCCGCTGCCCCAACTCGTGCAAATCTTTTTGAAGGGCTGCAACTGCCCTATTAATATGCGTCTCCAAAAGAGCTTCAAACTTTGCCATTGAGTTCTCAGTGATGTTTACCTCTGGTTGCGAGGATGCGGCCTGCTGCTCTGAGTCTGAGTGATCAGAGTGTTCAGATTCTGAGCCCTGGGCTTCAATGTTGGAGGCCCCAGCTCTCTTGAAATGTTCCTCAATCCTCTTAGTTGAGAGGGATTTCTTGTTCTTCCCCATGTTTGTTACTTTGATGTATTTTGGCTTAGGACACACACAGTAATTCTATGGTGTGTGGGGGACTCTCTTCTGTCTCCTCAGGACCTTTTTTGCTTTCTTCTTGCCCCGTGGGATTAGATGACAGTGCCAGGGATGTTTCTCAACATGACGCAGCCCCCGCCGGCAGGAGTTCCCCTTTTCCCCCCCCAGGAATTCTACATCCTAGAGAGATAAGCCTTGTTAGCTGCTATTAGTCGTTTGCTCCAGTACCAGTTTGTTGTAGTGTGACCTCGGCTCCACTAGGTGGCAATGGAAGCCTTCAGTTTCAGGCCACTTTTACTCTTGATGTTTTGCCTCTTCAGACTGGAGTGTGTGGAGATCAGCAGGTTGTTGCCTATGTTACTGCTCATTGGATTGGCACCCAGGAATTCCAGCTATTATGCCGGTCAACAATGCACCACCAGTTACGGACTGTTAGTGAGAGAGCAATTAGCAGTACAAAGGCCTTTTGCCTAATAAAGAAATGCAAAGTTCAACACACAAGTTGTAGTAGAGACAGGCCTGTCCCAGTTTGAGCAGCCTGGATCCAGAAAGGTAGTCTCTGGGAGCTGATTAGTAGTGTGTTCTATGTTCTGTGGGTCTCTGACAGGGCAGCCCACTTCAGCCTCTCTAGATCCCCTGGAGATGCTGCTTGTAAGCTGTTTGGGGTGTTGAGGGAGTATTCTAGCCTGGCAATGGCCCTTGCACTAGGCCCTGGACACAAAATGGCCGCCTCCCGTTTCGCGGGCTTTCTGGGCCCTTAGTTTCTTTCCCCAGCTGCCTCCTCTGGGGGTTTGCAGCCTTCCCAGGCTAGTCCAACCGGGCCAGCCGCCACTGGTCTCCCCTGGGGAGCCCCCGGCCCTCTCCCAAAGTACTCACTGCGCCTGGATCTTCTTCCTCACGCTGGCCACGTGTAGGGCCAAGATGGCCGCCACCCGTTTCAGGGCCCCTCCAGTCCCTGTGACCTCCTGGGCCGATCCGGAAGGGTCCTGCACAGCACTCCTGGACCAGGGCCTGTTTACACCTTCTCCAGGTGAGCCCTGGCTGTGCCTTCACCCTCCTGTGCCTTGGCAGGGAGCGTTGTTGCGGGTGACGCCGGCGGGGTGACTAGAAGCACCCGGAAAGAGGTTTGGGGTGTCCCCTCCAGTTCCCCCAATTGCTGTAGGGGTAAGGTAGTCCCCTTGCTGGGCTTTTTAGCCCCTTATAAGCTTCAGCTCTGAGTTTTGAGCAGGAGCTCAGGGCACACACGTCTTGCTGCTTCAGACGCTGGCTCCGCCTCCACTGTATATATGATTTTATATGGTTTTTCAGCAGAGTTCATGTAACACCCATCCACTCTCCTTGAATTTTAGCTCCTCCCCCTATTCTTCACTATTTTCAGAACACAAAAACAATAAAGCTGTAAGATAAATGTCAAATGATTTAGCTAACTCCTTATCCAATGTGAGACCAGAAAAAGCTCCCCAGTACTGGATTATGTTTAGACTTACTTAAATTTATTACAGGGGTCATCAGCATACGGCACTAGTGCCGGAAGAAGCACCAAGTCATATTGGGTGACACTTGTTTCCTTCTCTCTAATCTAACACCTGCTGCTTATATCAGACACACACATTACATTGAGTTATTCTATACACAGATTTATTAAAAAAAAAATTAATAAAGTTTCCATAACCCAGAGCTGCTTTCATAGGTACCTCGTACTAACCCTATACTGACCTTCAATCCAACAGCAGCACAGTGCAGAGATTCAGAGCAGCATTGCCTGAGTGGCTTCCTTGTTCTAGGAACAAATGTCTACACATCCCATGATGCATTGCTGTGTAGACTGAATGCCCAGACATTGCAACAATGTTGTAGTTGCCGCTGATTGGCCACAAGAAATTATGAATTGTATACAAATTTAACGTGGATTTTCAGGGATTTTCCTTCTGAAAATCAATAATCAAAAACTGAAGAAATTCGGTAATTCAGCTAATCTATTACATATTCTATGGGAATGTCCCAAACTAAAGTCTTTTTGGGAAAAATTTTATGAATTGTTATTTAAAATGGTGGGAATTCATTTGCCAATGACAGGAGAATGCAGTTTGTTACATTTTTTTCCAGACGATGTCAGTATAGAGAAAAAAGCACTTGTTATCCTGACCCTTTCAATAGCTAAAAAATTAATAATCAGTAATTGGAAAAATAAGACTGCTCCTCTATTTTCAGACATTGTTTGGAAAATAAAACACACTCGCGAATTGGAAAGGAACTATACTCAAAGGGGTTTAATTAAATTGGATCCTTTGAAATGGAAATTATGGGACGAAAATCAAGGATCAACTAGCTGATTTCCCATCTCTTCATTTTCCTTCCCTTCTAAGAATGATTGTGGAATGAATGAGTAAGAATGTTAAACTATTTTATGTAATGACGTTTATTTTCTGTAATATTTATGTTCTAAGAACCTCAGTTTGTATTTATTTTGTTTGTTTAATAAAAAATTGAAAAAAAAAAAAAAAACTGAAGAAATTTGCAAACTTTAGATTATTGTTTATGAATTTATCTTGGGATTTGTTTCATGCAAAAAATGTTTGCATACACTACTAATTCTCCTCAATCAGATGCATTCATAATCCAGGAAACTTCTATATATCTTTAACAAAATTTGGGTTTAATTTTGGATTTGTGAATATAGGGAGAAGTGGAGGGTGGTTTGATCATAAATGGAGTGAGGGACATGAAATTGTGATATGCTCAAACTGATATGTATTCAGCTCAAGTGGGGTAGGGGTTTTAGGGGCACTATGATAACACAGGTTTAGAAGAAATATAGTGTGCAGAATTTAATGTTGGTGATTTGATTACATGGAATAATGTGGCAGCTCAGAAACCTCTACAGCCTTGGGAACACAGGAAGGAAAAACACTTACAGGGATCACCTAAAGGATAATATCTACATTTTAATTCATTTTATATAAGATTTTATGATTATATTTAGTTTACATATATACTAATTGTTTAATCATGTAAGATCCTCTAAAAATTGTTGTTATTGTGTTGCTCAGTCGTGTCAACTCTCTGTGCCCTCATGGACCACAAAAGACATTATGCTGATCAGCTTGGCAGAGATACTGGTGTGGGTTGCCAGTTCCTTCTCCAGTGGTCCACAGCATACAGCCCCTGGTATTCCTAGGTAGTCTCCCATCCATATATATTATTATATGATAGCTAATGCTATTATGACTTATTATTGTTATATGTATTGATCTATTGCATAGTAACTAGGGCTCATTAGTTTACATATACAGTATAGGAATGTGACACATATGTGATGTATGTGGATGTTCCATAACCCCAACCATTGAAAACACACTGACACGGTTAGAACGGAATAACAAAGCTTTATTACATACACAGTGCACAATCAGAAATGGTCAAGACTGTGCATTAATATCATGGGTGTGGTGTGGGCAGATCCCGGGAGAGCAAGAGGCTTGTTGTAAAAAGGGGATACCTACAGGGGGTAATGCCATAGTCTAAAATAAGCATGATGCATAGCACCTACCAGTGGTCACTACACCACTGCAACCAGAATTGGATGGGGAAAAAAAGGGATCATCACAAATCACTCCATTTAATTGGAGAAACTATTAGTGTGCATAGCACTTACAACTTGTCTAGATCTGCTCAGTGAAACAGATGTTTCAACCTCTGGACTGTGTAATCCAATCCAGTTTCACATATACAGTATGGTGAAAAAAACAAAAATCTAAACTAAAAAAAAGCGGAGGGGGATAAAAAAAATAAAAATCAACATGTATGTACAGTACAGTGCGAAATACTGTAACAATATACCAACTCATCCGATTCCCATCTGCAAACATTACAATTAGCTAGGTCTCTGGATAATCAGCAATATGGGAAAATACCCACTAATAAGAAGACACAAAGATAAGCAGCCAAATTCACTGTTAGTTACATCAGACCCTATAATCTGTTCTCAGACTGATATTGAGGTCAGGATCACAAGCTTCACTAGTGCATATATTAATGCTGGCTGTCATTAACATGCCATTTCAAGACTTTGTAAGTCCACTGCCATAGCGGTATTAGTCTACATTTCAGCTAACAACAATCATGTCTTAGATTCCTGGCTATATGATAGCTTTAAGATTGTGGGAGCTACATGTTAAGGGGGCTGTCATAAAAGGAATGTCTACCTGAGAGGCACTGGGAAAACCTTACACCTCATACATTTCCTTCACAATGCTTGCCGATGCAGGAGATGCCTTCATGGATTTGTACCAAACAAAAAAAAAACTACAAAATATAGCCTTAAAAATCATAGGGACTGCAGCATCTCTTCTCAACAGCATTCCTTAGGGACCATCAATTGGTGATATGTTCAACAGAACCCTACGTGTCCACAGAGAAAAGGATCATGGACCATGTGATGGGAGGTAGCCATCTGCATATCAAAATATCACTTTCACATAGGCCAAGGACCAAGACTCTGTAACCAGGCCAGATTAGGTTAACATTGTGACCAATAGATTATCACGGAGGGGTGTTGCGCCTCCTCTGCCTAGGCACAAGGCCCCAATCCACCATGGCAGGCTGCAGTCTCCCTGCTGATGGTGGCTGAGGTGGTTGGCAGGGGAGGCAGCGGCACTCACCGTGGTGGAGGCATGGTGGGAGGAGAGGAGGGGCTGTGGGTGGCCAGGGGTTGCCTCCAGGATGGGGCAGGGGGGGCTGGAGATCAGAGCACGTTGCACGGCTTCTGCGGTCACTCCCTGGAATGGGCTCTGGTCCGCCCCAATCCTGAGCAGCCCTGCCAGGTAGGACTCCGTCATCAGATGATGCCTCTTCTCCTTCCTATTGCGCCTTGCCAGGCTGCGCATTACCTCCGCATGATTAGCGGAGGTGCTAACCTGACTCATGAGGGCCAGCATCTCCATCTACACAGCCTGGCCTGATGTTGGGGATGGAGGTCCCAGGGGCAAGCAAGGCAAGGAGGTGGCAGTGTGGGGCCCGGCCGGAGGGAGTTGCAATCTCGGTGGTGGTGGTGGCCAGTCCAGCGCACTGCTGTGGGGGGGAGGAGGTGGTAGCTGGATAATATCTTCATCGCTCCAGTGGGAGGGCCCTAGCGATATGCTCAGTCTTTGGAGGAGGGGGATAGTGGGGGTCGAGTCGAAGCATTGCCGGTGGTCCTGATGGTGACCCCACTAGCCATATGACATCCTCCTCCTCCAAGCCAGGGCCCTCGGGCCCTCTTCCTTCCTCCTCCCCCTGTGCCGGTTCCTGCGGGGCGGGGACTTGCTCCTCCATTTCCTGCTCCGATGGAGCCGCCGCCCCCGCCTCTGGACCCAGACCTCCTTGATGCTGAAATCGAGAAAAGAGAGGTATGGGTCATTAGTATGATGAATAATATATTGTTTTGTGTGCATTCCTAAGTATCGGACATCTAGGCTTGAACCTGGATGATTCTCCTAATTGCAACTCAGATTAGCTATCATTTGCTAGATGTGATTTATTCTTTGGCTCTTAGTCGTTCTTGTCTCCTAATGCTATCTTGATTCCGGCTGCGGTCTGTAACTGCATAGGCTGCAGTGGGCACACCAATACATGGACTATCTATTGGTTGATTACTGTTGTGCCCAGGAATGACAGTGATTTGTCAGCTTCATGGATTTATTGATGCATCCTTCTATCCCTTGTTAATTCCATGATGCTGACATGTCTGTGTCCTTGTTGGTCATCATGTACATGTGTAGTGTGTGTGATGTAGATGTGGTGGCATGTTGGTGTATGTGATATTCACATGACATGGAGACTGGGTCCTGCTGGGCCACCAGGTCTGAAGCTCCAGCGGCGGGCAACTGGCTCAGAAGGTCCCTGGCGACCCACTCTTATAGGTCACGCTCTGGTCCTTGTCCTCCTTAGCCATCATCTTCCTCACCTTGGCCCTAATGTCATCGAACCTGTGCTTGACAGACCTTGCCTGAGCCCTAGGCCCTGGCCTAACTAACCCCCCCCTGCAAGAATCACGGGGCGGCCCGGATAGCACCGATGAGGACCACATTATCCCAGTGCGCCCTGTGCTTGCCCTTAGCCTCTTGCCATCCCGACTGTGGATGGGGATCCTCGCCTCCCTAAGCTGCCCCCCCCTCTAACTACCCCCCCCCCCCCTGGGATCAGGCCCCTTCCCCTCTCTTACATGTGCCTGCTGCTTGGGCCACCCTGCCACCACCAACCTCTTCCTCTCCACTGCCCTCCTCCTCTCCGCCACTCCTCCTCCTCTCCACCCCACCACTCCTCTCCTCCACTACTCTCCATGGCCACCTCTCTCTCCTACTTTCCTCTTCTCTTCCCCATCTCTCCACTCACCCCATCTCAATCCCAAAAAGAATATAATGCTAAATAAAAATAAGTGTAAGTTAATATATGAAGGAAAACAATGTGTGTACTATGTGTAATTAATAACTGTTGGGTGATGGGGTGACCTGTTAAGTGTAAAATATTAAATAGTAGAAGATAAATGAACAAAACCGCAAAATACTGCTCTGAAATAATTCCTGCTCTCTCTCACTCTCAAGATCCACCAACTCAGGAACCGGTGTGCTACTTTGACAAAAAATATAACACAATCAACGCATGGACGTGTGGAACGCAAATTTATAATCTCCCTCTGTCAATCATCTGCGGCTAGACCACTTTCTTTAGGCTGAGAGGCCTGTGTCGTTCTACGTTATACTGCGATTGGATAGTAACGGCCGATCGTGGCTCGGCCAGCCCCTTAACAGCTTGCGTGCGTGGAAAGGATTTCCGGGCTTGTGTCTACGGCCCGTAACTCACGGCATGGTTTAATGGCTCTGTAACAGCAGATTTTCAGGCCCTCAGGCTTTGCGGGTATGCCGATGCCGCTACGGGCTTAGAATTTAATGGGGCTGTAAGGGACTAGATCCACAGCTTGGTGCTTGACAATATAAACTAAGAAAAGTAAAACAGAGGCGTGCATACACCCCATCATGGAATAATAAAATGTATTATTTTTGCCTGAACACGAAGATGGAGGCAAAGTGTGCAGAATACGCCACACAAAGCTGAGTTAGACCTAATCATCAGGTGTACCAGCCGGTGATGTGACCGGATATTTGGATTTAGAGAGGTTTTGTATATTAGTCATATCAATATCAGGTCTATATAGAGGTCATAAAATCTGATTAGAACTACTATCATTTTTTTAATAAATGTTATGATGCCATGCAAGTGCATCCTATTCACTTGTTTACTCCTCCTAGATGGTCTGAATGAAGGCCATATTCCAAAAGCAGCTATAAACCCCACATTTATGAACTTATTTCTATATAACGGATCACCTATTCCTCTAATGAAACAATTGGGAACTGGACAAAAGACTATCGACTGGACTGAATAAATGTACGGTATATAAAAGAATTGCCTACTATGAGGTTGTGAACTGTTGCATCTATTAATCAGGATGTTGGAGATAAATAATACTGAAATATAAGAAGATTGCAGGAGACTGGACCTTTTTTTTTTTTATAACCAGGGCGGGGCAAGTTCAGTCCAGGAGGCACAAAAAGTAAATCTTGAAATCCAGGCCTGTGTGTGGCCCACTGAACTTGCCCATCCCTGCAGTTTCATGAGCTCATTGAATAGCCCTACATGCTTAATGAGCATACAGTTTGGTAGCTACTTTTTTAAGTTTACATTTTGTTGTCTCTTTCTAACTCAATACCATAATTTGTAATAATGGATAAAGGTCTCCTCCCATATAAATTATGAATTTAAACAGGGAATAGAGGACTTATTCTAAAATAAAATAAAATTGGTTTTCACACCCCCAGATCGGCTTTTCATTTGGATATAGCAATTATGGTGCAATACTTGTCACAGTGAATCATCAGGTTAAATGGTCATTGCAATGCCCTCACACAAGGAGCTGGTTGTTTTATTTATGCATTGATCATTAATAAAATTACTATTTAACGATTTCTAATAAAAAATATGCAATATTAAATTTGCTCTCAAAAATTACAGTATCAGCCTCCAATTGAGCTGACTGGTCGGTATTGGGGATGGGGATGTGGTTGAGAGACAGGTCTAAAGGGGTTTTCCAGAAGAAGCAGATTTTAGGCCAAACAATACTTCCCCCACTGCAACAACTTGTTGCCAAGAGCAAGCCTGCAGCTAATGGAGAGCATTGTGTTGATATAATTTTGTGTCTTAAAATTTTACGTCTACTAGATAAAGATGCCTCCCCCATTGACCTTATAGTGGGTGGCAACTAGCAGCACGCGAGATTGATATTTAAAGTAAGGTTAATATTGAATATTGTTTTATTCAAATCACTGCATATGAATTATTAATGATCAATGCCCAATTAAGATGTCATGCTGGTGTAGTTAGGGCATTACAGTGGAGCTTTCACATTTGTATGTATCATAAAACCGATATAACCCAAAGCACTGCCCCAGTGTACAAACCTCAGACAAAAACAACTACATTCATTGGAAATTCATATATTTGTTTTTTTATAATACATATCAAACATCCTTCTCACATAAAAACAGTGCCAAAATTCTTCCCATTGGATGCAAACATTGCACAACATGGGAAGGTAGCAGCATTAATCCTTTCATAGATTTCTTCACTCTTTACAACATAATGTTAAGTAACCGAACTCCTGGGTTTCCTACTCCTTAATATTTATAATCTGTTAAAGCAATCTACAGTGACCCCAGTTATACAGTATCCTTAGTGTTATATGACTTACTATATACACTTAAATAATATATTCTACAAATGCTGAGTGGCAGATTGAGTAGTAGCTGTTGAGATGTTACTAAACTTTGTGAAAGTCTAATATTAGTGCCTGCACATTTCAGAGGGCATATATAACCAAAGTGGCACGAGTTTCATTGCTATCAAAAAGAAGCATCACCTAGGCCAGTGGCTCTCAACAGCCGTTCCTAAGTCTGGCGCCAGTCCCTGAGAACTTATCTTCTAATACATCACAAAACAAATGGGAAGAGCAGAGCCTAACAATTTAAAGCACACCACTACCAGTACTCACAGTTTTAGATAGAATAAATGAATATGTAGTTAAAATGTACTATATTCAAAACAGTGCAAAAGTACCTGAACATTTAGTGTGTCACGTGTTATCACCCTATTCAAAATGTTCTGTATCGCAGATGGTCCTTCTGTGCATTAGAATGTAAACAGCCGTTCCTTGGATCCAAAAGGTGTAGCGCACAACCTTTTTGGTCGGACTACCTGCTGTTTACCTTTCAAGGCCAATGGTGAGTGGAGTTCTAGAACATTATTAACAGTTTGATAATACACAAGACACTACATTTTCATCTAGTTTTGCACTCATTTAAAAAACATTAAAGTGCAGATATCTTCATTAATAATCTATCTATAATTATGAATAATGACAGTGGAATCTTAAGTGATAGGTTCCCCTCATCCCCCCTCAGGAGGAACTGGCAGATAAGGTCTAATGGAAAGGCACCAGTGTCAAGACCATCTGTTGAAAGCCACTAATCTACATAATGTACAAGTTGACTGAGTGTAGGTTATCCAGAATACTTGGTGCTGTAATACACATTGTGCGACCAACAACATATTTCATATGGAATTATGAAGGCCTTTCTCACCTAAAATTGGGCACAGAAGAAAAAGCAAATATAATGGCGGAGAACACCAGTGCTACATGTGACAGGTTCAGTAGTCCCTAGCACAGTTTAGTAGACATGACTGGCACTGTCTGCCCATTGGACCTACCTTGACTGGGGTGGATATGAAATAAAAGCAGGGGCAAATGTCAATGTTAAGTGGGAAAGAACATCTTACCCAGTGGCCAGGAATATGTCTTAAACCAGAGCTGGCCCACATAAGCTTTTAAATGACCGGAGCAACTGCTATCAATGATCAACCCTTCCCTAATTAAAAGCATTGTATTTACATTAGGTGACAGCATTCAGATACAGGGGATAGGTGAGGTACAGCAGATGTATCTGTGCTTCTAATACAGTCAATTCTGCCAAGTATTCAATGAAGCACACAGTTCATCTTTTAGGTCTGTACATACTGTATGGGGGTATGGAGCAACAGGTCCTGTGTTGAGAGGGGGATTGCAGCCGTTTTCTGTGTCCGGAATATTTAGCAGCTGTGCCCCTTTCATAGTTTCATAGAACAATAGACAGATTCTCCTTAAAGACATAAATGTAGAAGCACCCAGGTGGACAGGTGGGGGTCAGGGCGATCAGAAATAGTTGCAGTTGGAAGCTGGAGGAACCTTTTTTTGCAGGCTGACCGATCTCTTGTTTTACTGCAAAGAATCAACAAAGGCGTCAAACTCTTCCATGTTTTTTTCGTGCATGGCCAACTTCTCCGGCAGAGAATCCTGTACCGAAGATAAGAGAGGAATGAGGAAAAGCACCACAATTCGATAGTAAATATGCATTACAATCTTCTACATGTATATTCTCTTGCCTGTCATATCACCCTGATAACAGCACAGCTATATTGATATAGAAACTAACCAAAATAACCACACCAATAAGTGGAAAGTGTTATAGAAGAGTAGTAGATAAATGGAACAGATGCCTGCAAAAGGGGAAGGTCAAACACAGTTAATGAATTTATGCATGTCTGTAATAAGCTTGAGGGGAAATTAAGTAAAACATTTAGGTAGATAGAAAGTACAGACTAGACAGCCATTTTTAGTCAACATTTCATAGTGTATTAGGCACATGACTACTTTAAGATGTCTAGAATAAATTATCTTTCGACAGGAACAGTTTAGCTGACCTACACGATATTTACAAACTTGTTCAGATGCAGCTTATACATTTCTCCTGCATAAACTGTGACTTGAAGGTCTTTTCAAAGAGAAGCTCCATAGAATATTCTGCATGTGACTATATCAATTAATTCATGTTATGCAATGATAATTAAGTTATATTGTTCATTGGATATATTCTGTTACAAACATCTAATTTTTATACGATAAAGTTTGAGTATATGGTTGCAATAAAGCTGTGCACATATTACTTCAAAGCGCAATCTCTTCGGCTATTTGTTTTTAGTGATAGATCACTGTGGAGCAAAGTACATAGAAAATATAATGACCTCCTGTGAATTGCCTCTTTTGCCCCCTGGATAGCTTTTAGGGGGTGGGGAGAAGTAGCTTTACTAGTCCCTAAACAATAAATGTTCAAATGTAAATTTTAAAAAACGAAAATCAAATGTATTTGTTTGCAAATTCTAATTTTATTGGCAATCCCTTACTAAATAAATTAAACCTTATTGTATGAGAACTACAATGGCCCTGTACATTACTAAGCAAAGTCTGCCTCTAAAAGCTATACTCTCTAAGGATATGAATCCTACTCAATGAAATTATATTACATAGTTGCATAGTAATTTAGGTTGAAAAAAGACTTTTAGCCTATCAAGTTCAACCTTTTTTAGATTTCCTCTGATCTGCAATATGCTGATCAACCCATGAGCAAAGATTTACTGCAATTCCTATATGCCTTAGTTTGCTCAATAGTCTCCCATGTGGCACTGTATCAAAAGCCTTTGCAAAATTGAAAAATACTACATCCACTGTGTTGCCTTGATCTAAGTTCCTACTAACCTCTTCAAAGAAACTAATTAGGTTTGTTTGACATGACCTATCCTTCATAAATCTGTGTTGGCTCTTACATATAATCCTGTTTGAATAGACATATTCTTGTATATTATCCCTTATTAACCCTTCTAAAAGCTTTCCCACTACAGTAGTGATGCTTACAGGTCTACAGTTTCCTGGATTTGATCTTGCTCCCTTCTTAAATATAGGTATTACCTCTGCCTTTTTCCAGTCATCTGGTAGAGACCCTGTGTTGAGTGAATCTTAAAAAATTAGATATAATGGTTTTGCTATTACAGAGCTAAGTTCCCTCAGTACCCTTGGATGTATTCCATCAGGACCTGGGGCTTTATTAACATTTATTGTTTCCAACCTCTTTTGGATTTCTTCCTGCATTAACCAATTATTTGGTGGAGGTAGTGTAGCCCCATTTTGTTGCAATGTACCACCCACTGGTACCTCCCTTGTGTATACCGAAGAAAATAACCTATTTAGCTCATCAGCCACTTTCCTGGTCACGGATTGTTAGACAGCCTGTTTCATATTGTAATGTTCCTATAGCTTCCTCCCTGGCCTTCTTCTAAGTAATATATTTAAAAAATAAGGTTAGGGTTAGTCTTACTCTCCTTTGCAACTAACTTGTCATTAGCAATTTTAGCTAGTCTAATAGCGTTTTTGCAAGCCTTGTTGATTTCCTTGTGTCTCTGTCCCCTCTTGTGTTATATAATTTACACATGGGTTGTGATTTACTCCTTCTACTTGTATTTCCACATGGTATATGGTGATAAGTATGTTTATTTAGCAAGGATTTGAACGTTGTCCATTCATGTTCAGTATTTGTACCCATCAGTTCTTTGTCCCAGTCTATACTTTGTATTGCTGCGCTTAGACCGTTAAAACTGCCCTTTTAAAATTGAGCATTTTTATTGGCCCATTACAGTTTTGTTTTTTAATTCAATCTCAAATGAGACTGTATTGTGATCACGGTTTCCCAAAGGTTGCCCTATTTCAACATTTGATGCAATATCGAAATTATTTGTGATAACTAAATGCAAGATAACTTCATTTCAAGAAGGTTCATGGAAAAACCTGGGCCAGATAATGATCTCTGAGTGTACTTAAGAACCGGCTCCCCTTAGCTGAACTGCTGGTCTCATTCATCCAGTTTATTTTAGGGTAGTTAAAATCTCCCATTATTAGAACTTGCCCATGCTTATCTGCATTTCCAATCTGTAACAATAAATTGCAGTTGCTCACTTTCAATTATATTTGGGGGTTTATAGCATACTCCTACCAAAATTCTTTTAGAATTTGCTGCTCTGCTATTTAACTCTATCCACAAACATTCAACTTTTACAGCTAGTTCCAGCATAAATATCTTTCCTGACTATAGGGTTTAAATTCAGGCTTAACATACAGACAATCCCTCTACCTCTTTTACCATTGCCCCTATCTTTGCTAAATAGGTTTTGCCCATCCAGATTAACAGTCCAGTCATGAGATTCATCCCACCACGTTTCAGTAATGCCATTTAAATCCCATTTCTCATTAACTGCTAATAACTCAACTATTTTTCCTGGCAAGCTTCTGGCATTAGCAAGCATACACCTTATGTTATGAGTCTGTAGTTCTGAAGTGCCTGCCACTGTACTTGAGTTACCTAACAATACCTCACTATTGACTATACGAGCCCTCCACCCCATCTCCTTCCCCTTGAATAGTTAATGCGTTCCTACACTTTCTACCACATTACCCCTCCTTAATGCACCACATTTTTAGCCACGCATTAACCTCGCTAAGCTCCTTCTGTCTCCCTGGGCGAGCTCTAATTATCCAAGATAACCCTTAATTCCCCTTTTTAAATTAGAAAAAAAATCCAATCCCCTTTTAAAGTTATTTATCGAATCCGCTGTCACCACCTCCTCTGGTAGAGAACTCCACAGATTAACCACCCTTACTGTGAAGAATCCTTTTCTTTCTTTAAGGTGGAAACTTTTTACTTCTAACCTCAAGGGATGTCTTCGTGTCAATTGAAAACCTCTTGGCACAAAAAGCTCCCCCGACAAATCTTTATACTGACCCTGGATGTATTTATATAAGGTAATCATATCTCCTCTTAGATGCCTTTTTTTTCTAGAGAAAATAAGTTTAATTTGGTTAGACTTTCTTCATAACTTAGCCCCTCTATTCCCGTTATTAGTTTTGTTGCCCTCCTTTTTACCTTTTCTAGCTCTAAAATGTCCTTTTTATGAAGTGGTGCCCAAAATTGTACTCCATATTCCAAAGGAGGGCGTACTAGAGATTTGTATAGTGGCAGAATTATATTTGCTTCCCTTGCTTCTATACCCTTCTTAATACATGCTAATATTTTACTTGCCTTTGCAGCTGCTGCTGCTTGGCTTTGAGCACTGTTACCTAGGTGGTTGTCCACAAGCACTCCCAAATCCCTTTCAATATCTGATACACCTAGATTTGCTCCATTAAGATTATAAATTGCATGGCTATTTTTCCTTTCCAGATGCATAACTTTACATTTATTCGTATTAAATCTCATCTGCCATTTAGATGCCCATTCCTCAATTTTATGTAAATCCCTTTGGAGGGAAAGCACATCATTATCGGATTTAATTACCTTGCACAACTTTGTGTCATCAGCGAAAATGGAGACACCACACTCCAATCCTACCTCTAAGTCATTAATAAATATGTTAAAAAGGAGAGGACCTAATACTGAACTCTGAGGAACCCCACTTACCACATTAGTCCAATCGGAGTATGTTCCATTTACAACAACCCCTTGCTTCCTGTCTTTTAGCCAGCTCTCAATCCATGAGCAGATACTTACTGCAATTCCTGTATCTCTCAGTTTGCACAATAGTCTCCCATGTGGCACTGTATCCTAGTTCTGTAAAATCATTCTTTAGGACACTCCATCTTCAACTAACTTTGTCTTTAGTACCAATATGCACCAAGACTGTTGGTTCATTTTCAGCCCGAGCACCCGGGAGACAGCAAACTGTTCGATTGCTGGGATCTGAGTGACAAATAACCCCTTTCTACCTAATAATAGAGTCCCCTACCACCAAAACCTCTCTCTGCTTTGCCTATGCTGCCCTCCCTCTCCTACAGTAGAACTGTTCTCCCTGCTGTTAGAGGAAACAGCTCTATCTGGCATTGCCATTTCTGAATGGACATCCCCAACTGTTTCTTTCAATCTGGCAAATCTGTTGGTGTGTGCCAACTCAGAACTGGCCTGCCTCCTCCTACTGTCCCCCCTGCTTCCCCTTGTAACTGTAACCCAGCTACCTCCCTGGACATCCTCACTAGCCTCATCTCCACCCTCCATGCTAGGGCCAGCTAAACTGTGCTCAGTGAACACCAACTCCCTTTCCAGCGGAATATCACTAAGTGCTGCAATTCTCCTCTCCAGTTCTCCAATTTGAGTTTCACGATAGGCAACATGCTCACACCTCTCACAGAGGTATGGACTCTGGATCAGCTTTTCCAACAGTTCATACATGTGACAGGATGCACATTGAGTGAGGTTTTTTACTGGACTGATAATTACTAATTACAGTGGAGAAAAAAATGTATAAAGCTCTACAATATGCTTCCCTTTTCCTTGCACTCTCTCTTTTTATTTAAACTACTGCACTTATACTAGAAGTGTTTGCAAGCTCACAAGTTCTCTCCTTCCCCTGTTTATAATAGGTTCTTACTAGTAACCTGCCCACTACTCACTGCACAAGTACTCAAACACACTTTACTGTTCAGGAGAAATCACAGAACAGATGCAAACAGACCACAAAAAGTCACACACAGCTTTAAACAGGCAAAACCACACCCCCTCTCAGCTGCCACTAATCAATGCACAAGTACACAACACACTTACTGTTCAGGAGAAATCACAGAACAGATGATCTTGTTAACTTCAGTGGAATAGCAATTAATCACTTATCTCCTAACAACTGGGGAAGCTCAGATTTTGTGAAAAATCCTGTATGTTTAAAATTAACAAGTATTCTCATTTCTAGAACTCTATGTGAAAATGGACTGGTCTTATTCAGATACTAGGGCTTGGTATAAGTGATGATAAGCTATCACTGCAACCTCACCAAGTCCTCTGCCATGGACTGGACTGCGATATCTATGGACAAGCTGCTCAACTGTGGTGGATTCTGGAATTCACGGTAGAATGTTCCCACATCCATGGGAAGGTCGTCTTTAGAGAAGGCTGGTCTCTGGAAGACATAAATACCAGTGACAGAGGTTTATGGAAATAAAGCAACACAGGAGACAGAGAAATGGAATCCAACTCAGTACACCGAAGCTTGACTCCTTGATCTGAGCAAGAGTGAGACAGAATGTGAGTGATGTAAGTGCAGCTGTGGTGTGGTGCAAGATGTTCTTCACTTACAAAATCCACAATCACAAAGTCATCCTGAGGGGTTCCAGTGCTTGAGCACGAACTCTGCAGACTCCCAGCTACAGGGGACACTTCCTCTGGAGTTTCTGGACAGAGAACCTAGAATGTAGGAAGGTAAAAATATGTCAGTGATACACTAGCATATTTAAAACATGGCTGATATCTGTCAATACTAATCAGACGTGTTATTTATAGCATTCTCTTTTGAATGATGTGACTTGAAAATGAGCAAAATGTGTTCACAAAGTGTAAAATAAATAAAGTAGTTGTATTAAATGTTGCTTTAATGACAGCAGGCATTTCTCTTTGCCCTTAACAGAATTATAAACCTGGGAGGAACTGTGTGATCTGAATTCATGAGTTTATTAATTTCTTTTGTAAGTCTGCCAGTTTATACCGTATTGGCCCGAATAAAAGCATATTCGCGACTGTAAAAAAAATGATTGCCGATATGCGAGCTTGAGACTGTTGTGCAATTATTTCTAATGTCATTCATTGCTTTCCCCGTATTTTACAGTGCAGTATTGATTTTTTATTTGCATTTACAGTGCTACATTTAACCCACTTGCGGGTCCTGTTTGGAACCTGTGTGATTTTCTTTTACATTTGCCGTTTACAGGTGTGAGTGCCTGCAGAATTGTAGCAATTGAATAGCGATTTTAGCGTTTGTAACGTTTTGCGAGCTACGATTTTCTCTCCAATTTTAAGGGAGCAGGTTATATTCGGATATTATCTTTTTCCCTTGAATTTCAAAGGTGCGGCTTATATTCGGGCCAATACGGTATATTCACTTAATAATTAAACTAAATAGAAGCATATTTCCCAATAGGATAAACATCCGCTTTCAGCGACAGAAGATTTGCAGTCTAACATTGAATGCCCCATGACACATGCAGAGGTAGCTAAAATGCTTTTATGCTCACAGCGCTTTCATACTACACAGTATAAACTATTGTGCTCCATAATACTTGGATAAAAACAATTTACAGAGCCTGTTTTCAGATAAGAGTATTTGCTATATGGGATGCTGACTCTAGGCACGGAGTATGTCTGAGACAGATTGGAGATAAGCCATACCATGGGGTCAGTATCCTCAGTATCTGTAAGTTGGGGTGCAAACACAGCAAAAGGTATATCTGTACTGGCAAAGGTGACCTGTAAACAAAGCAAAGTGTGCCATAGCGGTCATGTTATACACAGAGAAACTAACAAACACAACAACAATAGTGTTTATTGTGGCAAACACAGCAAATTGCAGTCAAATCAATGAGCAAAGGTACAGAAATAGAGAGTCAGAAAGTGATATACACTCAGCAATGCAGATGGTGAGTAGATAGATAGATAGATAAATAGATAGATAGTACAGGAGGTGTAGAGTGGGAAACATCACTGGTTGGAGTTATGGCGAGTTAGAGACATAGTTAGAGTTAGAGAGTCTTAGCAGTCCCACCAATAGTGGTAATACAGAAAAAGATTGAAAGTCCTAGCTTTAGCCAGAGGCACAGTTTGAGAATGGCAGTTTCTGGGATGTATAATGATACTGGGAAAGACAGGCTTACACAGATTTGGCTGAAGTTACAGACAAACGATCAGACTAAGCAACAGGCAACTGCACATGAATAGCATTGCAGATATGGAAATGGGTAGATTTTTTATGTGTCAATGCTGGATTACCAGTATCAAGTTAGAATATCATGAGCATCATGTACTTTCTTCTGACCTGTGGTGATGACTTGTCCACAAATGCCCCCACTTTCCTAGTGAAGAGTACATGTGGGGATTTGTTAGGAGAGCTGCTCCTTCCAGTCGTGCTACTGCCAGAAGGTGTCTCTGCCTCCTCACTGTGGGACATAATGAGAAAGAAAAGAGCAGAAAGTGAGCCAGTAGAAAGCACAAATTAAGCAGCCATTGTGTTACTGTGTCTATGTAGTGCTCTGGAAAATACTGCCACTTTATAAATAATAATAATAATAGTGCTGTCATAATAAAGACTTTTACCTGCTGGAGGCACCTACTAAATTGTAGGTTGAAGCAGGAATGGTTCGCTCCTGTTCAGCCTGGGTGCCGTGTGCAGGCTGGGTGCTAGTGGTGGGTAACCCACCCTCTTTTCCTGGAATCATCATCTAGGCAGAAAAAAAAAATTAAATCACTGAAATAGAGCAGCTTCATGAGGACATCTCTTTAATGTTATATTTAAATATAACACTATTTGCACAATGTGACACCAACTCAATGCCAGCTGCCTGCAAGTTAACCTACTGCTCTGCAGGGTGATTGGTGCCGCACAAAAATGGGGAAGTACACCAGCAGCTGGAAGTAAGGGGGATTTCCATAGATGTGTCAAACTTTCATTATAAATGTGTGATAAATTACCACAAAGTACAATTTTTTATCTTGTGGGAAGGGGGACATGAAAACTTAAACAAAAAGTACAGAGAGGTGCAAGCAATTATTAGCTGAAACAGACCGTTGACCCCGTTTCCTGAGGAGTACCTGGTGTGGATGAGTTGCACTTACTCCAGCAGCCAAGGCCACTGGGTACCCCAGCTCCGAGGATCCTGCTCCCAAGACAACTGGCTGATAGGAGAGGCGAGAGGTGCAGAGCTAAAGAGCGAGAGAGAGGAGAAGGAACAAGAAGGAAGGGTGATAACAGAAGGAAAGGTAAGTTGCAAAGCTGCAGTGTTAATAAGCTCTAATCACCAAACCATGGCTTGTACTGTTTAGCAAACGTGTGAATAATAACAGGGATGGAAGTGAAGCATGGGGACTCTACGCTCATTGTGATAACCAGCATAAGACCACAGTATACCCTATGCAATGCTCTGCTGTAACCTGTATTACTTTGTATGTATTCATTTAGGTTGGATAGGACTGTAAAAGAGGAATGTGGAAATACCTATTCAGGACCCATGCAGGACGTATGCATGTCGGGTCTCTACATCATTATGCACAAATGTTACATTTGTTTACATTTCCCCCCCCCAAGTCAGTTGAAAGAACTACTTTTGAAACTGAGCAAAATCTTTTCAAACATTTTAAAATAAATAAATACAATGTATTACTTCTTACACATATTTATGTTAAGCCCTGGCCATGTCCATTGTTGTAAGACCTCTTCCAGTCTATGAGCTTATCCTTTTTCTGAGTTTACCTTAATTAAACTCGCCGTAACACAGTTAACATATTGCGTCCTTGCATTTTTAAAAGTAGCACAATTTACTTTGCTTATCAGCTCTTCAAGCAGGAAGTAAAATTTAAAGTTGAAACTTAACAGATAGAGGTAGACTCAAAGGGCCAGCATATTATTATTATCCTTTATTTGTTACATGTCAACATATTCTGTAGCGCTGTACAGAAGTACATAAGAGCTAACAAAAATTGTTTATAAAGTCAACAATAAAATCATTAAATAATATTGTTGTAAAACAAATGCTATCTGCCTAACGTGCTGGGTCTGTCTCCACTTCACTCTCTGCACAACTCACATTGTTTATTTGGAAGCCATGAGAAAGGTGTTCCTTTTATCTGGTAGGTTTATTAATTAAATGTTAATTAAAGGATCGTTTAACTCTGGAAAACTATTTTTTTTTTTTTTTTTACTTTGAATCAAAATAATTATTTTGTTAAAACCTTTTATAAATATTTTAGTGAAATATGTTAAATATTTTGGGCCAACTTGCTTTATTTTGCCCCTTTTATTACTCAGCATATCTGCAGCTCAGCTATTTTGTCCCTCATATTCTCTCTCCCTGATTTAATTCTCCATATTTTTTAGTGGCAGCTCGTAACAGACTATAAAGGTGAGGTCACTGTTGAGGGTGGAGCCATTCACACAGCTGGGCAGGCTCAACTTCAGCTTTTCCACAGCTGATGGTTCAATCCCCTAGTAGGAAAGGAGAACTTTACTATACAAAGAGTGTGTAAAACATTAATATATAGTGCATAAAATGCTCCCATTAATAAAGACAAATTCTAATTTTATAAAACAACTATATACACAAACACACATACATACATACACACACAGGGACTCCCTATTGCCGGATAAGTGTAGTTGCAGGTTAAATCGGGAGTACCCGAAAAAAGGGTCGACCCTTAAACCCCCAAAACCCCTCCTCAAAATGCCTTTTGAAAAGGCATTAGCACCTAAACTGGGCCACTGTTTTTGGCAGTCTCGACCTTCCTGAGCTGGAAGCAGGTTTTTTAACTTACTTTGGACATTCAATTGTGAGCACAGATGTACTATTTATTTACTGTACTACTGTAGCCTTGGTTTTGCATTAAAGCTGTGTAATACAGCAGGCATAAGCTTAAAAGGAAACCATGTTTGAAAATGGCTATGGATTGAAGAGCGAGGCATTTATGGATACATTTGCATGTCCCAGCTCAGCTTCCCAGAATACACACACACACTGTTTGCCCCACAATATTAGGTTTTTGGTCGTCTTAGCACCTTTGGCGCTCATCGCAAGGGCCACGCTGATCGCCTTTGGAGCTCATTGGGAGTCTCTCCCCTCTTGTACTTTTGCTCCTCTGAGTACCCTCGGCGCTCATTGTGAGCCCTGCGCTGAACGCCTTTGGTGATCATTGCGATCCTCTCTTTACTTTTGGTTCTCTGAGCACCCTGGGCGCTGAGTGTGAGCCCCACTATGAGCACCTTTGGCGCTCATTGCAAGGCTCTCCGCTCGTGTAGTTTTGGTGGTCTGAGCACCTTTGGTGGTCATTGCAAGGGGCGCGCCGATTGCCTTTGGTGCTTATTGCGAGCCTCTCCCCTCGTGTACTTTTGCTCCTCTGAGCCCCGCTCTGAACATCTTTGTGGCTCATTGCAATCCTGTCCCCTGGTCCTTTTTTTTTTATTTATATATATTTGTGGCCATGTTTGTGTGTCCCAGCTCAACTTCCCAGAATGCAGTGTAATAACTGTTTTTCTTGGAACTCTGAGCTGGAAGCAGGTTTTTTAACTTGCTTTAGACATTCAAATGTGAACACAGATGTACTTTTTATTTACTGTACTACTGTACGGTGGAGGGCTTCTATCACTCTTTTGCCCACCATATTATAAATGATTGTTGTGGTGAACTACCTACTCATAATTTCCACAACACAGGCTGAGATCCCGCTCCATGCTGATGATAGCCAGTAAGCTTGAAACAGCTGTACATGGATTGGATACTCAGCCTGTGTTTATTCCAACCTTGGCTTTGCATTAAAGCTGTGTAATACAGCATGCATAAGCTTAAAGGAAGCCATGATTGATAATGGCTAAGGAATGAAGAGTGAGGCATTTGTGGCCATGTTTGTGTGTCCCAGCTCAACTTCCCAGAATGCAGTGTAATAACTGTTTTTCTTGGAACTCTGAGCTGGAAGCAGGTTTTTTAACTTGCTTTAGACATTCAAATGTGAACACAGATGTATTTTTTATTTACTGTACTACTGTACGGTGGAGGGCTTCTATCACTCTTTTGCCCACCATATTATAAATGATTGTTGTGGTGAACTACCTACTCATAATTTCCACAACACAGGCTGAGATCCCGCTCCATGCTGATGATAGCCAGTAAGCTTGAAACAGCTGTACATGGATTGGATACTCAGCCTGTGTTTATTCCAACCTTGGCTTTGCATTAAAGCTGTGTAATACAGCATGCATAAGCTTAAAGGAAGCCATGATTGATAATGGCTAAGGAATGAAGAGTGAGGCATTTGTGGCCATGTTTGTGTGTCCCAGCTCAACTTCCCAGAATGCAGTGTAATAACTGTTTTTCTTGGAACTCTGAGCTGGAAGCAGGTTTTTTAACTTGCTTTAGACATTCAAATGTGAACACAGATGTACTTTTTATTTACTGTACTACTGTACGGTGGAGGGCTTCTATCACTCTTTTGCCCACCATATTATAAATGATTGTTGTGGTGAACTACCTACTCATAATTTCCACAACACAGGCTGAGATCCCGCTCCATGCTGATGATAGCCAGTAAGCTTGAAACAGCTGTACATGGATTGGATACTCAGCCTGTGTTTATTCCAACCTTGGCTTTGCATTAAAGCTGTGTAATACAGCATGCATAAGCTTAAAGGAAGCCATGATTGATAATGGCTAAGGAATGAAGAGTGAGGCATTTGTGGCCATGTTTGTGTGTCCCAGCTCAACTTCCCAGAATGCAGTGTAATAACTGTTTTTCTTGGAACTCTGAGCTGGAAGCAGGTTTTTTAACTTGCTTTAGACATTCAAATGTGAACACAGGTGTATTTTTTATTTACTGTACTACTGTACGGTGGAGGGCTTCTATCACTCTTTTGCCCACCATATTATAAATGATTGTTGTGGTGAACTACCTACTCATAATTTCCACAACACAGGCTGAGATCCCGCTCCATGCTGATGATAGCCAGTAAGCTTGAAACAGCTGTACATGGATTGGATACTCAGCCTGTGTTTATTCCAACCTTGGCTTTGCATTAAAGCTGTGTAATACAGCATGCATAAGCTTAAAGGAAGCCATGATTGATAATGGCTAAGGAATGAAGAGTGAGGCATTTGTGGCCATGTTTGTGTGTCCCAGCTCAACTTCCCAGAATGCAGTGTAATAACTGTTTTTCTTGGAACTCTGAGCTGGAAGCAGGTTTTTTAACTTGCTTTAGACATTCAAATGTGAACACAGATGTACTTTTTATTTACTGTACTACTGTACGGTGGAGGGCTTCTATCACTCTTTTGCCCACCATATTATAAATGATTGTTGTGGTGAACTACCTACTCATAATTTCCACAACACAGGCTGAGATCCCGCTCCATGCTGATGATAGCCAGTAAGCTTGAAACAGCTGTACATGGATTGGATACTCAGCCTGTGTTTATTCCAACCTTGGCTTTGCATTAAAGCTGTGTAATAATACAGCATGCATAAGCTTAAAGGAAGCCATGATTGATAATGGCTAAGGAATGAAGAGTGAGGCATTTGTGGCCATGTTTGTGTGTCCCAGCTCAACTTCCCAGAATGCAGTGTAATAACTGTTTTTCTTGGAACTCTGAGCTGGAAGCAGGTTTTTTAACTTGCTTTAGACATTCAAATGTGAACACAGATGTACTTTTTATTTACTGTACTACTGTACGGTGGAGGGCTTCTATCACTCTTTTGCCCACCATATTATAAATGATTGTTGTGGTGAACTACCTACTCATAATTTCCACAACACAGGCTGAGATCCCGCTCCATGCTGATGATAGCCAGTAAGCTTGAAACAGCTGTACATGGATTGGATACTCAGCCTGTGTTTATTCCAACCTTGGCTTTGCATTAAAGCTGTGTAATACAGCATGCATAAGCTTAAAGGAAGCCATGATTGATAATGGCTAAGGAATGAAGAGTGAGGCATTTGTGGCCATGTTTGTGTGTCCCAGCTCAACTTCCCAGAATGCAGTGTAATAACTGTTTTTCTTGGAACTCTGAGCTGGAAGCAAGTTTTTTAACTTGCTTTAGACATTCAAATGTGAACACAGATGTACTTTTTATTTACTGTACTACTGTACGGTGGAGGGCTTCTATCACTCTTTTGCCCACCATATTATAAATGATTGTTGTGGTGAACTACCTACTCATAATTTCCACAACACAGGCTGAGATCCCGCTCCATGCTGATGATAGCCAGTAAGCTTGAAACAGCTGTACATGGATTGGATACTCAGCCTGTGTTTATTCCAACCTTGGCTTTGCATTAAAGCTGTGTAATACATCATGCATAAGCTTAAAGGAAGCCATGATTGATAATGGCTAAGGAATGAAGAGTGAGGCATTTGTGGCCATGTCTGTGTGTCCCAGCTCAACTTCCCAGAATGCAGTGTATTAACTGTTTTTCTTGGAACTCTGAGCTGGAAGCAGGTTTTTTAACTTGCTTTAGACATTCAAATGTGAACACAGATGTACTTTTTATTTACTATATATATATATATATATATATATATATATATATATAATTTTTTTAATGATAATTAATTACTTAATAAAATAATAAATTAATATACTTGTACTTTGTAATTAATATATGCAGCAAGCACTATCCTGAAGAGCTAACAATCTGTTTTGATTTTCCTGCAGCATACAATGTACATTTGCACTGTTGCTGACCTGAGGTGTAAGTGTCAGCAATGTGTGAAGTGTGCAGTGTAAATAGGCTGCGTGCGCGAGGGCAAACCGTTTGCTTAGCTGTGTAAATCGGCATTTTGTAATGGTAATATTATTAGTTGTAAGTTAGTGTTGTAAAATGGAGGCGATTGTGTATGTGTTACGCGGGTGTGGAGCATTTTCCGTTGTCCCTAATAGTGTATTTTATACCTCGTACGTTCCTGTGTAAAAGTCTTATGTGCTTGGCAGTGTTTTGCGTGTTTAGGGGTCGTGTAGCCTCGTTTTCTTTCGGCCTCCATTTTTTTGTCGCTTAGGCGATTTTCGGGTGGCGAAATTCGGTAAATTGAGTTTAAATTGTTGTGCAACCTCACTCCCAGATGTCCTTGCTGTCCCCCCCGTGCTGTTTGTGATGTTTGTTTTGTATTTTTATTTTGTTTGTGTTTGTGTAAGCGTTTGTTTTTTGTATGTATATTTTTTTGACCTGGTATTATTTTTTTTTCTAAGTGCAGTGAGTCGTATTTGTTTTTGCTAAGTACCGCTTTTCTTTTTGCAAAGTGTTACGGGCCTTAATTTTTCCCCGCGTTTTTTTTTTTTCACACTACTACGGGTTTCACATTGTGAATTGTGTAATTGACATTTCTGTTGATGTGTAGTTCAGCGGGTCGTAGAAGCTCATCTCCACCAGCGCAGTGAGAGCATTCGGCGCTCCCGGCCTAAGTCGTGCGGGGTCGTAGGGATGAGTGCCTACGGTGCTCATCTCCCCCAGCGCAAGGAGGGCCTTCACACCACACGTGCAGTGCGGCTTGTACAGAATTTCTTACAATAGTTTCCTTAGTGCGCATGAGCTCCCACTGGAGCGTTACACTCTACGGAAACTATTATATGTGATAACCACCCCTAAGTGGAAATGTCCAAAATGGGCCCAAAGTGTCAATATTTTGTGTGACCACCATTATTTTCCAGCACTGCCTTAACCCTCATAGCTTGAAGTTCACCAGAGCTTCATATGTTGCCACTGGAGTCCTCTTTCAATCATCCACAATGACATAACTGAGCTGGTGGATGTTACAGACCTTGCACACCCCCACTTTCTGTTTGAGGATTCCCCACAGATGCTCAATAGGGTTTAGGTCTGGTGACATGCTTGGCCAGCACATCAACTTTACCTTCAGCTTCTTTAGCAAGGCAGTGGTCATCTTGGAGGTGTGTTTGGGGTCGTTATGTTGGAATAGTGCTCCTGTGGCCCAGTCTCTGAAGGGAGGGGATCATGCTCTGCTTCAGTATGTCACAGTACATGTTGGCATTCATGGTTCCCTCAATGAACTGTAGCTCCCCAGCCCCGGCCAAGCATGTCTCTAGACCTAAACCCTATTGAGTATTTGTGGGGCACCCTCAAACAGAAGGTGGGGGTGCAAGGTCTCTAACATCCACCGGCTCCGTGATGTCATTATGGAGGAGTAGAAGAGAATTCCAGTGGCAACCTGTGAAGCTCTGGTGAACTCCATGCCCATGAGGATTAAGGTAGTGCTGGCAAATAATGGTGCCAAACAAAATATTGTCACTTTGGGCTCAATTTGGACATTTCCACTTTTGTTGCCAAAGGTTTAGACATTAATGGCTGTGTGCCGAGATATTTTGAGGGAACAGCAAATTTACACGGTTATACAGGCTATACATATACATACACACACACACACATATATATATATACACATATACACACACACGTATATATATATTTATTTATATATATATATATATATATATATATATATATATATACACACACACGTATATATATATTTATTTATATATATATATATATATATATATATATATATATATATATATATATATATACACACACACGTTATATCTCAATATTATTTATATGTATAAAAACACATTTAAGTATTGAATAAATGTAAGTATAATCCATTTTTATTAACAGAAGAGATGTGTTTGTTGTATAATAATATGTATTACATTATTTGTTTAATAAAGTGCTCCTTTCCTGCTAGGGGGAGTGAATCACACTAACAGTTAACTGGAGAATGGTTCCCCCTATACGTGGAGTCTGCCCAGTTGTGTGACTAGTACAATCCCCAACAGTGGCATCATAATTGCAGCTAAAAAAGATGGAGGCGGTTATCAGTGAGAGAGAATGTGAGAGGAAAATGGCTGCTCCTATACTGAGCAACATGAGTGGCATTATTTTGCAAGCTCAAAATATCTCAGGTATAGAGATCAGTGGCCCTTTAATCATTGTTTGAAATGTCATGCAACAAAAATCACTGGCATCACTAATGAAATCATGTGGGGACATAGTCACACAAAATGGCAGATAAAATGTAACCCAAATAAATGTAGAGTTATGCATCTGGGAAGGAAAAATAGCCATGCAATTTATAATCTTAATGGAGTAAATCTAGGGGTATCAGATATAGAAGGGATTTGGGAGTGCTTGTGGACAACCACCTAGGTAACAGTGCTCAATGCCAAGCAGCAGCTACAAATGCAAGTAAAATATTAGCATGTATTAAGAAGGGTATAGAAGCCAGGGAAGAAGATATAATTCTGCCACTATACAAATCTCTAGTATGCCCTTATTTGGAATATGGAGTACAATTTTTGGCACTACTTCATAAAAAGGACATTTTAGAGCTGGAAAAAGTACAGAGAAGGGCAACAAAACTAATAAGGGGAATGGAGGGACGAAGTTATGAAGAAAGACTAACCAAATTACACTTATTTTCTCTAGAAAAAAGGCATCTAAGAGGGAATATGATTACCTTATATAAGTATATCCAGGGTCAGTATAAAGCTTTGTTTGTCAAGTTAACTTTTTGTGCCAAGAGCCTTTCAACTGACAAAAAGGCCCCCCATTGAGGATCGAAGTAAAAAGATTTCACCTTAAAAAAAAGAAAAGGATTCTTCACAGTTAGGGGGGTTAATCTGTGGAATTCTCTACCAAAGGAGGTGGTGACAGCGGATTAATTGGAGAACTGTAAAATGGGATTGGATATATTTTTGATTAAAAAGGGCAGAGTTATCCTGGATAATTAGAGAGGGAGTATTGATCCAGGGAGGAATCAAAAACCGCCAGTATCTGGGATCAGGAAGGATATTTTTCCTCTTATGAAAGAATTGGCAACGTTTTAATGGGATTTCTTCCGTTTGCTTCCTCAGGATCAATTATTAATCTGGATACTGCAGATCAGAGGAGATCTAAAAAAGTTGAACTTGGTGAACTAAAAGTCTGTTTTCAATCTCAATTACTATGTAATATACTCACAAAACAGGGCTAAGAGAAAGTCACAACTCCTGAATAATTAAACAGTTTCCAGATGAAAGGAAAGCCTACTTCATGCCTTCCAGACAAGCAATATTAGTCATGTGAAGGGTGGGAAGTGGAGACAGTCTGCGCACCTACTATTCTTATTAAATTATTCTAATTACAAATGGTTTTACCGTTGACTATACGAACACACATTTCTTGAACTAACAAGTGGTGGATTAGGTGCTCACAGCACTTTCCTGACGATAAAGCACTGGGTAATCAGGACTGTATATAGTGCCCAGATCAGTTACTAAAGTAAAGGTTGTTTTATTTTTTCATCTGCTGAATACAGTTTGCCAAATTCCAGCATATTTCAAATATGAGACTGCAGTGTCCCCTTAAAATTTATTTTGAAGAACTGCACATGATAATGGACAAGCTTTACCTTTTACATTATTACTTTTTCTATGCACCTCTACTGCAGTAACCATTTTTGTTACCAGATGATCTGGAAGTAGATGTTACATGCAGAGAGGAAGCTTCTCTCTGTACAACAGAAAATCCATAGCTACAACTGCTAGTGCTTTTATCAGGTATAATAAAAAGCTAATTAGTTTACAATGCTATAATTCTGACACTGCAGCAGAAAGTAGAGGCCAAGTAAAAGGAAAACTAGTAAAGAACAGCTGCACATAAAAATAAAATATTAAAAGGCTTTTATTGTTTTCCTTGTTAAATATGTTTTGCCCATTATCAAATGCATTTATTCAAAAAAGCATAAAAAATGTATTGGACTTTAAAAGGACAAATAAACTATATTTCTTCAGCATCATAGCAAGTACTTGTTACATT
This sequence comes from Discoglossus pictus, assembly GCA_027410445.1. Lineage (NCBI taxonomy): Eukaryota > Metazoa > Chordata > Amphibia > Anura > Alytidae > Discoglossus > Discoglossus pictus. The sequence continues at coordinate 57,971,646 of CM050175.1, forward strand.
GTTGGACTGTGTGCTCTCTGCAGGGAATATCCCTCTTCCAAAATTCACAGTGTAATTCTCCTACCACAAGAAGTACTGTATTTACGCAAATCGAATGCGCACCTTTTTCATAGAAAATCTGGTCCCAAATTAGGAGTGCGCATTAGATTCGATGGAGCACTAGATTCAATGGCAAAAAGGAAAGCACAGGACATACCGCGACACCACCATCTCTCGCTTCCCGGTTCTCTGTGTGGGTGACCGCTGCAGGAAATGGCACCCAGAGAGCCCCAGCACAGTGGCACCCAGAGAGCGCCAGCACAGTGGCACCCAGAGAGCCCCAGCACAGTGGCACCCAGAGAGCCCCAGCACAGTGGCACACAGGGCCTGGCTCCCAGAGAGCCCCAGCACAGGGGCACCCAGAGAGCCCCAGCACAGTGGCACCCAGAGAGCCCCAGCACAGTGGCACCCAGAGAGCCCCAGCACAGTGGCACCCAGAGAGCCCCAGCACAGTGGCACGCAGAGCCTGGCACCCAGAGAGCCCCAGCACAATGGCACCCAGAGAGCCCCAGCAAAGTGGCACACAGGGCCTGGCTCCCAGAGAGCCCCAGCACAGGGGCACCCAGAGAGCCCCAGCACAGTGGCACCCAGAGAGCCCCAGCACAGTGGCACCCAGAGAGCCCCAGCACAGTGGCACCCAGAGAGCCCCAGCACAGTGGCACCCAGAGAGCCCCAGCACAGTGGCACCCAGAGAGCCCCAGCACAGTGGCACCCAGAGAGCCCCAGCACAGTGGCACCCAGAGAGCCCCAGCACAGTGGCACCCAGAGAGCCCCAGCACAGTGGCCTCCAGAGCCTGGCAACCAGAGAGTCCCAGCACAGCGGCACCCAGAGCCTGGCACCCAGAGAGCGTGCATTAGATTCACCAGCAAAACATTTTTTTTGATTAATGGGTTCCAAATTAGGAGTGCATTAGATTAGATGGTGGACTAGATTTGCATAAATACGGTACATCATGTTCTCTTTCACACAAAGAACCTACTTTCATAATCTATTCCTAGATACCAATTTCAATCACCTCTCACACTCTCAAAGCCATTTTACCCTGTATCCAGTCTATACAACTAGAATATATGGCCCATTTGTGGGATGTAGGATTTTTGGCTCCTTAACTTGTGTGTTTTAAGTAGTGTCCAACTCTCTATGACCATATGGAACACAGCACACCAGGTACATCTTGTGTCCGTTTGTGCTCATCCATAAGGTTTTCATGGCAAAGATACTGGAGTGGGGAGCCAGTTTCTTCTCTAGGTGACTTCAATTTGTGGATAGTATAGCTCACAGCTACATTGAGGTACACAAGCCCTTTATCCACAACAAGGTAGCGATCCAGAAGGGACCTTAACTCAAGGATGTGTATTACTGAAAATAGGCAGAAATCCAACTATGTAATTATAGATTATTTTAAAAGCAAATAGATTAAAGGATCACTGTGGTCTTATTTACACATTCACCATTTGAAGAACTACACTTATAAATAATGTAACATGTAAAAAATAGCCTCTAATTTATTATCTTTGCTATGTAATTGTGCTGCTATGGAATCTATTACTTTGGATTCAGCAGATCAGCTTCCTGAGAAGGGAGGAGACTTCAAATACACAGGAAATGTCTGCCTGCACAATGGGAAAGCAGCAGATAAATCAGTCAGTGCTCTCAGCAAGATTAAGGGAAGCTCATTAGTTTACAAGGACACACCCTCCAGAGAAAGTAAAAGACAGTGTTAGTCAAGACAAAATAGAGCCATGCAATAAGTAATGATTGCATATAAAATGTAAAGGCTTTGTTGGTTTTCCTATCTATATACAATTTGTGCTTTACAATGTGCAATTATTCACAAAACAAGTATACTATTAAAATGTGGGTCCTTGTCTGTTATGTAGCCGCACACAGTCTGAACACTGCGGTTAAACGCTGCCCCACAGAAAAAAAGTTACTGCAGGCAAAACAATATTCTCCCCTCCGATATGTCGCATAAGGTGTGCTGACAGAAGAGGCCTTGAGCTATGAGGTGCACCCGAGGTCCAGCGATGGCCCCGCTGTCGATTCAGCACCGTCGAGTTGCGCCACGTCGGAGGGGGAAATAGTTATTTGCCTGCACTAACTTTTTTTCATCACCTGGTGGGGTGCTGTGGCGCACCGTACAACTGCAGTGTGGCTACATAACAGAACAGATCCAAAATGTGTACTAGAAAGAGCTTCTTCAGGTTTTATTTTGCAGAAAAACAATAGCAGAGTTTAATTTCTTTATTTGACACTTAAAATCAGTATTTGAAGAAACAAATGACAACTGAACTTTTAATTACATACTTAAACTTCTCTCAACTCCACACCCTATTAGGTGTCTGGGAAAATATTTTATTACCAATGAGTTATTAAGTGAACACATTAAACTGTATTGTATGGCAACCAATACCTTTAAAAAGACCCACAATTGCTATATCTCTAAAACTGGAAAAAGAATATGAATTATTTGCTTAAAGGGCCACTGAAATTAAAAATAAAATGTGTTGACATCAATTAACAATTAATCTGCATATTGCAGATCAGAGGAGATCTAAAAAGGTTGAACTCAAACTTTTTTCAAACTCTTACTATGTAACTATGAAATATATGAGATGGGTTGGACTTTGCTTTATATTGCCACTCACATTGTGCAGTATAGGGGCAGCCATTTTGCCCCCTCAAATTCTCCCTCACTGATATCCTCCTCTTTTTTAGCTGCTACATTAACAACATACCAGGAGGGGCCTTTTGTCAGTTAGCTGGTAGTATGATTCATTATCTTAGCAGGGAAGGAACACAATAATGTATAATACATATTAGTGTACAGCACACAAATGGGTTACCAGTAATAAACACTAATTATACTTATCTAATGTATATGTGTATATATATAATAATGATACATATATCAATGAGGGACAATGTGAAGGGCACAATGGCTGCTCTTATACTGGACAATAAGAGTGGCAAAATAAAAGTAAGCAAACCCAAACTTTTTTTTAACATATATCACCAAAATGTTTATAAAACATATAGAAGATATTAATTTTATTTCCATGTAAACTATTTTTCCCAGAGTTCAATGGTCCATTAAAGTAATACTGCAGATACTACAAATATGATATAATTTAAAACTTTAGGTTATAACTTTATCAATTGACTGTTATTAATACATTTCCGACAGTAAACTTTGCTCCGCAATATCCCTTGGAGAGATCATCTCCAATAATTGGAAATTACACCCTGTTGGCTTCATTGGAAAGCCATGTGAAATCACATGGCCATGCTCAGACCCCAGGGAGTAATTAATCTAATCACCCTAGTTACTTCCCGGGGTCTGATCATGCAAACTATTTATTGCACTTGGTTTTCCACTGAAAATAATAGATTCAGAGCCTAGGAGGGCAATCTCCAGTTGACAAAAGTACTTATTACCAACTATAATTTTAAGTGGTAACATATTCAGAAACTCCAGTGTCACTTTTACCAGGACCGTTGACCTTAATCTTGTAGTTTACACAAATATCCACAATAATCTGACCAATAATGTTATAATTCTAGATCCGGTCCATGAAATGGAGACAGTTAGTGGGAGGGGAGCTCTTCCTAGAACATATATCAAAAGTAAAAAGTTTTAGTAAATCTATATGTACTTACTATTAAGTTGAAAATAATATCTAGTAAGTGGCCGATTTTTTAGCATAAAGCCATCGGATGGACAAGAGACCTGCACAGTCCGGGCACCCCATGCATCCAAATTTCCTTTTCAAATAATGTTTCATAGCCATTGCAGGAATTTGCTCTGTTGGACAGAGTGACTGTGACTAGAAAAGCCTGTCTTCAGCAGAATATTGCCCCTTCTTGCTACCCCACTTATCAAGCTATAGATATCCAGAGATGAGTTTATTAGCTCACGTGTTTCAGGTTGCTTAGCATAAACTCACTTGGTGTGAGAAGGCCAGGCCCATCGTCAGGACCCTGAGAGAGCCCGTCACCACAGGAATAGCTGTCTGACACTGTACCTTACTGACAGTAAACACACACTACACACAACAAGTTGACAGAGAGAGAGAGAGATCACAGGTAAGATTTTGATGCTAGGTACTGCTCTTCCTGTTGGCTGACCTGTAGAGGGTGGTGTAATGTGGTGTCACTATACACAAGAAAAACTTTGAAGTTAAAAGGACCACTCAAGTCTGTATTATTTTGGAGAACTATACTTTAAAACTAGTGAAATATATTTGGAATGTACAAAAAAACACATACAGTCACTAATGTATACGCACTTATGCTGTGGTGTAATCTACAAATTTTTTTTTGCCGATCAATTTCCTTTTGGAAAGGTCATAAAGGCTAACCCCTGGTTTTGCTACTATTAGAGAAAATTTCGTAGCACTGGGTAGACAGCCTTTCTAAACAAAGAAAAGGAATCCTCTATGTATGTTTACCTGTGAAGGAGGAGACGTGGAGAAGGATGTGGCACAGACCTCCTGAGATTCTTCCACTGCTGGATAGGCCCCCCCTTGCTCTTCTGTTGCCCTGTTGGAAAAGTTCAAACAAATTCCAACCAAAGAAGAAATAATGGTGGTACATAAGGTAGCAGGGAATACAGCTACAATCCTGGATATCTCAGCATTCATACATCAGGGTATCAACCAGCACTGTGCATAACATTTTTAGTTTTGGCAAAGCCTGTGAAACAGCATGCAACCTGCCCAGCGTATGAGGAATACAATCCAATCACAAGGAAAGATATTGCTTTGAAAATTCTTTCTGCAGCTCTGGATTTTGAGCAGCAGGGAATTCCTGTCACAATTAGCTATCCTGTAATGTGTATAGGAAGGCTCTTCTCTGACTACACACATTAGTCTGCTAGTGGAGGTTTCTCTCTGTCACTAGAGAAGCAGAGAAGGGTAGGGATGTCATGGTTTGTGTGCATGCTACCTGTGTCCTCACCTGTAGTTGCAGGGATGCATGTGTGAGGTGCTGGGGAAAGGTCGGTCAACAAAATGATCAATTATAATCCCCATGATAGGCTGGCTCCTTTCATACTGCCTGTAATGCAACAAACACATTGGCATTATTTACCTGCTGTTCCCACTCGACTACATCCTGACCACTCTCCATTGGTTAAAGGGACACTATAGTAGTAAAACAAGTTACCGCTCTTACAAAGTTGCATGCTCAATAGCATAATGAATTACCTATTACCCTATTATATTTTAAGCTTCCTCTGCTTGAATCTATGGTGCTGCCATTTTGGTCCATATATTGCCTCCAAACCAGGCAGTGGCTTCCTATTAGTTCACTCATGTGGTTCAGGTTCTAGTGCAGGAGTCAGCACTACATGACCATATAGACCAATAGGAGGGCAGTTGGCTGTGTGCGCCATGTATTGCCACTTAGAGATCCACAGCTTGCTACACTGCTAATTCAAGCAGATGTGAGCGGGGGCAAGTTGACATAGAAGTGAACAGAGGAAAATTGAAAATAAATTCCACACAATGGAACAGTATATGCAATTAATATGAAGGATACACTAATATAGTCGTTCTCAAGCAGATAGTTACTGCAGAATTGCAGATTCACATGGTCAAATATTAATTTAATGCACCTTATCTTCATACTGGTATCACTGAATTTAAGATGGATGCTTTTGAATTAAATAATAATAGTAATTAATAAGTTTGCATAATTGGACTATTATGTCTTTCATTGTGCTGGATTCAACTTGGACTTTAAAAGGGCCAGAACTTGTTACCACTACAGTGTGCTTTAAGCAGAGATATCCCTCCAGAAGAGGATATTATATGACTGGAGCACAGGCTTGAGCCAAAAGGCAGATGTACTGCATGACACCAGGGGGATGGATGTTAGTAAATGGCATCATTTTGTCCATCTGTTAGTTGGATCACTCAGTCAGTGATTGGAGGTCATTACAGCAGGCAGGGAATGGTCACTGTTCACTGCTGCTATAGGTGGCAGGTATATAGAAGCTCACCTTGTTGACATGAAAGCCAGGTTGGTTCGATAAGCACAGGTCAAGGTGAGGGTGCCTATGGGAGTTCCCACTGTACCAACACGAACTGCTTGGAAACCTGAAAGGAAAAGAACAGTCATGTAAAGAATAACAGAGACACACTAATCCTACACAATACCAGTTCCTGCTCAACAATGCACGCCTACACCTTCCAAATATGGTATAATTAAAACTGCAAGTACTTTATCAATTGACTATTATTAAAAAATGCATTTCCTATAATAAACTGAAGTATGCAATTTTTACTTGTCGGTCAGCCTTCTGCCCCACCTGAAAGAGACTATCTGTATCTCTTGCTAATAGCAGATCATAGCCAGTAATTGCTTACAACCCCCTGGGCTCTGAATATTTTGTCCTCAGTAAAAAAATCATATGCATAGTACTGCCTGTATTTTGTTTTGCACATTACTTACACTATACTGGTTTAATAATTTAATATTTACTTCTTCAAACATTTCAAAACGTATAGGAGGTAAAATACGAAGTCTGGTTAATATCATCCAGGCCTTCAGACCAGTAACAAAGTAGGTCATGTTATGTTAGAAATGTGAGTGAAATACCCTGCAATGTATCACTTTCCTTCCCATAAATACCTCTACTGCCCCAGCCATATTTTCCCAAACTTAGAGGAGGAATATTAATTTTGAACAGTTTAATTCACAGAATGAATATGTATGTTTTTCTTCTATAGAATATATTTTTTTTTAAATTAAAACATGCAAAGAATATTTAAAATATTAATAAAGTGCTCTGTTTTGAAATGGAAATGAGTAAATAAGGATTACTATGTCCTTCTAAGTAACTGGACTTGATAGCTCTCATGGATTGCTGTCTGAAATTCATTTATCTTTGCTATTCAGCTGCATGAATTTGCATAGATGCAAATTTGTACTTTGCAGTTTAATTTGACAAACTACTGCAAACACTTAATAACAGAACAACAAGAATTTTAAGCCACTGCGTAAAGCAATGGAAATTTAACTTTTTATTAACATAATCTAAAACTTTGAAAAAAATGAAATACTTTAATCTCTAAGGGAAGTTAGAAGGTTTTGTTCAAATTGTTCTTTATTGCAGTTAGTGACAAATGGGAGGTTCCAAATAATCTATACATTTAAAAACTATAGCTAAAGCAAATACTTTATCATTTGCATGTTATTAAACTGAACACTAACATTGAATTTTATGACTATTTTATCGAAGTTTGAAATTGATCATCAAAAAACAAAATGGTAGATCCCTCTGCAGCATAATTGCATATAAAAGTTACCAACAATATAAAAGTCTTTTTATGTCAAAACAGAAATAATAATAAGCCCCATTTGATGTAATTGTTCCACAACTTTATCTTGGTCTATATTTTAGTTTTGAAGCAATCTGATGTTCACAGTGCAGTTATTTGTTAATTTATTTTTATTGCTACGTCATTTGCAGAGATCAGATCTGACAACTATTGTATAGAGCACCCATACTGGACTTGTGCGCTGACCTAGTTGAGCTCTGCATGATATGGAGGTTATAGAGCTTTTTATTTGGGAATTGAAGAAGCACAAAAAAGGGGGAAATATAGTGTATCCATACCACGTGTAAGAATACACTATATTTATAACATAAAAAAATATTTGATTTTACTGTACCTTCTTTAAGTCCAAGGAGTTGAACATCACCAAAGTAAATCCTAAAAAGAGGTAAAAAGAACGTCAGTTCAATACACATGAATGGAGAAGAGAAGCAGTACAAGATTACTTCTACTTGTGGACATATGAGGTGATTTGTGACTTTATTGTGCATCCCAGACTGCTCTACTGACATTTGCGATCACAGCAGAATAGCTTCCTGTATACACCACACATCTTAAATCTGAACAACTAACTTAGATTAAGGGTTTCATAAAGAAAAATGATTGATGAGAGGATATTTTTTTTTTTGTTGAAGCACAAACAAGAGGTCATTGTCATGAACCAGCCTGTACCACTTAAGGGTGTTTGGTTTATTCCCTTTGAACTGGGCCTCTAGACTAAAGGGTTTACAATACTGGTGATGCCATGTTGGGCTCTCTGTATACTCTGTGCTCTATAGAGGTGGTTGCTTTATTACTTTATAATATTGGGAGCAATGTAATTGTGGTTACCGGCTTACCACATGAATTATGCTCATGATAAAGCATGCCTGAAAGTTTGTGTTTATCTTGAAGACCTCCTGTTGTAGTGATGCAAACAAATTCTAACTAGTCACATACAATCTCACAGATCTGCCTTATGATCTAGTGTTCTTAAAAGACCACTGCAGTCCAAGAAAAAAAAACAGACACTTGTTTGTCAAGTATGTACCAAGTTAGAACACCGAAAAGTACATCTGAAGTTGCTGTGTCTCCTGTTAAGGGTGGAATTGCCTGGTATTTCAGGGCTGGATCACTCTCTTGGGTGAGACCTGACTGCTATACTACAGGATATAGTTCATCCTCTAAGCACCTCTGACTTTGTTGTTTTGTTTATGTACCAAATTAGCAATATTAGCTGCTGTGGAAGCCATGGTCGTAAACATTTTTTTCTGAAAATCTGAATTTTTGAAGACGCTGAGTATAGGAATCCATTTTGAGTTTGATACATTACATTTTGAGAGCTGGACAATGGGTGTGTGTAGGTATAAGTGAAGGCTTGGGGAGGAGCCAACAAGCATAAGTCGAGAGCCATGGTTTAATCACTGAACAAGATTGAAATGACACCACAACCCTTCCCTCTCAACAGCACTGACTCCTTGCATGAAAGGATTGAACGACAGCTTTTCCCTCTCACACATCTTCCACCAATGAATCACTAATCCCTCCAGTGCCCTGGAAAAAAGCTGTATAATTTGTTCTTGATTAATTATGTTTTGTCAGATTCAAATTTTCCCAACAAATATTATGTTTTTCCATTGTGCCATGGTCCATAAATTCATCTTCAAACCACGGCTTGCGATAACTTGTGATAGTGTCGGTCACCACTGTTTCGTGTTGCATTTACAAGTCACCACTGTATTTGCTCTATAAATATCCTGTACCCTGTCCAATAATTAGAGCCTCACTTGGTTAGGACATACTTGAAGGATTATGGTAGTACTATGATCCTTTCCTGGATGCTGGGATTCCAGGCTTTGATGTTTTGTCTGATTTACTCAAATGTTATCAAGATCTTATGCTTGCTCCAACTGTTGAGGCAAGGACAGGAACCCTGATTACGGGACAAGGGCCTAACTGTCAGGATCTTTGCAGTGCCAGTTCAGCTCACCCTGTTTTTTCAAAGTCATGCTCGAAAGCATAGAGTGCATCATATTTATAGGAAAAACGAGAAGAAACAAGTTTTTAGTAGCCATTATCACAGTATATAAGCTTAACATTGAAGGATAACTTGAGCCCAAACATATTATCAGACATTAAAAAATGACTATGCTGAATAGATTACAGAAGCATTGTAAAGAAAGTAGCACTGTAAATAAAGTTTATTTTCAATCAAATCTGACTGAAATTTACACCACCCTTTTCCCACTAACAAGCCCAGAAATACTGTTCTGCAAAAATGTAAAATGTCCCTTTCACACGCACACAACTTCCAGAAAAGTTCCATGGATGCTTGCAGGATCCAAAGAAGCATCAACGTTTTTTTTCTAAATATAAAATTAGCTTTATGACTCTTTCCCTGTAGAATTATGCTTTTAGCCAGACTTTAACCTGACCTAGTACTGATTTGAAAAAACTTGAAAAGAAGTGCACCCACTATGTCATGGGCAGCTTTGGATTTGTTATGTGATCTTATTCTACTTTCAAATTAACAGGCATAAAAAGCACAAGGTAGTTTCATTGTAGAGGTTCATGAACCTGGCTATAACTTTGTTTCCTGTATCCTGTCAGGACAGAGGAGGAGAACTATATTTCCTACATTACAGATCACCTCATTTTCAAACAAAATCACCTTTTTGTAAAGTTTAAAACATGAAAAAACAAAATATATTTTAAATGTATGATAGAAAGTGTTAAAATACAGTGCCAATGTAGTAGAAAACATGGTTCTGACCAAGGCTAAATTTCTAGCTCAGCACAGAGAGAGTGGATAATATAGGAGACTTTGCTTGTTACCTGTAAAGAATAACATATTCGTGTCCCTGCTTCCTGGACAGTCTGTATGCTGGAGTCACTCTGGTGACAGCAAGTAATGACTTCAGCAGCAAAGACAACCTGTTATATACTGCGTAGGAGACTTTGATGTCACGGTCGCATCTACGATACATAGAATACATATTATTACTGGAACAAAAAGAAAACCGGCAGAAACTAACATTATTTATTTATAGAAGCTATGCAATCTACTATAAAAGTCATAGGAGAAGGTCATACCATAACTTTCCAATAAACATGAACAATATTTATGGATTGTAGGATAAATTTAGAGGAGCACATAGTAAAATTTAAAACTACAGGTAAAAAAAAGTACTTGATCAGCTGAATGATACTAAAAAAAAACTTCAGTATCTTACACTGAATTGCAATATTACTTGCAGATCAACTAAATAATGACTGATATCTCTTGCAAATGGGAGAGCATAGATGATAATTGATAGGAAGTAATTGGAATAATCAGCCTAATTACTCTCTGGGTTCTGAGCATTATTAGTCTTTTCATTTTCCTCAATTCAGTCCTGGTTTAAAAGACAAATATAGTATTTATTTGCTTCCTCCGAAAATTAAGAATATTAGTCACAGCTACTAACTTTTCGTTCATTTCCAAGCACCAAATCTCAAGCTCCATTGAATCACCCTGAAAAACAAAAGATAAAGAGAACTATGTTGTGACCCTTTTCAAACCCAACACCAGTAAAGTGACATAGAAGAGGTTGTTTACTGAAGAAATGAAAAGTACATGTCAACAGAAACCTAAACGTAATTGGAAGTGCATTGAAATTTGTAAAGTTAGTCGTATTTGATGTAAAAAAAATAAATAAATTGAAACTTTAACTCTCTAAGCTAGTGGCCTTATCACTAACAGTTTATTAGGATAAGAAGTGAATGGCATAAGTTTGCCAGGTGGGAAGAAAATGGAAATAGCCGTATGAGAGGGGATATGATTACCTTATATAAATACATGCAGGGTCAATATAAGGCTTTGCCAGGTGAACTTTTTGTACAAAGAGGTTTTCAACTGACAAAAGGAGATCCATTTAGGTTAGAAGTTAAAAGATTCCACCTTAAAGAAAGAAAAGGGTTCTTCACAGTAAGGGTGGTTAATCTGTGGAATTCTCTATCAAAGGAGGTGGTGACAGCAGATTCGATATACAACTTTAAAAAGGGATTGGATACATTTTAAATAAAAAGGGCATTCAGGGATATCCTGGATAACTAGAGAAGGTGTATTGATCCAGGGACAAATTCAATTTCCAGTATCTGGGGTCAGGATCCAGGGAGGAGTCCGATTGCCAGATCAGTGGCCCTTTAACCATTGTGTAAAATATCATGCAATGAAAATCACTGGCATCACTAATTAAATCATGTGGGGACATAGTTATACAAAATAGTAGAAGAAATATAACACAAATAAATGTAACGTTATGAATCTGGGAAGGAAAAATAGCCATGCAATTTATTATCTTAAAGGAGCAAATCTAGGGGTATCAGATATTGAAAGGGATTTGGGAGTGCTTGTGGACAACCACCTAGGTAACAGTTCTCAATACCAGCAGAATCTGCAAAGGCAAGTAAAATATTAGCATGCATTAAGAATGGTATAGAAGCCAGGGAAGCTTGTTGTGGCAAGAGGTTTCCTACTGACAAAAGAACGTCCTTTGAGGTTAGAAGTAAAAAGATTCCACCTTAAAGGAAGAAAAGGGTTCTTCACAGTAAGGGTGGTTAATCTGTGGAATTCTATAGCAAACGATGAAAGCGGAAAAATTACAGTGTAAATGGAGAGGGAGTATTGATCCAGGGAGAAGTGCAATTGCCAGTATTTGGGGTCAGGAAGAAATGTAATCCCCCCCTTTTGAGACAATTGGCAACGTTTCAATGTTTTTTTTCGGTTTGCTTCCTCTGGATCAATTACCAACTTACCCGCATATTGCAGATCAGAGGAGATCTAAAAAGGTTGAACTTGATGGACTAAAAGTTTTTTTCAACCTTATTTGCTATGTAACTATGTTTAGCAAATAAATAAATAAATGCTGTGACTATTACAATTTTTTAATTTGGCATGCTTTTCTTCTTCATCACCAACCCCCCCCCCCCCCCCCTGCTAATCTTTATTATTTGCTGTTGATAATACCATTTAGATCAAATATTTTTCAGGTAATTTATACATAAAATATCAAGCTCCTATATTGACTTTAAGACACTTCCACTTACAATTTGCAATTAAAACCAATTGCAAATATATTTATTTTAATGTGCACAGTTCATTTCCTCATTGCTTTAATTTGTGACCTTTTCTGTGTCTCTTTAAAGTCATTGTCCTCCTGACTGGAGGCAGGGGACTCTTACCTCAGAGGTCTTCAAGGAAATCTCCACACACATGGATCGTCCCACTGCAGGCAACTGCCCTGATAGAGCTTTCTTTGCTTCATGTGTCACTTCAGGTATGTCTTTGATTGCCAAATTAAACTGTTGAAAACAAAAAAATTATATTAATTAGCACATACCTATAATAAAGAACCACTGTAGTGCACATACAATAGATACCATTTGTTTATTGACTAATTCATTTGAATTTATTTTCTTCAAATGCTGATTTTATTTCTATGTATCTTTTAAGACTAAAATGTAAAAGTTAGTGTTCTGTTGCTAGGACACTTCGAATTCAACAGTGAAACATTTCCATAAAACAAGCTCAGTAAAGTCCCACAAAACCCTGCAGCCCCATGAAATTGATACGATTTTATGATTCGTAGCTTGTAACGTAGCTCGCAAGACTTAAGGCTATTAAATGATCCTTCTTAAAGCTACCCGCAGACGACTTGCGGGATTAGACGCAGCAAGGCCGAAAAAAAAGCCTACGGGACGTGGAATATGGAACTTCGCGGCCGCAAATCCTTTGTTCTTTTAAGCCCGTAACCACTACGTTCCATTTGAGCTATTAAATTGCATCAAGATCAGTGGCGTTCAAACTAGTAACTCGCAAATGGAGGCAAGAAGCCAAGGAGTGCTAGAGAGGACCCACAAGGGGGTAAAGTCAAATCTGTAGTACTTTAAATGCACATATCACCAAACTACTATACTTTTATTAAAAGTTAAAGTAATGTTAGGTCTTAGAATTAATAGCACAACATTCTGAAGCTCGCAAATGGCCCCAAAAATACTTTATTTCATGTTCAATTTTTGTGTTATATTGATCCTGGCAATCAATGTGTTATAACATATAATGGAATTTGCATGTGATAGAATATCATATTTACGGCTTTATCAATATTGCATTACATCTGGAATGTGGGTTTGATTGCAAGTCGTAATTGAACCCCCCGTAGGACTTTGAAAATCTCAGCTCCATTTTTCGGTGACTAAATTCTGACTAAAATCCGCAACTCATCAAGCTCGCAGCCGTTGTGGGTCTCACACTGCAGATACGAGCTTCAAATTTAATGTGGCTGATGGTTACTAACATCAAGGGTTACGGATACATCTGAGAGTTTGAGTGATTCAGTCCGACTCTCTGTGACCTTATGGATCGTAACACACCCTTCTGATCCAAGTGGTATTCATGGCAGAGATCCTGGAGTGGATTGCCAGTTCCTTCTCCAGTGGGCCATAGCATACAGTTCCTGGTATTCCAAGATGGTCTCCCATCTAAGTACTGACCAGGCCCAACCCTGCATGGCTTCAGGGTGGTTTGCCCTCTTGGTTCCCTGACTGGAATCAAACCCAGGTTGCAGCAGTTAAGACACATAATTCTAACCACTGGACCACCAGAAAACCAAGGAAGTGCCATATCATGATACCATTCATCATTAGATTAAAGAACCACTGAAGTGTCATAATTACAGTATTTTCTTGATAATGTTCTTAGAAATTAAAATATAAACAAAATACAGTCTTTAATATGCAACTATTGTATTCAGTTTTGCTTCAAAGATGATAGACATTTTGTTTCAAGATTAGAAATTCCAGGGGGGAATAGAAAGAAATGTAGATTCAGTTAAGATCTCTGTTCAGTTCTGTTGAAAACTGACTTTCAAACTGACTAAGAGTAAGTCCCATAGGATAACCCCCCCCACTAAAGCCAGTGGAAGACCATCTGTCTAAGATGGAAATCTCAATCCCACAAGCAGAATCAGCTAAATAAAAGATTTCCTTTAAAACACTTTTAAGGTCTTGTCTTGCACAGCTGCTGAAGTTGCTTTTATGTTACATACTTTACAATCATTTTAATTGTTTAGCAAACTATAGTAGATTTTTAAGCATGGACATTTAATTGCTAAAAAGCATACATTAAAAGGAGCACAGCAGCAATTCCTAAACAATATAAAAATGTATTGAACGTTACAAAAAATGCATTTTCTTACAGTAAGCTAACATTGAAAGTTTTTTTACCACTATTTTAGTGTGTAGAAATAGTTTCTCCATTAGAATTTAGTTCATACCTTTGAGAAAGTCCCTTAATGGGTTGAAACACATATGATTTAATTTTTTTGTTGTTTTCTAATGAATTTCTGTCCATCACTTTCATGCTCATTATTGGAAAAATATTTTTTGTAGCATTCACCTGTACCCGTATGAACTATATTGTGGTGCTTAACCCGGCATAATAACCAAGTTTGTGAGCCATTTGTTGCGTTATATATCTCCAATTCCTTGGACTTGTCTCACATTTGTGAGGACTGGACTGCTATTGCTTGGTAGCAATCCTATAGACCTACAAACCCAGCATTCTGGATTGCATTTGAGGACCCTCATAGACAGACAGCAGCGATCACCACAATACCTCTTCCAGAGACAAGCCAGGATGCAGTCTCACATCCGAGACACCCACAGGGGCTTATGACTTGCATATACACCTCAGCTGTCTGAGGGCACTAAATGTGAGAGCATTTTTATGTTTTTTTTATTATTGTTATTAAATATACTGTATTACAGTTTTCGGCGTTCTGTGCTTCTCGCTCCCTCATATCCTAACCTTAAAAGTTGCTGTTTTTAATCGGTCAGTCCACCTGTAAAGATTGATGTTTCTTTGTAATGATAAATTATTAACAATTATTACAACTGCATGCAGGGAAGATGTTGTTATGAATTGTTTTACCCAGTCGGAGCCTGTTGGCGAGGAAGTAGAGCGAGTGCAAATCTTATCGCCGAGTCGTGCTTGCACAATCACCTGAACAGCCTGCGGAACAAACACAATAAAAAGAGATTAGTATTCCCAACACAGTGAGAAAAAAGTTAATGTACAAAGAATAAAACAAAGGGTGGAGATTATTATTGTTTATTTGTAATGCGCCAACATATTCTGTAGTGCTATACATGGGCTGTGATCAAGGCAAAACAATATTAACACATTACAAAAATGAACAGCCCTGTCTTTGAGCTCAGCATCCGGTGTCCGTAGAGCGTTACCCAAAGCACCGCGCAAGATTGAAAACTTGCAGACTTACAATCTAACAGCCTTATTAAATTGTGATTCGGCAAATGGAAAAGGGCTCTATTTAAGCAGGCAGAAGTTTTTAGTTAGCGAAGATCTTACTTTTGGATAGAAGTTCACTAACTAAAAACTTCTGTAAAAAAAATATGCTATGTGCTTAAATATAGCCCTTTTCAATTTGCCGAATCACAATTTAATAAGGCTGTAAAGGTGCAATGCAAAACTATAGATAATAAATACTTTATCAACTGAATGTATTATTTTTTTTTTTTATATTGCTTTTTCTACCTTAAACTTACATTACAAATTCGTAATTTAACATGACAGTCAGCCTTTATGATCCACCCACTAAGGACACTATTTTTTTCTTTGTAATTCCAGACCACTGCCATTAATTTCTCAGATCTCAGGCAGTAATTCATTGAACCAGCAGTGTTACTTCCTATAGTATGAGCATGCCCAGTCTTTTGTGTTGCAGAACTTGTACTGAAGACAATAGATTCAGAGCCCCAGGGGATAATTAGCAATTACTGGCTATGATATCGCATTAACAATAAATATCAATGCTACTTAAAAGACCAGTTATTCTGATTTACCTTCAATGCAAAGAACTTGACAAACTTGTCCAAGTCCTTTCGATCCTGGGGGCTGAGGTCGGTGTCCATTGTGTCTTTAAACCTAAAGGGAAGAGACAATGTACACATTTAGTACAGTCAAAGCCTATAGAGTAGATCAAACAGAAACATGCTTGGGGTACCACGTTGGGAGGACGTGGATGGGATACTAAGTGGATTAAAATGACTAAGAGGAGACACAGTGAAATAAATCACGTTCCTGCACTGTTAATGTGGGACATTTTCAATAATCTTTGAATACAATTAGTTTTAATCTTTAATGGGAAACAACTGAGGTCCCAATTATGGTATCTTTTTATTCGATAGATGATAACAACAATTGTTATCAATTAAATTTTGATTAAAAAATGCATTTTCCAACACTAAAGATGCACTGCAGTTTTCAATTATACCTGTCAATAAGCCATGGCCAAATGGAAAGCCATGAACCAAGAGCAATTTCAAAGAAAATCTTACATGTAATTGACTTTGCTCATGGAGGATTCTACTTTGGACTGAAAGTCTTCTTGTAATTTGATAGAAAGGGCTATCCTGCTGGGGCTTACTGCTCTTTTAGTTCATTTTTTCAAGAAGCAATTTACAGTAACTGACTTTCAACAGAACTGAATAGAGATTTATCTGAATCTGTTGTCCCTGTGAGATTTTTAACCCTATTAAAAGGCACATGGAACACAATTGCTTTGTTTCATGGCTTTAAAAGAGCATTATTAAACATTACAAAAGATGTATTTGACTTGAACAAATATTAAGCAAAACTTGTTTAGAGTTTATTCAAAACTCCAGGGAATGCAGAGAGCATTCTCTACATCTCATTGGTCGAGGGAGCAAGCCCCAAGAGCAGATACAAATCGGAGTACGTTTTTGTGCTCATCTGAAAAATAAAAACCACATTAACATATTATCAAATAATCCTACAGATGTAGGTGCTTTTTAATATAGAAAATAATTATTAATTTTGTTATTTTTCTCTGAGCCTTTCCTACCCCTTACAATCTACTTGCCCAGAATTGTATTCCAGGCGATTACCATACTTATATATGTATATAGTGTCAGAATTATATTTGCTTCCCTGGCTTATATACCCCTCTTAATGAGTGCTAATATTTTACTTGCCTTTGCAGCTGCTGCCTGACACTGAGCACTGGTGTGTAAGTAGTTGTTCACAAGCACTCCTAAATCCTTTTCTATGCATGCTAATATTTTACTTGTCTTATCTGCCTTTCTGTGGTTTCTGTCTTTCTTTTGGGGTCTTAATTTGTAATATTTTGAACTGCATACTATTATGATGAGCCTTTGAAACCACATAGCCCTTTTCCCTGTAACTCTTTCATGCTTATTGAAGGAGAAGGGTCTCTGGCACTTTAATGTGTTTGATAATAAACAGATCAGACACACTGGGACTGCGGTCAATAATTAAAACTGTGTAAGGCCTCAGGGTCAGCAATAACTGAAGCTCAGCACACCGGGACTAGTACCAATGTACCATTGCTTCAGGCAAACTCCCTTCTCTTCCTATGTGCCTGTTTGATGCCAGCCTAAGCTTTTTGATGCCAGTCGTGCCAACTTCAGCACTTTCGGAAAATATTTCCTTAGGGCATTTCATAGTCTAAAAATCCAGTTAAATATTTGAATATAAACTCTGCTGTGATCCCAAATGCCCAAATGTACTTGACAGAAATTAAATATTCCTTAATTAATTCCAGCCAGCATGCACTTTTAATCGCCACAATTTAAAGGTGCAATGCCTCCAAAAAGCAGAGGTATGAGAATAATAAAAGTAAGACATTAGTATTAGCAGAGAGGCATTTGCTGTTAATTTCAGGGAAGTTTACACCGTTTTATTTCATATTTCTTTCATGCAGAAAACCACTTGTGCAGTACTTACCACATGCACTTTTAAGTAAATGTTAGACAATTTCCCCATTGTATATTAGGCTCTGGGCCCCATTTATATGCAAATGACAGATCACATAACCCAAGGGTTGCTGTGTGTGTGTGTACGTACTAACGACTTGCCCGTCAAAAAATGAGGGTCAATCAATTTGAACCCATGGCAATGATGTTTGCCACACAATGTGAAGGTTTTTGTACTGTGAGAACCTTTGGCGCTCACTGCGAGCCTTGTGCTCGGCGCCTTTGGCCTCTCCTCTGGTGTACTCTGGCGCTCATCACAAAGACAGATAGATATATCTATATTTTTGTAAATAAAAATTCAATTAATTAGTTAATTAATTAAATATACATTAGCTAATTGTAAATGATATATCCATCAATCAATAGGCTGAAAAGCGAACAATCTTTTTTCATTTTCCCACAGCATATAATGTCCAGTTGGACTGTTGCTGCCCTGAGGAGATAGTGTTATGAATGTCCCAACTGTGCCTTAGGAGTAGGCTGCGCTACTGTTGATGCGTAATGTTGTGATGTGCAAGTTCGGAGCGTAAAGTAGCGTCATTTGTGTGTGTGCTAAGCGGGTCAGGAGTATTCCTGTGTGAAAGTGGTACGCAGTTGGCGGTGTGTTGTGCGGTCCAGGGTTGTGTAGCCTCGTTTTAATTTTTTTTTAATCAGACATTTTTTCTCTTGTTTAGCAGATTTTCGAGTGACGAAACTCTTGAAAATCTACTTAAATTTGCATTACACCTCACTTCCAAACGTCTTGGCTGTTCCCCAGTGCTGTGTGTGATTTTTTTGTTTTTGTTTTCGTGTATTTGTTTTTCTCGGTTCAGGCCATTAACTTTGTATTTTTCGTACCTCATATAAGTCCCGCGTCTCGTAATGGTTTTTGTGCGTTCGTCAACTGCTTGCAGCCATAAAGCCTGATTAAATTGCTAATCGGGCAATTGAATAGGGCTCTATTTAAGCACATAGCATTTTTTTTTACAGAAGTGTTTATTTAGTGAACTTCTATGCAAAAGCAAGGTCTTCAGTAACTAAAAACTTGTTTAAAAAAAAAAAGATGCTATGTGCTTATATAGAGCCCTATTCAAATGGGTGAATGTCAATTTAATAAGTCTGTAAGGCGATAGCCTACAAACACTTAGGAAACGTGCTAAGTCCCGCGTGTTTCATTGCCTTGCTTTGCGAGGCTTGAAGGCGATCGCCTTTGCCGCTCATCGTGTTTGTGCCTTAACGGCTCACCTCGCTACGCAAGGCGCTTATCGCTGCGAGTTTTAGTGCCCTAACGGCCTGCCTCGCTATTTTTATCTGAAGCAGTGAAGCCAAATCAAGTTCAAATTTGTATCACTTTTTATCACACAGCAAAGGACCTACATATGCTAAAATAGAAAAGCAGGTAAAAATACGGAATATTTGCAATTTTAAGTTATTAGTTTACTTCAATATTGCTGCCACTCAGATGAAGAGATCCACTCACCAGACTTGTCCTTTTTCATTGTCTAATGGAGTAGTTACTGGCTTACTTTTGCATATGGCTTTAAGATCAACAATGGAGTCTTGCCATTTACAGGTTGAAACCTCAAACCATATGCAAAACAAAAGTAAATAATCCAGCGAGCCATAAGAATCTTTTGAGTAATTAGGTTCTGGTAACAGAGAAACTTGTGAGCTGGGCAAGTAAAAATTAAAAAAAAGTAGTAAATTCAAAGCTGTTTTTCTATTACTAAATGAGATTTTTTAACAACTTCATATTTTATTTGTAATTTGCTTTTCTACCACAACGGGAACTTCTGCTCTCATGTATTGGGCCTCCTAGTTCAATATAAAGTATAACAACATTATATAAAAGATGTGCCTATTAATTAAGGAGAATATTACAAGAGTAGAGGGATGGGCCAGCGTGACCCAATTTAACAACAGTGTATAAGAACAAGAATTCAGTCTTAGAAATAGAGATAAACATGTTGAACCTGTCTTGAAAAACAGGAAATAGAAAAGCTAATGAAGACACACTTGTAATATAGCGAGAATAGGAGGTGATAGGGTTCAAAGGTCAACAATGCCAAATTATTATCAGAAAGATTTATAGCTCATATCACTTTGGAATATTTACTTACCACTGTGCTCATTTAAACCAATCTGTGTGTATATTTTGTGAACAATAAAAACATGGGATATTCTATTGATACAGTGAACTAAATTACAAGTTGTGCTTGTGGGTGAAATCCTTACTTTCTAGGCATTTGTATTTGAAGTGAATACTTAGGAATCATTGAACCAATTGAGTGTAGTTTTCTCTAATTTCCGCAGGGAATGAGCGACTGGGTTTAATCGCGGATGGGTTTGAGATCAAACAAGGTGTGTTTACGTTTACAATGTTCAGTTGTGTCCGACTCTCTGTGACCTCATGGACAGTAACACACCATGCTGATCCACTTGGTATTCATGGCAGAGATACTAGAGAGGATTGCCAGTTCATTCTCCAGTGGGCCACAGCATACAGCTCCGGGTATACCTAGGAGGTATCTCACCCAAGTACTGACCAGGCCCAATCCTGCTTGGCTTCAGGGTGGTATGATCTCTTGGTTCCCTGACTGGAATCCAACCCCCCACTATATCTATTCAAGAGTGGAAGGAGGAGAGAAACGAGTGACAGGGGTTTGTTGTTTCATTGGTGGATTTTCAGTGCAAGTCTTACTTATCCTGCACTGTTACTGCCCTTCTGTGCCTTAAAAACAAAGTAGGAATATTATGGCAACTTCCATGCACTAGCGTAGTCTCCTAAAATAACATTCTCTCTGAAAATTATTTTATGTAGAAGACTAACATCGCCGCTAATGCTGTTTGTTTGTTGCATAAGTCACACACATACAAAGCTTTTGAAGTGCCATCTACAGTATGATCTTCTGAATAATTTGACCGAATAACATGCATAATATTTTCAGAAAGTTTAATATAAAGTATGACTGACTATGGACTATAAGGCATTGTCACCCTTACAATAAGTTGGTTTTATCTTAAAGAGCATTAACAACTTTATATACATTGTCATAGCTTTTTTTCTATACAGAAAATAATTACTGAGATATTCAACACTGATGGGGAAGCTCAATATGCTAAATTGTGCCTGATAAGGGTGGTGAAGGGGAAATAACTGCAAGATTGTATTAGTATTGAAGAGACACTTG
Organism: Discoglossus pictus; assembly: GCA_027410445.1. Classification (NCBI taxonomy): domain Eukaryota; kingdom Metazoa; phylum Chordata; class Amphibia; order Anura; family Alytidae; genus Discoglossus; species Discoglossus pictus. Next base: position 57,993,035 of record CM050175.1, read on the forward strand.
TTTGCATAAGAATACTGCAGAAAAAAAAATAGCAGATAATTTCATGAACTATTCATTTAACAATCAAATGGCTAGTACAATTTATAGATAGTTTTCATGATCTTTAAGAATATCTTTAAAAAAAAAAAAAAACACAACAACAACAACAACAACAACTTGATTTTGGACTTGACAGAGTCCCAATAACACATTATTCCTTTGGGCGGGATACAGGGAGTAGTATAATACATATACACATAGATATCCTAAGTCCTGTCATTCATAGATTTACATAAACGGGTCCTGTCAGTCATGGAGATATACATTAAAGATATATCAGTCAAAAGTGCATATAACCAATGTGGGTCCAGTCAATCAAGGGTGAGTGTAACTGGCCAAGTCACTTAAGTTGTTTATAACTGGGTCCTATCAGTCAAAAGGTATATTTATACTTTCCTAGTCACCAGGAGCAGTATAATCCATATATGTATGTAACCAAGTTATGTCAATCAGGAATACATACAAAATGTGTCAAGTCAGTAAAAGATGTGTATAACTGGGTTTTAGCCATTATAATTGTGCCCTAGTGTTGAGATATATAATTGTGCCCTAGTGTGTCTAATAAGGTAAAAAAAAGTAATGGGGTGTAAAACTGGGCTCTGTCAGCCAGGGATATATACAGTGCCTTGCAAAAGTATTCTCCCCCCTTGGCATTTTTCGTGTTTTGTTGCCTTGGATTGTTTGAGGATTTGCATCATTTAATTTACAGAACATGCCCACAACTTTGAAGAATTTTTTTTATTTATTGTGAAGCAAACAACAAATAGGACAAAATAGCAGAAAATGTCAATGTGCATAACTATTCCCCCCCCCCCCTAAAGTCAATACTTTGTAGAGCCACCTTTTGCGGCAATCGCAGCGCGAAGTCGCTTTGGATAAGTCTCTATGAGCTTGTCAATTCCTCCTTGCAAAACCCCTCCAGCTCCTTCAAGTTGTGATGGTTTGCGCTTGTGAACAGCAATCTTTAAGTCTGACCACAGATTTTCTATTGGATTGAAGTCTGGGCTTTGACTAGGCCATTCCAACACATTTATATGTTTCCCCTTAAACCACTCAAGTGTTGCTTTAGCAGTGTGTTTGGGGTCATTGTCCTGCTGGAAGGTGAACCTCCGTCCTAGCCTCAAATCACGCAGAGTATTTAATCCCTGTATTTAGCACCATCCATACTTCCCTCAACTCTGAGCCGTTTCCCAGTCCCGGCTGCTGAAAAACATCCCCACACCATGATGCTGCCACCACCATGTTTCACTGTGGGGATGGTGGTCTTTGGGTGATGTGAGGTGTTGGGTTTGCGCCAGACATAGCGTTTTCTTTGATGGTTGAAAAGTTCAATTTTAGTCTCATCAGACCAGAGCACCTTCCTCCATACATTTTGGGAGTCTCCCACATGCCTTTTCGCAAACTCAAAACATGCCATTTTTGTTTTTTGCTGAAAGTAATGGCTTTCTTCTGGCCACTCTGCCATAAAGCCCAACTCTATGGAGCATACGGCTTATTGTCGTCCTATGTACAGATACTCCAGTCTCTGCTGTGGAACTCTGCAGCTCCTCCAGGGTTACCTTAGGTCTCTGTGCTGCCTCTCTGATTAATGCCCTCCTTGCCTGGTCCGTGAGTTTTGGTGGGCGGCCGTCTCTTGGCAGGTTTGCTGCCATGTTCTTTCCATTTGGTTATGATAGATTTGATGGTGCTCCTGGGGATCATCAAAGATTTGGATATTTTTTTTATAACCTAACCCTGACTTGTACTTCTCAAAAACATTGTCCCTTACTTGTTTGGAGAGTTCCTTGATCTTCATGGCAGTGCTTGGTTAGTAGTGCTTCTTGCTTAGGTGTTGCAGCCTCTGGGGCCTTTCAAAAAAGGTGTGTATATGTAATGACAGATCACGTGACACTTGGATTGCACACAAGTGGACATAATTTCACTAATTATGTGACTTCTGAAGGTAATTGGTTGCACCAGAGCTTTTTATGGACTTCTTAACAAAGGGGGTGAATACATAGTTTTGTGTATATATTTTTCTCATTTCACTTCACCTACTTAGACTATTGTGTCCTGATCCATCACATAAGATTCAGATTAACAAAACATTGAACATAAGGCTGTGATGTAACAAAATAGGTAAAAAGTCAAGGGGGGTGAATACTTTTGCAAGGCACTGTAGAACCGTCTATTATGCCTGGATAATCATGGAGCTCAGTATAATCCAGACATGCATGTAACCAAGTCATGTCAGTCATGAAACAGGGAGATACAAAGTACTGTCAGTGGGGTACATATAACTGTGCTTTGTGCCGTTTGACTGGGACATGTCAGTTATAGGGGCTGCTGTATGACTGGATCCTGTCCGTTGTTGGGGCTGCTGTATGATTGGATCCTGTCCTTTATTGGGGCTGCTGTATGACTGGATCCTGTCCTTTATTGGGGCTGCTGTATGACTGGATCCTGTCCTTTATTGGGGCTGCTGTATGACTGGATCCTGTCAGTTATTGGGGGTGTGCACTACTGGATTCTGTCAGTTATGGGCACTGCTCTATGACTGGATCCTGTCTGTTATTGAGGCTGCTCTATGACTCGATCATGTCAGTTATTGGGGCTGCTCTATGACTGGATCCTGTGTTACAGAGGCTGCTCTATGACTGGATCCTGTCTGTTACTGAGGCTGCTCTATGACTGAATCCTGTCTGTTACTGAAGCTGCTCTATGACTGAATCCTGTCTGTTACTGAAGCTGCTCTATGACTGAACCCCGTATGTTACTGAGGCTGCTCTATGACTGAATCCTGTCTGTTATTGAGGCTGCTGTCTTACTGGATCCTGTCTGTTATTGGGGCTGCTGTATTACTGGATTCTGTCAGTTATGTGGCTTATGCATGACTACATTCTGTCAATTATGGGGGGGGGGGGGGTCTATGGCTGGATCCTCTCAGTTTTGGGGGCTGCTCTATGACAGGATCCTCTCAGTTTTGGGCTATTGTATGACTAGGTCCTGTCAGTTCTTGGGGCTGTCCATGACTGGATTCTGTCAGTTATGGGCGGTATATACTACTGGATTCTGTCAGTTAGGGGGGGGGGGGGGGGGGTGCACTACTGGATTCTGTCAGTTATGGGGGCTGCTCTATGACTGGATCCTGTCTGTTATTGAGGCTGCTCTATGACTGGATCATGTCTGTTATTGAGGCTGCTCTATGACTGGATCCTGTCTGTTATTGAGGCTGCTCTATGACTGGATCCTGTCTGTTATTGAGGCTGCTCTATGACTGGATCCTGTCTGTTATTGAGGCTGCTCTATGACTGGATCCTGTCTGTTATTGAGGCTGCTCTATGACTGGATCCTGTCTGTTATTGAGGCTGCTCTATGACTGGATCCTGTCTGTTATTGAGGCTGCTCTATTACTGGATCCTGTCTGTTATTGAGGCTGCTCTATGACTGGATCCTGTCTGTTATTGGGGCTGCTGTATTACTGGATTCTGTCAGTTATGGGGCTTATGCATGACTACATTCTGTCAGTTATGGGGGCTGCTCTATGACTGGATCCTCTCGTTGATGGGGGCTGCTCTATGACTGGATCCTCTCAGTTATGGGGGCTGCTCTACGACGGGATCCTCTCAGTTATGGGGGGGGGGGGTGCTCTATGACTGGATCCTCTCAATTTTTGGGCTATTGTATGACTAGGTCCTGTCAGTTCTTGGGGCTGTGTACGACTGTATTCTGTCAGTTATGGGGACTGATCTATGATTGGATCCTGGCTGTTATTGAGGCTGCTGTCTTACTGGATCCTGTCTGTTATTGGGGCTGCTGTATTACTGGATTCTGTCAGTTATGGGGCTTATGCATGACTACATTTTGTCAGTTATGGGGGCTGCTTTATGTCTGGATCCTCTCAGTTGTGGGGCTGCTGTATGATGGGATCCTCTCAGTTTTGGGGCTATTGTATAACTAGGTCCTGTCAGTTCTTGGGGCTGTCCACAACTGGATTCTGTCAGTTATGGGGGGTATGTACTACTGGATTCTGTCAGTTATGGGGGGTGTGCACTACTGGATTCTGTAAATTATAGGGGGGTTGCACTACTGGATTCTGTCAGTTATGGGGGGGTGCACTACTGGATTCTGTCAGTTATGGGGGGGGGGGTTGCACTACTGGATTCTGTCAGTTAGGGGGGGGGGGGGTTGCACTACTGGATTCTGTCAGTTATGGGGGTGTGCACTACTGGATTCTGTCGGTTATGGGGGGTGTGCACTACTGGATTCTGTCAGTTATGGGGGGTGTGCACTACTGGATTCTGTCAGTTATGGGGGCTGCTCTATGACTGAATCCTCTCAGTTATGGGGGCTGCTCTATGACTGGATCCTCTCAGTTATGGGGACTGCTCTATGACTGGATCCTCTCAGTTATGGGGACTGCTCTATGACTGGATCCTCTCAGTTATGGGGGCTGCTCTATGACTGGATCCTCTCAGTTATGGGGGCTGCTCTATGACTGGATCCTCTCAGTTATGGGGGCTGCTCTATGACTGGATCCTCTCAGTTATGGGGGCTGCTCTATGACTGGATCCTCTCAGTTATGGGGGCTGCTCTATGACTGGATCCTCTCAGTTATGGGGGCTGCTCTAGGACTGGATCCTCTCAGTTATGGGGGCTGCTCTATGACTGGATCCTCTCAGTTATGGGGGCTGCTCTATGACTGGATCCTCTCAGTTATGGGGGCTGCTCTAGGACTGGATCCTCTCAGTTATGGGGGCTGCTCTAGGACTGGATCCTCTCAGTTATGGGGGCTGCTCTAGGACTGGATCCTCTCAGTTATGGGGGCTGCTCTAGGACTGGATCCTCTCAGTTATGGGGGCTGCTCTAGGACTGGATCCTCTCAGTTATGGGGGCTGCTCTAGGACTGGATCCTCTCAGTTATGGGGGCTGCTCTATGACTGGATCCTCTCAGTTATGGGGGCTGCTCTATTACTGGATCCTCTCAGTTATGGGGGCTGCTCTATGACTGGATCCTCTCAGTTATGGGGGTTGCTCTATGACTGGATCCTCTCAGTTATGGGGGGCTGCTCTATGACTGGATCCTCTCAGTTATGGGGGCTGCTCTATGACTGGATCCTCTCAGTTATGGGGGCTGCTCTATGACTGGATCCTCTCAGTGATGGGGGCTGCTCTATGACTGGATACTCTCAGTGATGGGGGCTGCTCTATGACTGGATACTCTCAGTGATGGGGGCTGCTCTATGACTGGATACTCTCAGTTATGGGGGGCTGCTCTATGACTGGATCCTCTCAGTGATGGGGGCTGCTCTATGACTGGATACTCTCAGTGATGGGGGCTGCTCTATGACTGGATACTCTCAGTGATGGGGGCTGCTCTATGACTGGATCCTCTCAGTTATGGGGGGCTGCTCTATGACTGGATCCTCTCAGTTATGGGGGCTGCTCTATGACTGGATCCTCTCAGTTATGGGGGCTGCTCTATGACTGGATCCTCTCAGTGATGGGGGCTGCTCTATGACTGGATACTCTCAGTGATGGGGGCTGCTCTATGACTGGATACTCTCAGTGATGGGGGCTGCTCTATGACTGGATACTCTCAGTTCTTGGGCTACTGTCCTTCAGAGGTTTGTAAAACTGTATCATATTAGCCATGGAGACTGTATAACTAGGTCTTATTAGAGCAATGCCATATTAATGTGTTTTGCTAGTCATGGATACATATAACCATGTCCAGTTTATCATGGATGCCTCTAACTAGGCTCTGTCAGACCCTCTGATTAGCGAACCATTGGGAGCATTATAATCCAAAAGTGAATGTAACCATGTTGGGTCAGTCAGGTAGCTGAATATAGCTGGGCCCAGCGGTTCTAAGGGGCTGTATAACTGGGCCTAGCACTTCTAAGGGACTGTATACCTGGGTTATGTCCTGTGATACTGTCCCAGTCTCTCACCTCGTCTCATTCCAGGACTGACAGGTGTAAATCCGGTCCTGGTTAGCTGCTCCTGGAGCTCTCCTGTCCGGGGACGCTATCCCAAGCTCCCTCCCCTTATCACACTGTCTCTCCGGCCTCTGCTCTCTCACAGACTCCCTCTCCCCGCAGGAGCCGCCATTACTGTTTGTGTTTTGCTGTCTACCTGAAAGTAAAGTGAGTTTCGATCCACGTCAGCACATTCACCACTGCCTATGTCCCAAAATAAAATCCCAGAAGCACAGAAACTCGCTGTCTGATCCTTGGGAATATATGAGAAAAGCTGGAGACAAGACAACGAATTTTATTGTCTAGATGTGGGGAGTCATGTGTTGAATCTGCTGCTCTCAATAGAAAACTGAGCTGCATGTCAGTGAGCAAAGGCCAGTGTGTGCTGTAAGTGTTATTATTATTATGCGTGTGTTACTGTGTGACATAGGGGGCTGGAGTGTTTATATTATATATATATCATTGTATCCCTATAAAGAGCTTAGGGGCTTCCTTCCAGGCTCTATGGTTCCTAAGTGTCTAAGTGTTAGATATTTTGTCTATATATATATATATATATATATATATATATATATATATATATATACACACACACACATATATATGCTATGTATTTACTGTATGGTGGAGGCCCCACACCGTTGATAGGCCCCACACTGTTGATCGATGGTAACCTTAAAATAGCTGTCTGTGGGTGGGTTTTCTGGCTTGTGCAAAACAGGCATATGCTTAAAGGAAGTCATGTTGAAAATAGTATTGATTACAAGAGTGAAGCCTTTGTGGGCACATTTACATGTCCCTGCCTGGGTTCCCAGAATGCAGTGGAATAACTGTATTTCCAGGAATTCTTGCCAGGAAATGAGTGTTTTAATTAATTTAGACATTCAAATGTGAACAGAATATAATATATATATAATATGTATGTGCAATATGCTAGAGTTTAGTAAAAAATGAATATACAGTAAAATCCCGGGTATACGGCACCTAACCAACCACCACTCTCAAGTAACCGGCATCAATTCCCCATTTAAAAAAAAAACTCCAGCTAAACCGGCACTATCCGGCATTCAAGACTGCAAAGGTATTTGGGGGGTTTAAGGGTTGTTTAGACCCCGTGGGTGCCGGATAACGGGGAGTTTACTGTATCTAAAATAGAATGTGTCACAGAATATAACCTTATTATCTATGCAGATTGTTGTGAGAGGGCTTCAACTGCTGTACAAACAATAACCAAAAATGCCAGTATCTAAGTAAATTTGTGAACAGTTTTAAAGAATTAATTTTTCATCCTCTGATTGATCATCCAAAGCACATTTGGTGACTTCAGTGTCCCTTAATGAAACCTACATACTATAGGATGCCATGTGCATTTCCTGTTAGCTTCAAGGAAGTAAAAAAATGCAAAAAAAACACAAAACATTTTTTTATTAATAATATTTTAATATTGATAAAATGCTCTTTGAAAAAATGAACTTGTACCATTAAGGAGTTGTCTTATAATCACGAACATAGGGTATATCATTTGGCTATAATGTGGTTATTTTATATATAGTATGTGTCTAGTACATATACTTTATGTGTGAATGGCTACTCACTCTACAAGTAAATTATAATTCTAAAGAAATTATACTCCTATTGGTTCCCTGGTGGTCCAGCATTTTCACTGCTGCGACCTGGGTTTGATTCCAGTCAGGGAACCAAGAGGTCACACCACCCTGAAGCCAAACAAGGTTGGGCCTGCTCAGTACTTGAATGAGAGACCACCTAGGAATACCAAGACCGGTATGCTGTGGCCCACTGGAAAAGGAACTGGCAACCCACTCCAGTATTTCTGTCAGGAATACCAAGTAGATCAGCATGGTGTATATGGTCCATGAGATCATGGATAGTTGGACACAAATGAACAAAGCACACACACACATACTCCTATGTACATATACCTGCCAAACTAACTGAAAATGTGGTGCTGTTTATTGTACAGGGCTTCTATCAGCATCATCCTATTTGATTTTAACTAAATTAAAGATGGCAAATCTGCACAGATTTTGGCATTTGTGCAAGAAAAGATTATGTTAATCCATGTTAAAATTATAAGTAATAATAGATGAGGTCAGGTGTTTGCAAATTTATACCAAACTTATGAGCATTTAGGATTTTTCTTTAGAACTGAACAATGGTGCATGTATATGGAATTAACCAAAAAAGTTATGAGCCAGAAGAAAAATGTGGCTCTCTAGATTTTTTAAGGCCTCCATTAGGTTTTGATCAGACATAAATAGTAATGTAAATTGACTCATACAGGTCTTGGCAAGCGCAACAAGTGCTGAGGCTTTTATACTGTCAAAATATGGTGAATACCAAATTTGCTGAGTTTGAGGTAGACGAATGCCGAGGTGACGGACCACTGTATATATTTTTTATTTTGAATAATGATACTATTTTCAAACACAAATGGTTTTGGGATGAAAGTTTAGAATCCTTCTCGCATGTGTGCCATTTGGTCTTTATATATACAGTAAACTCCAGATTATCCGGCACCTAACTAACCGGCACTCTCAAGCAACAGGCACCGGCATCAATTCCCCATTTTAAAGGTTTTTTTTAAAGGCATTTTGAGGGGTTTTGGGGTGTTTAAGGGTCGATTAGACCCTTAAATTCGGGGACTCACAATTAACCGGAAACTACACGTATCCTGCAATAGGGAGTCCCCGTAGGTGCCGGATAACTGGGAGTTTACTGTACACATACACATATATTATGTTGCGTTATCATAAAGATCATTATAAATTCCTCACATCTATTTTTTCATTTTCTATCGCTCTTAGACCCTGAGCTGTGCATTGCTAACAACAATGGCCATTTCCATTGCCGTTCTGGATTGTGACCTGCTGCTATATGGCCGTGGGCACCGCACACTTGACAGATTTCGGCTGGATGATGTCTCAGACGAGTACCTAGTTACCACATATGGCTTTTCACGGCAATTTATTGACTATCTTGTAGAGCTGTTGAGTGCCAGCCTCTCACGACCTACTCAACGTTCCCGAGCCATTAGTCCAGAGACTCAAATAATGGCGGCCCTCGGTTTCTATACATCTGGCTCTTTTCAGACCCGTATGGGGGACACAATTGGGATCAGCCAGGCATCCATGAGCCGCTGTGTTTCTAATGTTACAGAGGCTCTGGTGGAGAGAGCTGCACAGTTTATACATTTTCCACAAGAGGAGGCTTCCATGCAAAGGCTAAAGGATGAATTCTACAATGTGGCTGGGGTCCCTGGTGTTCTTGGAGTGGTGGACTGCACCCATGTGACTATTAAAGCTCCAAACGCAGAGGACCTGTCTTATGTGAACCGGAGAGGCCTGCACTCTTTAAACTGCCTCCTTGTATGTGATGCGCAGGGGGTCCTGTTGTGGGCGGAAACACACCGACCAGGGAGCATACAGAACAATATGGTTCTACATCAGTCTAATCTGTGCTGTCTTTTTGAGGCAGATATGCAAAAGCAGGGCTGGCTGCTAGGTAGGCTGTAAGCTACATTTGTATCTGAATTTATAGTAGGGTTCCACTCAGTTTAAAAATAAATACACTGTAATCATAATTGCATCATATTAATTATATTTTAAAGGACCATTTTTGAAGACACATTCAATGATGCCTTTAAAAATTATATTTGAACTTTAAAGTTGCATCAGAGTTGTTTCTCTTTACCCCTGTTTATGAGGCTGTCCTAATAGGAGTCATACCCTCCCTCTATCTCTGCAGTAGCTGCTGTAGGCAAATAGATTAGTCTTTTAAAAAAGTTGGCTTCTATTGTAATACCCTATATTGCAGCTTACACCATGTTTAAGAGTAAAGTAAATCCCCCTAGCTATGCTAATCACCCATCCCGGAAACATTGCCAGAGACCTGCTATGAGTGACTGCGACCCAAGCCGATAATTAATTACGTCAAACTTTTCCATTGAGTTTTGCACTGGCAAAAGATTACGAGCTACTCCATTAGACTATTATACCAAAACCATATACTAATTGGACTTTAGGGATAAATTTCTTATCAATTGGGGCAGTGCAGTAACATCAAAAATATTATGTGTACTAAAGACCACTAGCAAATGGTTTTAAAACCATTGTGGACTGCCGCAGCAGCAGTTAGAGACAGTATAGCACCAAAACACAATACAAATGATGAATTGTTCATCATTATTTGACACTTAACAGTCCAATATAAACAAATGTGTAATTCAAATATATATTTTATTATTATGTCTGCTTCATTATACAACATCCAGGGGAACTCAATGGGTCAGTACATATCAGGAAACCACATGGACTAGGAACAAATGTTCTAATCCATTGTCTATATACATTTATATACATATATACACACACAAAATAAACACAATTATGTATATTGTATATATAAATACAATTGTCATATATATATAAAAATAATATATATAGATATATAAATATATATGGTTTTTTGGTGCAGTGTCTGACTCCTATAACATTTTCCTGGCTCCTAAGTGTTAGATTATTTTGTCTAGCCATTTATTTATTTATGTGGGATTGCTATGTCGTTTAATATGTTTTTTAGTGTTATTGTCAGAACTATTGGGTTAAATGAAATACTTATTTTGTTTATTTGATCTTATAGGGGACAGTACTTTCATTTTGCATCCCTGGCTGATGACACCACTACAAATTCCTGAGAGCTCTTCAGAGTATCGCTACAACATGGCACACAGTGCCACTTATAGTGTGATGGAGCGCACCCTTCGGGCACTACGACTCCGCTTTCGTTGCCTGGATGGCTCCAGGGCTACTTTACAGTATTCTCCTGAGAAGTCTGCACAGATTGTTCTAGCCTGCTGTATTCTCCATAACATTGCTCTGCAACACGGCTTGGATATCTGGAGCGAGCCCGGGCCAGCAGGGTTAGAACCTGAAGAGGACTGTGGACAGGCAGAACCTGTGGAATCAGAAGCTTATCGCATGAGGCAGGAGCTTATCCATACTCATTTTAGTTAATTGCAGTGTTTGGTAAAATTATGTATGTTTCTTTGCATTTATAAGACATGAATGCAAAGGCAAGGAAATATTTGTATTTTTTTTAAATAAAATATATAATGTTGACAGAAAATCTGCATTCTACCTCACAGCAGCATTTTTACATATCTTCGTACTGTAATTGTTTCCATTTTTTTGCTGTGTATTATAGTTTTTTGCAGTTCAACAACATGTCCTAAAAGAGATTTAAAGGACCACAGTACAACTTAAAATGTATAAATATTTGCATATGGTGAGTAAAGAGCATAGATAGGCAGGGGAATTGAGCAGCAGGTCTTTTTCACACTCCTCTGTAGGCCCTTTAGTTCCTCCTCACCTTCAGCTATCAGAGTAGTATAATCTGGGTGTTCATATTTCTCCCTGCAATATTGATTCTGCCTTTGAATTTGTCCAGCCAGCCACAATGTATTCTGGTAATAAATTTAATAAATAAGGTGACAATAGACAAGCTTGTCATGCTCCTTTCCTGATCTGTTGTTCCATGTTACTGTGTCTTCTTGGCTCACATACAGATTTCTCAGGAGGCGGATGATAGCATTTGGTATCCCTATCTCTTTAAGTACTTGCCATATTTTATTGTGATCCACTCAATGGAAGATTTTAGAATATTCTATGAAGCAGAGATAAATTCTCTTACCTTCTCTATTATCCAGCAAACATTGGCAATTTGATCTCTTGTTCCCCTTCTCTACAGAACCCGGCTTGCACATCTGGAAGTTCCCGGTCCATATATTGTTGGAGCCGAGCTTGTAGAATCTTAAGTATTACCTTGCTGGCCTGGGAAATTATTGAAATTATTCAATTATTGGAGCACTCTTTGTCACTGGCTAATTTGGGCATTGGGATGTAGACTGATCTTTTCCAGTCTACTGGCCACTGTTGAGTTTACCATCCCGGGGCCCATCTCCCCTCACTCTCCAAGATGTCTGGCCCCAACTCAATGGACAATCTATTGAGCTTATTAGTATTTTCTGTGAATTCCTGACACCTCTTCTTTATCTGGTCAGCTTCTGTTAAGTCCCTAACATTTATATATTTTATAAGACCCACTTTGACATGAAAGGTTCCCTTGAGATCCCCAATTTCTTGAAGAAATCTCTTGACTTGCACATTCTGTTATCTTCTTTGATCTCTTTACATCATTCTTTATAGAATGTGTCCTTGCTATTCTCTGGAATTCTGCATTCAGTTGAACAAATCTTTTCCTACCTCCACTACCTATATCCACTTTCCTATCTCCACAAATCTTTTCCTACCTCCCTTTCCTTCTTTCCCGTTCTACTTTCAAAGCTTCATCAGACACTCAATTTGCCTTCTTCGATTTTTAAATGGTATTTTCCTTTCCTTTTACCTGACATGTTACAAGAAACAGAGGGGCAGCATACTATAAATATAGTAATCGATATCACATTTTGTTTTTTTTTATACTTCCATTTACTCCCTAGAGCACAAGAGATAATTATAATTATTTTCTTCATTTAATATTATTAATATTATCCTTTATCTGTAATGTACCAGCATATTCCATTGCTCTGTTCAGGGGTTAAGTACAAGGCAAAAACAAAATTAACACATTGCAAAAGAATGGAAGGATCTGTCTTTGAACTTGGAATCAAACATACACAAAATGTAAAACTTGCAAACTTACAATCTAAATGGTTTGGGTGTGGTACAGGAGGGTGATAGATACAAGATGGCAGTGTGAAGGCAATAGGTTCAGGCAAGTGGAGGTGTCTGTGCATTACACTGTTTCCCGTTCTACTTTCAAAGCTTCATCAGACACTCAATTTGCCTTCTTCGATTTTTAAATGGTATTTTCCTTTCCTTTTACCTGACATGTTACAAGAAACAGAGGGGCAGCATACTATAAATATAGTCATCGATATCACATTTTGTTTTTTTTTATACTTCCATTTACTCCCTAGAGCACAAGAGATAATTATAATTATTTTCTTCATTTAATATTATTAATATTATCCTTTATCTGTAATGTACCAGCATATTCCATTGCTCTGTTCAGGGGTTAAGTACAAGGCAAAAACAAAATTAACACATTGCAAAAGAATGGAAGGATCTGTCTTTGAACTTGGAATCAAACATACACAAAATGTAAAACTTGCAAACTTACAATCTAAATGGTTTGGGTGTGGTACAGGAGGGTGATAGATACAAGATGGCAGTGTGAAGGCAATAGGTTCAGGCAAGTGGAGGTGTCTGTGCATTACACTGTATGCCGGCTGTAAGTGATATCATGCTGTAGAGTGTGCAGTTATGCATATTAAAGCTGAAGTTGATAGGATATTTAGTGATTTTTTTTTTCTTGCTGGATGATATTCTAGTAGAGCATGGCAAGGAGGTTCACAGAGATGGGGCACGAAAAAATAATTGAAGGGGGGAGGTGTGAGAGTAGGTGATAAGAAAGAAGAAATTCATTAGCAGAACAAAGATGGCGTTTATGGGAGTATTGTGGGATAAGAGGGACAATTAGTAGCTCAGTTTTTGTCTTGTTGAGATTGAGTTGATGGGCAGACATCCAGGAGCATATACTTGAAAGGCAGTTAGCAACTTGGACTAGAAGAATGGTGATAGTTCTGGTGCTGAAAGGTATATGTGAGTGTCATCTGCAGATAGATAATATTGAAATCAGGAAGATTGTTTAAGGATACCAAGGGAAGATGTATAGATGTAGAACAGGATGGGGCATAGGACTGATCATTGTGTATGTCAACAGATAGAGAGAGGGTGATGCAAAGAAGAGGTGCCGGAGAAGGAGACACTAAATGTACATCTTCTAGGTAGGATGTGAACCATGAGAGAGCTGTGTCACAGATGCCATAAGAGTGGATATTTTGGATTAGAAGATGGTGGCAAATGTAGCAGAGGGATCCAGGAGGATTGGAATAGAGAAGTGACCATTTGACTTGATGGTGAGCAAGCAATTGCCATTAGTGACTTTTGTGAGGGCTATTTCTGTAAAGTGTTTGGTCCGGAAGCCAGATTTGAAGAAGTCAAGAAGAGAGTTGGAGGAAATAAATTGGGTAAGGTGATTGTAGAGGAGACGCTCAGGCAGTTTTGAGGCCAGGGGAAGTAGAGACATAGGGTTATAAATGCAGAAGCAGGATCAGGTGAGGGTTTCTTAAAAATGGGTGTAGTTATGGCAGGTTTGAAAAGTTATGGAAACTTGACAGTGTTTAGGGAAAGGTTGAATAGAGGTGTGAGAGCAGGAATAAGTGTGGTAGAGAGGGGAAGGATTAGCTGTGATGGAATAGGATCATGTGGACAAGTTATAAGGCTAGAGGCTCATTACAGGGTCAAAGGGGTCCATAATGGATGTGGGGTTGCGGAAGGATAAAGGCTGGGTGTTGTCGGTTTGTTGAGAGGTGGGCCTGTTTAGGCCAAGGTAAGAGGAGAAATTGTTTCAGATGTTTTTTATTTTTTATTTATAGGTGCGGGCAAAGTCTTCAGCCGTGAGACAAGAAGGGGTAGGAGATGTGTGTGGGCAGTGGAGGGGTTAAATGTAGCAAACAAACATTTGGGGTTCAAGGACAGATTTCCTCCATAGTTGTTCAGCAGTGAAGGAGCGCCTCTGGATGTAGCGTGTTTCTGTAGTGTGCCATGATTGTGTATGAGAGTGAGGGCATCTGCTTGTGGTTATGGGGGCAAGAGTGTCAAGGGTAGAAGTCATGTTGTAATGTGAGATCGCAATGTCATTGCAGATGAGGGGGCTGAGAAGGGGTTTCAGCATATTTGAAAGTTGTTGTGTGTTAAGTGCTTGCACATTTCTCCAGGTTATGGTGGCCGGTATTGAAGAAGAGTGGTGAGTGGAAGGAAAGGTGAGGCTGCAGGTGAAAAGGAGGTGGTCAGATAGAGAGAGTGGAGAGATGATATGGTTGAATAATGTCCAGAGATTGGTAAAAATAAGGTCAAGAGAGTGTCCATCCCAGTGAGTTGGGGATTCTGCCATTGTCCATTCTGCCATTCTCCCTAGAATACTTTATATTTATAGGACCTAAACAGACAGCTGTGAAAATGTGGGTCTAATTTGCTGTTTACAGACTGACCAATTGACAAAATGATGGTAGGTAGGTGTCTGTACCTTATCAGGAAAGCATGTGTTCATTGTTTTTAAGTGTTGCAAATGCCAGGTAGTAAATTCTATGTGCAAAAGAATGTGCAGGTTAGATAACAAAACAAATAAATAAAATATATACCAGAATAATGATAAAAAAAGACAAATTTAGGTAGAAATCAATGGTGAAATCCAGATGAATGCTGCATACTCCAGGATGATAATAAAAAAGGGAAAATATATTTAAAAATCAGTTTTGAAATTCAGAGGAGTGTTGCATACACCAGAATAATGATAAAATATCATAGCAAAGGTTACATTTCTTAAAAAATGAAAAATACCCATAAAAATAAAGATATTTGTAATTGGCTTTTAAGTTTTGGTTATTTTAAACATATCATTGCTATCTGCTATTACCCTTATCTGAGGTGACTGGGCATGATATGCTGGAAGAACATGACAGTAGCTTAAATTGGCTTAATCACTCATGTTTAGAAGTTTTACAACTTTTGCAATTATTCTTATACATACTGGGCATGCTTATTCTTATTATCGACCCCCCTAAGGAAGTTAATTACTTCAGATAATGGTAGTAGAAGAGGCAGGGAATATTTTCATGTAATGTATATGTCCTTTGCTGTGTTCTTTTAATGAATGAACTTGTAATCTTATAAATTAAACATAGTTTATTCAACTTCATGTATGTACTTGGTCTAAATGGAGGAGCTTAAAGGACCATGGGAAAGCCCTAACAACACGAGTTTGTTTCTTTTTTTGTTTTGTTAATTATGCATTGATCAACAAAATTCATATTTTATGATTTAAGATACCGATATTCAATATTAAGTTCATTTTCAAAGATTAGTTTATCAGCCTTCTTTTGTTTTCATTGTCTCTACCCTGGTAATGTGGAAAAGTAAGTTTGGCTGAGAGACAAGTCTATAATTGTTTTAAGAACATTTAGTTTGATAGTACTATGAGCAATCTGTTATTGGCTGACCCCACAACAGAAGCTTGTTGCCAAGGGAAACACAGCAAGTTCCCAGCCAATGGAGAGCACTTTGTTGATATAACTTTCATCACATTCCAAGATTGATCTAATTGTGGTCTGAGACCAGTAGCAGCTGATGAGATAGCGGCTTGCCTGGTGATGGCCCCTCCCAGGAAGCTGGAGAGATAGTGAGCCAGAGCGGTAAAATGGACAGTCGATCGACCTTGGAAAGAGAGAGCCTAAACACTAACAATGACAGGCTAGGCCATGATTAAATATTTTATTGCACTGACTTGAACTGAATACTTTAATAAAATATGCTATATGAGCGATTAAAGAAACTACCCCCTTGAGAATTCAGAGCTTGGAGATTTGAGATTGTGCAGATTGGATGGTGTCTTACTGAGGATCAGAGGAGGTCCTCTGGAGAGACTGAGTTGGAGCCGGAGAGCTGCAAGCTTGTAGAGTGGAGCCGTTCCCTTGGCGAAAAGTGCAGCCCCAAGTAAAAGGTGAGGAGTCGCCTCGGAATGAGCAGCCCTGAATATCTTGCAGACAACCAGAAAGTGAACAAACCCGAGTGCCTTGTGGATGCCTCGCAGGCAATAAACTCGGCCTGCTTGAGAAGCTGAGGTGTGGAAAGATAAAGGGGACACCAACTACTCTATTGAGAGGAGGAGTGCGATGGCATCGGAGAGTAGAAGGAGTTCGTGGAATCAAAGGATTCTGATTCCCCCCTCGGCTGGAATTTGCAATCACTAGTAGACGGTTAGAAATTCCCACCAATTGCACGCATTCTGTAGATGACCTTCAAGCAAGGAGCTCTATCAGTTGGAGAAGCCAACATCTCCCCCAGAGAGTGATTAAATCCAGGAACCTCGCAGAGGTCTTGCGGGCTAGAGGAGCTGCCTGCTTGCGAAGCGGAGGCCTGGAGATTCCCCAAGGAGGAATAATAAGAGCAACTACCCTCGGGGAAAAGAGAGGGGAAAAGAAATGAGGAAACATTGAGAGCATAGATTGGTTTACCCTCATCTGAAGTCGAAGATAATTGGAGTAGAAATATAAGAACTTTGAACTCAAGCTTGGAATATAATACACCATTACAAAGTTACATAGTTACATAGTATTTAAGGTTGAAAAAAGACTTTCAGTCCATCAAGTTCAACCTTTTAAGATCTCCTCTGATCTGCAATATGCAGATTAACTATTAATTAATTAGTTGTATAAGAAAAGAAAAAAAAATTCCCTCCTGATCCCAGAAACCGAAGACCGGACTTCGCCCTGGATCAATACTTCCTCTCTAATTATCCATGATAACCCTGATTTCCCTTTTTAATTAGAAATAAATCCAGTCCCTTTTTAAAGTTATCTATCGAATCTGCTGTCACCACCTTCTCTGGTAGAGAATTCCACAGATTAACCACCCTTACCATGAAAAACCCTTTTCTTTCTTTCTTTAAGGTGGAATCTTTTTACTTCTAACCTCAAGGGATGTCCTCTTGTCAGTTGAAAACCTCTTGGCACAAAAAGCTCCCTTGACAAATCTTTATACTGACCCTGGATGTATTTATATAAGGTAATCATATCTCCTCTTAGATGCTTTTTTTCTAGAGAAAATAAGTTTTATTTGGTTACTCTTTCTTCATAACTTAGCCCCTACATTCCCCTTATTAGTTTTGTTGCTCTCCTCTGTACCTGTTCCAGCTCTAAAATGTCCTTTTTATGAAGTGGTGCCCAAAATTGTACTCCATATTTCAAATGAGGGCGTACTAGAGATTTGTATAGTGGCAGAATTATATTTGCTTCCCTGGCTTCTATACCCTTCTTAATACATGGTAATATTTTATTTGCCTTTGCAGCTGCTGCTTGGCTTTGAGCACTGTTACCTAGGTGGTTGTCCACAAGCACTCCCAAATCCCTTTCAATATCTGATACACCTAGATTTGCTCCATTAAGATTATAAATTGCATGGCTATTTTTCCTTCCCAGATGCATAACTTTACATTTATTCGTATTAAATCTCATCTGCCATTTAGATGCCCATTCCTCAATTTTATGTAAATCCCTCTGGAGGGAAAGCACATCACTATCTGATTTAATTACCTTGCACAACTTTGTGTCATCAGCGAAAATGGAGACACCACACTTCAATCCTACCTCTAAGTCATTAATAAATATGTTAAAAAGGAGAGGACCTAATACTGAACCCTGAGGAACCCTCACTTACATTGGATGACATATCACCACAGAACTGTGAGTAAAAAGATCTAATATGAAATCTGAAATATAGAAACTTACTATATCATTATAGATACTTGAATCGATTTTCTACTTCATATTATGTTGAACTCTCCTGTAAATGGATATGTTAATTGAAACATAACCAATATGAAGCAGCTCGTCTCTTCAAACAGTTATATGAAGATAAATATCTATTTTTTTATATGTAAGAAGATATGTAAATTTGGTAATAAGAAGTGACCTCAACTGTAAATTGTATACTATAAACAACATAAATAATTTTTCCGATTTAAATTAAGGAAACATTCCATTTAATTGGGATACAATAACACTGTAGCAATAGAAAGAAAAATAGATTAAGGTCTCCAATTAACGTTTACCAATCACTTGGGAAAACTGAAGAAAACCGCTCAGATTGCTCAGATTAAGATATAAAGAATGCTGACATGACATATGATTAACTACACTATGTTTAAAATTTGCTAAACTAGGTATCTGTGAACCTAATAACAAAAATTAGAGGAAATCTTGACTTAAAACCATAGAAGGTAAAAGAAAGATTCTATAGATAAGACAAAGGGAAAAGAAAAGAGGAAAGGAAAGAGGAAAAAAGGGTAAAAAGAGAGGAAACAATATTAGATGGTGTCATAAATTTAATTAATCCGGGTAACAATTGAATTATGACAAAGGCTCGGTAATTCACAACATACAAACTATATAAGACACTGTACATAATTGTAAATAACACTGATTAATTGAATGTCGAAAACAATATATAAGACTAGATATTTGAAAACTTAGAAGTAGATTGTGAACTCTAGTCTGGAAAAATAGGAGAAAACACTAAAAACAACATTATATGTTAAAATGGGGAAGGAAAAAAGGGAAGGAAGGAGAAAGGGAAAGAAAAGTGGCAAGAGGGAGTAAAGGAAAAAGGAAAAAAAAGGGAAAATACAACAAAAGATAAGACAAAAGATAAAGACAAAATAAGCTCAACAAAAACTATGTCCACATTTTTTTCTACAAAAGAAAGAACTATTGAAAGAATACTAGAAACATCTCAGCTAACCAACTCCCTATTATCTGACGGATCCCCTCCCCCTCAGATAAAAATAAAGGAGACAGAAAAAGTAAAAACACCTGACTCATTAGGTACAAAATAACAAGATTCACTAACAGTAGTAAATATGAAAAAAACTACAAGAAATTATGAATAATAATTATGAATAATACGAATGATAAACTCTTTAAAAATCAAATGGAGGATTTAGAGAACAAATATGAAGAACTATGATTAGATAACCAAACTATGTTAATTAAATTTAGAAGACGAGATTGAGTCATTAAAGAAGCAAAATATTTTAGAAAACCTATTTTGACGTAATAATTTAAGAATCCGAGGGATCCCAGAAAAGATCTTAGTAAATGATCTATATTCTTATATAACACATTTTTAAAACTCATTAGTGAAACATGAAGCTACGGCAGACAACAAAATAGATAAACTATATAGAATTCCCATTCAGGGATATATTTCCAAAGAAACACCTAGAGATGTAATAGTAAGACTCCACTTCTCCTCTTATAAAGAAGCTATACTAAGAGCCTCAAGAGAAAAAAGATCTTTTGATACACCATACGAAAATGTAATGATCTTCTCAGATCTCTAAAGCGAGACCTTAATTAAAAGAAAAGTATTTAAAGAAGTGACTAAAGCTCTGAGAAGAGAAAATATAGTGTACAGATGGAGTTTCCCTGCTAAATTTATAATTATAAAGAGTAATCAAAGGTATACTATTAATTCAGTAAAGGAAGGAGAATGGGCAATTCCATATCAGCCAAGCTCCAAACCTACTCCGGAAATGCAGAAATTAAACACACAAATTTGGCAGAAAGTTAAATAAATTCAAGAACGAGGAGACAGTAGGTAACGAAAAGGCAAGGAGAGAAGAAGGGGCTAAGAAGAATGAATCATTTTATATAAAGCCAAATATCAGCCAAAGGTAAATAACCAGACAACAGTATAATAAAATAATATCAATCTTAAACTAGTTGAATTTTCGGAATTGATTATAGCATGAAATTAAGAAAAGAAATCAGAGATTACTATAAAAAAGAAAAGAGAAAATGCACCATTTGTGGTGAGGCTTGGTGAAAAGAATGAGTAAAGGAGGTTGTTTGAGTGGATTAAAAGCGTTTTTTTTCCATTCCCCCCTCCCAACACAAATCTCAAACAAATTAATTTAATTTTATAAATTTTAAGTAGAAACACGTAAATTTAAGAATAAATATTTCTCATAGTAAAATTATTAAACACATCTCTACAAATAGATATAGATTTTGAAGCACACACTCATTGAAGATTATTATTAAATTCACAAATAAATAATTGGAATTAATGTCACATCATCCTTATTATTATTTATTTATTTTTTCTTTTCACAACACACTAAATAAATAAATAGTTATGACATAGATAAAAAAAAAAAGTAAGAAAAAGGGTTGAAAGACAAGATAATTTAAAATGAAACTTGGGGTAATTACTAGAATGATAATACATTTGCATGAGCAAAACAGAGAGGATGACTATAAACACAAAAGTAACAATTAATAAAGGTGTGGTGGGGTTTTATTTTTTGTTGTTGTTTTGTTTATAAAAGGAAGACTGGGTAAGCTGGCCCCTTTGGAGTCCCTATAACTGAGCCTCCCTGTTAAATTTAAGATACAATAAAATCTGAAATCAAAAAATTTAAAAGACATGCTAAAACATATGTAAATTTTCTTTGAAGATTATATGATGTATAAAAGGTCTTTCGATCTAGCTGAACATTTTGAGAGATGGGGGAACATATCCAGTTTTTGAGATGGATGAGGGCAAGGAGCTGTTGGCATCCTGGAACATCCCGATACCAGAACCGGTGGGAACTGCTCAATGTTCTGATACCAGGCCTTACAGATGCTTCAGACCGCTACAGGGACCCTAAGTAACAACTTTTTATACTTCTGAGTGTAGAGAATTTGAGAGAAGACACTTTCAAATGTAAATATCACTTTGGAATACTGTTGTATGTTAGAGCTGATCTTGAACTGCAAAAGTACGTAGTTGTTATTGTACATTGCTTTAATATTTTCTATGTTTCTCTCCTGCCTCTCCCTGGTTCTTATCCTTTCTCGTTTCCTTTCCCTCCCTGTTTTGCCTATCCCTCATCCTATGTGGAGTTTCGCAAGCCAATAGACCCCAGTAGAGTGTGTTCCTCAGGTCATCTGCCCTCCGTGGATAAGCTACCCATCAGAGTTCCTATTTTTCGACAAGCGTTCGAGTAATGGCTTTACACATAGCATCTCATAATGTTCAGGGGCTAAATTAACCGGTGAAGTGAGGGGCTGCCCTGGAGGAGTACAGTCACATGGGTTAGACATAGTCATGATACAGGAAACCCATTTTAGGAAGAATGGTATCCCAAGGTATTGGGTGATATTTTAACGCAAGCGTATCATTCTACTGCCACAGAAAAAAAAGAGGGGTGTACATTTTGATACATAAGAGGCTGAACTTCTAATACATGTCTACCCATAGAGATCCGGAGGGGAGATTCATCCTGGTACGTAAACTTTCATGTATGCCCCGAATACTGGGCAATCTGCATTTTTTCGTAGAATGTCATCCCTTGAGGTTAGAAGTAAAAAGATTCCACCTTAAAGAAAGAAAAGGGTTCTTCACAGTAAGGGTGGTTAATCTGTGGAATTCTCTACCAGAGGAGGTGGTGACAGCGGATTCGATAGTCAACTTCAAAAAGGGGTTAGATATATTTTTGAATAAAGAGGGCATTCAAGGCTATCCTAAATAACTAGCAAAGGAATATTGATCCAGGGAGTAATTTGATCACCAGTTTCTGGGGTCAGGAAGGAATTTTGCTTTTTTTTCCCTTATGAGACAATTGGCAAAGTTTCAATGTTTTTTTTTTCTGTTTGCCTTCCTCTGGATCAATTAACAATTAATAATACATAGTCCACATATTAAAAAGATCAATAGAGATCTAAAAAGGTTGAACTTGATGGACTAACTCATTATTCTTCCTCCAATATTATACTATTAATAATTATTTAACAAATTAATTAATAACTAATCTCCATATTGCAGATCAGACGAGATCTTAACAGGTTGAACTTGATGGACTGAAAGTCTTTTTTTAACCTTAATTACTATGTAACTATGTAACTATGTAACATTTAATGTCTGATTGGCAACAATCAGCGTGAATCCTTGGTGGTTACATGAACTCTGTTTTAGACCAAGCAAATAACAGATCGGGTTCTACTTCCCCAATGGTAATTTCTTCCGCCACAAAATAACTCAAACTCCTGCTTAACAATCATGGTATGCTTGATGCATGGAGAATGTTTCACGCTACTGATGGGGAATATACCCATTATTCAGCTTGGCATGACTCACACTCCCGTATCGATTATGTTTTCATTCAGCAACACCTATCCCTGAATTTGCTGGATGCAGATATCCGACCCAGTGCATGATCTGACCATGATATAACCATATCTCCTTGAACGATCTTCTACCTAAGGGACGCTCTCCCTAGTAGGCGCTAAATCAGCCCTGCTTAATAATGTAGTTACAAAAGACAAAATTCATAGCGCTATGGTAGAATACTTTGATCTGAATAATGGGGGTGGGGGTGAGAAGGAGGACATAGAGGCGTTTTTCAACTATGCTGTCTCTCCTTGATGAGAATTATCCTAAACAGACTGAGAATGTGCAAACCAAAACCTGGAGAAACAGAAGTTCTTTCACCCCTGTGATAAAGGACTACGCTAATATTTGGGTCTTCCTACAACAAGCTACCTTAGATATTGAGAACATTAACTACCATAAGATTCCTAAAAGATATAATTTAACAAGAAGTGAACATCAAGCACTAACTTGACCTGAAACAATGTAAGGATATACAAATAAAACCTGCAGACAAAGGCGGCAATATAGTTGTAATGGATAACACAGAATACAGTTTGATGTGTAATAGAATCCTAAGTGATAAATGCACATGAAATTATTGAAAGAAATTCTACTAATGAATATAAAAAGATTTTGAAATCTATTCTTGATGAGGCCAAAACTGAAGGCCTTATTGATGATCAAACACATCAGTATCTCTTTTCAAAACATCCTACCATTTCAACTTTCTATACCTTGCCAAAAATCCATAAAAAATTGATTCCTATTCCAGGTAGGCCCATTGTTTTGGGTACAGACAATCTCTTGCATAACCCTAGCCTCTTCTTGAACCACCATCTCAAAAATATGGTTGAAACTTTACCCTGTTTTGTTAAGGACACGAATGACATTTTGAAACAATTAGAGGAACTAATTGTGCCCAATGATTCCTTCTTGGAATCTATTGATGTAGAGGCTTTATATAGCAGTATACCCCACATGGAGGGTATTGAAGCCACTAAGTATTTTCTACAGAGTAAAGGCACGAGTTTTAAAAAATTCAACAGTTTCCTCTTACTTCTTTTGGAGTATGTCTTTAAACATAATTATTTCACTTATAACAACAAATGGTACCATCAAATTAAAGGGACAGCTATGGGCACTCCATGTGCCCCTAGCTATGCTAACTTACTTTTGGGGTTGTGGGGAAAAAAATGGTCTTTGAGGAATCTTTTACCGAATACACTAATTTGATATTAGTGTGGAGGGGCTATATCTAGACCATATTCTAATAGTCTGGATGGGTACCAAGAAAAAGTTTGAAGAATTTATGGTCAAACTTAATATAAATCCACTTAGCCTTAGATTTACATATGAGATCAGTGACACCAGAATTACGTTTCTTGACTTAGTCATCAGTAAAGATGACAGTGGAAGGATATCTACCACCACTTATTGAAAGGATACTGCCACTACTAACACATTACTGAGGTGGGAAAGTCAACATTTTGAACCTCTTAAGAGAGGAATGCAAAGGGACAATATCTTCGAGTTAGAAGGAATTGCAGCACAGATGAAGAGTTCAAAGTAGAGGCTGATAAACTCCGACAGAGATTTAAAGAAAGAGTTTTTTCTAAGAACTGTCTTAAAACTGCCTTTAAATATGCTCTGAACTGTAATAGAACAGATCTCCAACATGGGAAAAATCGTCCTCATAACACCAACAAGGACATCAATCCTATTCGCTGCATTATGACTTTTGGATATGATTCCCAAGATGTGAAAGAGTCCCTTTCAAAACATTTGCACCTTCTAAAAAGTGATGAAGATCTCACTGATGTAATAACAGTAGATGCCTCAGTGACATACCGTAGGGGCAAAAATTTAAAGGACACCTTGGTACATAGTACTTTTAAAGAACAAAGGCAAAATATAACCTGGCTGAAACCTCCATCAGGATGTTTTAGATGTGGTCGATGCAAATATTTCAGTTACATTAAACCTAAAAAAAGATATGAGCATCCTGTAACAGGTGAAAAATATGAGATTAAAGATTTTTACAACTGTTGTTCCACAGGTGTGATTTATGTAGCAGTGTGTATTTGTGATAAGATCTACGTTGGTAAAACAAGTTGCCAACTACGACGTAGGATAGGCGAACACGTACTCAGCATAAACAACATGCTTGATACCCCTATGTGAGACATTATCACAAAAATAGAAGTGAAGTCCTGTCATTTTATGCTATTGATAGAGTCACTATGAATCAAAGACGAGGAGACATAGATAACAGACTTTTACAATGTGAGGCCTGCTGGATCTATAAACTTAGAGCTCTCTCCCCCTATGGACTTAATGAGGGTTTCAACTTTACGACATTCATTTGAATATTCATAAGATATGGATGTGTGGGTATATATATATATATATGTGTGTATATATATAGTGATGTCGCGAACATCAAATTTTCGGTTCGCGAACAGCGGACGCAAACTTCCATCAAATGTTCACGAACGGGCGAACCCGGCGAACCGCCATAGACTTCAATGGGCAGGCGAATTTCAAAACCCACAGGGACTCTTTCTGGCCACAATAGTGATGGGAAAGTTGTTTCAAGGGGACTAACACCTGTACTGTGGCATGCCCTAGGGGTATCCATGGCAAAACTCCCACGTAAAATTACATAGTTGATGCAGAGTCTGGTTTTAAGCCATAAAGGGCATAAATCATCTAACATTCCTAAATTGTTTGGAATAACATGCTTTAAAACATCAGGTATGATGTTGTATCGATCAGGTAGTGTAAGGGTTACACCCGCTTCACAGTAACAGACCAATCTCCCCGTTTAATGCACCGCAAACAACTGCAAACAGTCCCTTTGCACAACCGCAACCTCCCCATTTGCACAAGGTTGGATACCAAGCTAGCCATGTCCCTTTCCTTGTCCTCACTGATGTCATTGAAGGTCTCTTCCTCCACCCAGCCACCAAGGGTCCCCGAAAGGTGACAACAAGCCCCCTGGGACGCCTGCTGTGTTTGGTCTTCCACCTCCTCGAAGCCACCTTCCTCCTCTGACTCCTCTTCTTCAGACTCCTCTCTCTGCGTTGCCTCTGTCTGCGTTATTATAAGGTATGTACTGTTAAGTAGTACTATTCCTATCGGTTTAACCCCTGTTACGTCCACTATTAGGGGACGTGTATATGGCATTGATTTTTGGAACAGGAGGATGGAAAAAGATGCTTGGTCGGACCTCCTACTTCAAATTTGGGGCACTGCGCGTGCAATCTAAGGTGCCACCAGATATGAGTGTCACTGTGCACTGGCAAAAGTTGGCAGAGTAGGCGCTGTAGGCCTCACACACACGCCTGTAGGCAGGCAACTGATTTTCAATCGATTGCAGTAAAAAAAGGGTTCTTTTATTTCACTGTACACTAGGTTGCACCAGATATGAGTGTCACTGTGCACTGGAAAAAGTTGGCAGAGTAGATGCAATAGGCTTCACACACACGCCTGTAGGCAGGCAATTGCTATTCAATCTATTGCAGTCAAAAAAGTGTTGTTTTATTTCACTGTGCACAATATAAGCAGATGTAGTAGGCCTTAAAACCAGAGTGAATTTGCACTGCTGAGGTGTTCTGAATGCAATTCTGAGAATCTCACAGATGTAGTAGGCCTTAAAACCAGAGTGAATTTGCACTGAAAGAAAGAGAGAGAATGGATTGGGGTCAGACAGTACAGGAAGATAGAGAGTAAGAAATATGTTTAATGTTTATTTATTTACATTAACTTGTAGATAGTCTCCTCGTCAGTGATGCCATTTTTCATCACTACACTTACATATTATCGTTTACTTACTATTCTTATTCTTTTGGTTATATTAGATGGATCGTAGATCTACAGTAATGCGCTACACATAATTACCTTGCATAGACGCCTCTTTCTGTTTGCCCTTTGAGAAAGACGTCCCTTGTGACGTCAAAACGCGTCAGGCATAGGCGGAGCGTCACGTGCGTCTCATGGTAACACGCATGTAGACGCCTCAGTGCCCTGCTTTTCAGCGTCCTCCGATTCCACCCAAAATAGATCCCTTATACTACCCTATATTACTCTATACCATTTTATTTGACTTTTGACTACCATCTCATATAAATTTTGTTAATGCCAACATAAATATCTGCTTTCCACACTAAGAGCAGTACAGTTGTGGTACGGTTGGGATTATTAAGGGAGGGTGGAGGAATGCAATTTTTATTTTAAAGAACTTTGTTGTGGACGCTGACTAGGGCTCTCAACCTTTGAATCCTTCCTATTAAGGACTTATTAGAAGAGATATTGAATATCCACTCAATTAGGACTCTTCGGCTCATGTTAAATAGCCTTTGTTTTAGTTTACCCTTGTTTTCCTTGGGTTTTAAACTTTTAAATCGTCCTTGTGAGGTATAAGTATTGAATAAAGTTTTCTTGTTGTACATATATGTAACTTTTCCCATATTCTGTTATACGAGATAATCGGGGGCGAGGTAAATAACCCTGGAGTTTGGGCTGCACCTAAGGCAGTGTTAAGGGTCAAGTGTATCCAAATTGGCTCCCTCTCTAAAAAATGGGATTGGCCCAAATCAACACATTGAACAGTAAAATCTCGGCCCTTCAAGCTATTCCTCCTGGAACCCAAGCAGAAATGTATAAACTTAAGCAGCAAATGCAGGTAATTCTCCAGGGAAAGGTTGTGACTGTGTTACAAAGAACTAAATCTCAGTATTTCACATACTCGAATAAGTCAGACAAAATGCTAGCCAAAAAGCTCAACCAGCAAATGGCAGACAAATTCCCAATTCTCAAATACCAAATTCTCTTCCCAAATTTAAAGGGTGAGAATGGCAAGACCATCTATAAGCCAAATGACATCACAGAAGCATTTGAAAATGTTTATTCTGATTCGTATTCAGCTCCTGCTAGCTCAAGCAAGATTGACCATATGAAACAAATTGATCATTTTCTGTCCTCCATTATTCTTCCGAAACTTGATAGTCGGCAATCTGATTTGCTAGATATCCCAATATCATTAATTGAAGTTAAAGGAGCTATAAAAGAGACAGTCACATAAAGCCCCTGGCCCGCATGAGTTCACACATTTTTACTACAAGCAATTTATAGATACGTAAGCCTGTGAGAGCAGAATTCCTGCAAGCCAACGTGATAGTAATACCTAAGTAGGGTAAGGACCCATCTCAATGTAAGAGCTATAGACCTATTTCTCTGATCAATCGTGATGTCAAACTCCACTCTACAATTATAGCAAATAGGCTTTTTCAGGTGCTGCCGAGCTTAATACACCCGGACCAAGTAGGGCTTATCCAGGGTCGTGAGGCGCCAGATAACACCAGACGTATTCTAAATTTGCTTGATGTAGCATCGGTTAAAAAAAACACCTTTGATGCTTCAATCCCTTGATGCAGAAAAGGCCTTTGATAGAATTGATTGGGCATATATGGCAGACACTTTACACAAGTTTGGTCTGATTGATAAGCTAGTGAAGGGTATCTTAGCACTGTGTTCCTCACCAACAGCATATGTTGCTTATCAGGGGTTTAAATCTTGATCCTTTAAAATAACAAGAGGGACGCTCCAGGGTTTTCCCCTGTCCCCCTCCTTTTTGCCTTATGCATTGAACCCCTAGCTGCTGCCATCAGGGAGTTATGGAGACAGAAAATAAACTGAGCCTTTTCGCTGATAATGTTATGTTTACTGTTACCGAACCTCAGACCAGTCTCCCTAACCTATTTTATGCTCTTGTACTTTTTGGAGGCATCTCTGGCTTTAAAATTAACACAAGTAAGAGCGAAGCGTTAAATGTTTCTTTGCCAAAACATTTGGAAACCCAATTATCAGGGAACTTCTCCTTTTTAATAGGTTCCACACCATCTTAAATACTTAGGAGTTTTTTATCTCTAGACAATCTGACTTAATGTACTCAGCAAATTTCCCTGGGCTGATTAAAAGAGCTACTCAATGATATCAATATGTGGTCCTCCTACAAAATCTTGTGGCTGGGTAGGATTCATGCTATTAAAATGAGTATTCTGCCCAAGCTTTTATATCTCTTCCGTACTATCCCAACAGCTATCCGCACAAAGTTATTTTGGGTCTTCAGTGGGCAATCTCTTGCTTTATTTGGGATTGTAAAAAACCTAGGATAAATAAGACGGCCATGATGGCGCCTAAAGGCAAGAGTGTACTTCTGGATTTACTTAAGTATAGTAAAGCTACCAGATTGGCCCAAATCACTAAGTGGTTTGGTAAAGAGCATCTTCCAGTATGGGTGGAGATAGAAAAAAATATCTTTGAAGAAAGTGGCTGTGAGGAATTGACTCTGCTGGGTTTTGAACCCTGGTCCCCAGGCTGCTGGGCCTCTTCCCTACCACTGCGCCAGCCTGCCTTTGTGAAATTCATGGAGATCTGATAACCTTGACTCTGCTAGCAATAGCATCAGTGACTAGTCTCTTCAGCTGTGTCTGGTCCTTGGCCTATATAAGACACTTCCTGTATATGTACCTTGCCAGATTATTGTGTGGTTCCTGATCACTTCAATAAAGCTTGTTCCTGTTTCACCTTCAAGTTGCTGAACTGGATTATTGCTGACCTTGGCTGCTGGTCTCCACAACCTTGTGATTCCTATATCATTACAGTGGCCTTCACATTAGACAGGTATTATGGCTCTGCTTACATTTTAAATTGGGCAATTCTTCCCTTACCAGTTGCATGGTTCAGTCTTTGGCAGTCCTGACTCAATTGAATAAGATAATTCTGCTTGTAGAAACAGGTTCATGGCTTACCCCACTGTGGTTATATCAGAGGTCAGCATCAATCAATAGATTTTCACAGTTCAAATAGTGGATAGACAATAAGTTTAAGATTGTTGCTGATCTCTTAAGAGGAAATTGACATTGGTCTCCCATAACATTTAGGAACTTACACCATTTGCCATTAAAGGAATGGCTCAAATTCTGTAAAATCAAAAGCTCTTCTTTGGAACACACACAAAGTGTATGTGAGAGGTATACTTTCAGCCTGGTCAATACATAAAACAAAGCAAAGAGGCCTCTCCAAAAGAGAACTATATATAAAACTTACGGAATTACAAACTTTAAATAAAATATCACCATCACCTACTAAAATGTTAGAAATTACTCAAATGCAAGCTCAATTAAAAAAATTAAACAAACACAAGTTGATAACTTGATATGGTTATACCAAATAATCTGGCAAACGTTGAGACAATCAAATGAAAGGGAAAAATACAAGTATAAAAATAGAAAATATACAGAATGGAAAAGACACAGTCCACAGAAATCAAATAGATATAGGTAAAACATGTGTAACATATTACAAATCACATACAGTGCCTTGCAAAAGTATTCAACCCCCTTGACATTTTTCGTGTTTTGTTGCCTCA
Source organism: Discoglossus pictus (assembly GCA_027410445.1). NCBI lineage: Eukaryota > Metazoa > Chordata > Amphibia > Anura > Alytidae > Discoglossus > Discoglossus pictus. The sequence continues at coordinate 58,023,304 of CM050175.1, forward strand.
CAACCTGGAATTAACATGGATTGTATGAAGATTTGCATCATTTTATTAACAGAACATTCCCACAACTTTGAAGATGTTTTTTTGTTTTTTGTGAGGCAAACCTTTTGCGTCAATCACAGCTCCAAGTCACTTTGTATAAGTCTCTATGAGCTTGCCACATCTTACCACTGGGATGTTTGCCCATTCCTCCTTGCAAAACGACTCCAGCTCCTTCAAGTTGGATGGTTTGCGCTTGTGAACAGCAATCTTTAAGTCTGACCACAGATTTTCTATTGGATTGAGGTCTGGGATTTGACTAGGCCATTCCAACCCATTTACATGTTTCCCCTTAAACCACTCAAGTGTTGCTTTATCACGCACAGAGTGGTACAGGTTTTGCTCAAGAATATCCCTGTATTTAGCACCATCCATCCTTCCTTCAACTCTGACCACTTTCCCAGTCCCGGCTGCTGAAAAACATCCCCACAGCATGATGCTGCCACCACCATGTTTCACTGTGGGGATGGTGTTCTTTGGGTGTGTGATGTGTTGGGTTTGCGCCAGACATAGCGTTATCTTTGATGGCCGAAAAGCTCAATTTTAGTCTCATCAGACCAGGGCACCTTCCTCCATACATTTTGGGAGTCTCCCACATGCCTTTTTCGCAAACTCAAAGCATGCCATTTTGTTTTTTGCTGAAAGTAATGGTTTTCTTCTGGCCACTCTGCCATAAAGCCCAACTCTATGGAACGTACAGCTTATTGTAGTCCTATGTACAGATACTCCAGTCTCTGCTGGGCATCTCTGCAGCTCCTCCAGGGTTACCTTAGGTCTCTGTGCTGCCTCTCTGATTCATGCCCTCCGTGCCCGGTCCGTGAGTTTTGGTGGGCGGCTGTCTCTTGGCAGGTTTGCTGTTGTGCCATGTTCTTTCGATTTGGTTATGATAGATTTGATGGTGCTCCTGGGGATCATCAAAGATTTGGATCTTTTTTATAACCTAACCCTGACTTGTACTTCACAAAAAGGGGGGAAGGAAACACAGGGGAGGAAGAGGGGAAAAAGAGACACAGGGAAGCCTGCGATGACCGCCAAAGGTGCTCATCGTGAGGCCTGCGATGAGTGCCAAAGTTACGGGCTTGCGCATGCGAAGGGGCCTGTGTACTGCAATGAAGCTGTGAGAAATACCATGTAGGGCCACTGTAGGTGGGCAGATGATAGCAGAGAGCTCAGACAAATCCCAGTCCACTAGAGAAGGAACTGGCAACCCACTCCAGTATCTTTAGCATGCAAACTTTGTAGAAAAGCATAGGCAGACAACTAGCTAAATGTGCTGCATTCCCTAGGGTCACAGAGTTGGACACGACTGAAGGACTAAACAACAAATATCAAAACGTTCACCGGGCACTTGATATATATGTGATGTGGCGGTGAAATATGGCCAATATTTATTTATACCATTCCAACATATGATAAAAAAAATTTTTTTAAATGCAGTTCTTTTATTTGGGGATTATTGTGCAAGTAATTGTAATGCCTTGCCATGCTTTCCCTATATTTTAAAGTGCACTGGTGTTTTTAATTGTCCTTTACAGTGTTTAACGGTTGTCTGTAAAACCTTTGTGGATCCTGTTTGGAGGCCGTAATGTTTTTGCCTCCATTTGCGGTTACGGTTTGAACGCCATGGCGTCTTTTGGAAATCGTTCCAATTTAATAGCAAAATTGGAACATTGCAGTTATGGGCTTGACAGAGCAAAGGATTTGCGTCCGCGAAGTTCCACGTTCCACGTCCCATAGGCTTTTTTCGGCCTAAAGTCGCAAGTCATGAGCGGCTTGCTTTACGGGGCCAATTTAATAGCCGCAAGTCTTATGGGCTACATTAGGGGCTACGGGTTTAACCAAATTACATCATATTATTGATGATTATAGCAATGTATCATATTATAAGTTAAATATTCCCAAAACAGAAGATATTCCCTACACAATCTTGGAATAATTGGAATTCAAATAATATAACACACTTGCAGCCCTATTAAATTGCAATTCGGCAAATTGAATAGGTCTCTATTTAACCATATAGCATATTTTTTTTACAAAAGTTTTTAGTTAGTGAACTTATATCTAAAAGCAAGGTCTTCACTAACTAAAAACATTTGTAAAAAAATATATGCTATGTGCTTAGAGTCCTATTCAATTTGACGAATCACAATTTAATAAGGCTGTTAGGATTTAAAATTACACCAAACTTAAACAGGCGTAGCCTAGATAGACTTTTTCCCCAAATAAATATTACTTTAATAAATTGGAAAAAAATAAATCTGTCTTGGCTAGGGAGAATAGCTGCTATCAAAATAACTGTTTTACCTCAAATCACTTATCTATTGAGAAGTCTCCCAATAAAAATTCCAAAATACAAATTAATAAAATTTCAAAAAATAATAGACCAATATATTTTTAAAGGCAAAACGTCTTGTAAAAAAAGGAAATAGTTGCAAGAGCCTTTGATAAAGGAGGATTGGCTGCACCAAATATATTAGAATACTCAAAAGCAGTGAATTGAACCCATCTTTTAAAATTGACCTTAAAGACTAATATTGCCAAATTCCTACAAATAGAGAATACTTTATCTAAGAACATTCATCTAGAATATGTATTTTGGGATAAAAATATGGATAAAAAAACTAATAGACAAATTACCATTTGTTGCCAGATTTTTTATGAAATAATGGTTTAAATATAATAAACAATCAGATTTAGTAAAATTTCCATCACCAAATACTCCATTATATAGGATACATTCTGATCTACTACCTTTTTTAAATATAAACTGGGAACAATGGGCACTAAGATCCCTAAGCGATCTATATTAAGAACAAAGTTTTACAATGTTTGAGATAATAAACAGAGGATACAACATCCCAAATGAAAAGTGGTTATTCTCCAAAATGTTGCATACAGCAATTCTCACATCGGACTATAACTTAGTGGAAAATAGAAAAATAACACAGTTTGAAAAAAACTTAAGTGATACAAAAACTAAACACACAATTTCAGTTTGTCATAAAATAAAAGGGAAAAACTGATAGAATGCAGAAGTGGAAAAAAAAAAAAGAGAATGGGATATAAAAGAATGGTACAAAGCTTTCCTTGATACAGAGACATTTTCAAAATGTTGATCCTTAAGAGAAATGTATTTTAAATTGACTCAGAGATGGTACATAACCCCAGAAAAACTAAGGAAAATTGCTCCACAAGAATATTTGGAAAAGTGTTGGAGATGCAATGAGGAATTTGGAACACAAGATATGTGGTGGTCATGTACTTTAATAAAAAATTTCTGGTCGAACTGTATTTCACATATATCTACAATTATAAAACATTAACTAGAATTGACCCCAGACATTGTATTATTCCATATTCTCACTCACAAAATTAATTATAAGAAAAATAATATAATTATTAATATCAAATTAATTAACTGGGAATTGGAAAAGCATGATCCTACCTTCATGAAATGAAGTCAAAATTATAGTTGATAGAAACAAACAAATTGAATTAGACTATATATTTCTAAACCAAGAAAAGTCTAAGAAAAATGTGGCAAAGTGGTCCCTATGGAAATAACAATAATTGGGAATAACTAATTAAAACTGCTTCCAGTGATCCCTTTGCACTGTCCAATTTCATGTGCTATATCATTTAGAAAATGTTATGTTATTTGTTTAGTTTTGATATATAAGTAAACAACTAAAAATAAATTTGCAAGTTGATGATGAATAATCAAACTTAGACAACGTTATCTTATATAGAAGTAAGACATTTAATGTAATAAATCTTTAAAATATCGTACTAAACAAAATTAAAGTTAATTGTAAACTGTAAATCTTTGAATCGTCCCCTATTTTTGTTGATTTATACGCATTATCAAAACTTTGTTGTTTATATTGTGATATGTTAAAAAGTTTTACATTTAAATTTAAATTTAATTTAAAAAAAAAAGAGACCAGTAGCAGCTGATTTTGATCTTGCACAGTAAGTATATTACTTTGTTTAAATCATTGAATATACATGTTATTAATGGTCAAAGCCCTCTTCGTTATGACAACAACCTTCTTTTTTCCTCCTTTCTTATCACTTTGTTTCATTCCCGCATTCAAGACTTTTCTTGTGCTACCCCTATTCTCTGGAGCTTCTTGCCTTGCCCCACTAGACTATCCTCCTGCCTCAAATCCTACAAAACCTCACTAAAAACACATCTGTTTAAAGAACCATATCACCTTCCACCTTAACATGCATAACACTTCTATCACCTTTCTATATCACACCCATACCCTTTAGATTGTAATTTTGCAAGTTTTCAATCTTGATGGGATTTTATGAAATGCTCTATGGATCTGCATTCTAAGCTCAAAGACAGGGCCTGCACCTTTTGCAGTGTGTTAATATTACTATTGTTTTGCCTTGAACTTAGTGATACAGAATATGTTGGCACTTTACCAATAAACGATAATAATAATAATAATTAACATAACTAGTTTCTAAGGCTATGACATTACTGTGGCCCTGTAATTAAGGCAGCCACTATGGTATTGATAGTTAACCATGGAGTCCATATATCAAAATATTCCCTTATTTGCCTATTAAGCAACCACTTCTCTTTTTGTATGATGTCTTATTAATTAATCATATTACATTATTAATCATTTAGGAGTGTAAAATTTGCCAGAGGAGTTAATGGAAACCCAGCTGAACTGTTCAGAATCCTACAAGATGATGCTGTGAAAGTGTTGCTAGCATTATGCCAATACATTTGGAAAACCTAACAGTGGCCAATGGACTGGAAAAGGTCAATCTACATCCCAATCCCAAAAAAGTAGTGCCAAAGACTGCTCCAATTGTAGAACAACTGAACTAATTTGACATGCCAGCAAGGTAATGCTTAAGATTCTACAAGCTCAACCCAACAATTTATGGACCGGGAACTACCAGATGTGCAAGCTGGGTTCCACAGAGGAGGAGGCACAAGAGATCAAATTGCCAATGTCCGCTGTATAATAGAGAACATGGAACAACAGAATGGTTCAAGATAGTCATCTTATGTATTCAACTTAAACAAAAAGTACATCATGTGTAAGGCAGGACTGGATAAATCCAAAGCCGGAATCAATAATGATGGAAGAGATATCAACAGTCTCAGATACGCTGATGATACTACTCTGATGGCTGAAAGTGAGGAGGAACTAAAGGACCTATTGATGAAGGTAAAAGAAGAGAGTGCAAAAGCTGGCCTGCTGCCTTATATTAAACAAAATGAAGATCATGGCAAACAGCAATCTCAGTTCCTTGTAAATAGATGTATGTGCCAGACATAAGACTCCTCGCTCATCCCCTGTTGGCTTGCTCCAGCCTCTTCCGATTCCTCATCGTCCCTGGGGATCTATATCCATGGACTTTATTGTGGAACTACCTCCCTCTAAGGAACACACTACCATTCTTGTTGTTGTGGACAGGTTAACTAAGATGGGTCATTTCATACCAGCTCGTGGTCTCCCTTCAGCTAAACAGACGGCTGACCTGGTTATTCGTGAAATATTTTGCTTGCATGGAGTGCCTGATGAAGTAGTTTCTGACAGGGGAGAGCAGTTTACATCTCGTTTTTGGAAACATTTTTGTTCTAATCTAGGTATTAATGTAAATCTGTCATCAGCTTTTCATCCGCAAAGTAATGGACAGACTGAGCGAACCAACCAGACTTTGGAGCAATATTTGCGGTGTTATATTAGTTACCTGCAGGATGACTGGCTGGATTTTCTACCCACGGCGGAGTTTGCCTATAACAATGCCCAACACTGCTCCATTTCTTTGAGCCCATTTTTTGCCAACTATGGTTACCATCCGACCTTTCTAGTGAGTCTCCCAATTACTACTTCCATTCCTGCAGTTACTGATCGGCTAACCACCTTACGAGATTCCCAAGACCTGTTGAAGGAGACTCTTTCGAAGGCTCAGGAATGTTACAAGAGAGCTGCTGATAGGCATAGAACGAAGGCCCCAGTTTATCATGTTGGTGACAAGGTTTGGCTGTCAACAAGGAATCTTAAGCTTAGGGTTCCTTCTCATAAATTGGGTCAGAGGTTCATGGGACCTTTTGAGATCATCGCTCAGATCAATGCTGTCACTTTTCGTTTGCAACTTCCAGATTCCATGAAAATACATCCGGTGTTTCACGTTGCACTGCTGAAACCTTTCCATGTCAACACTTTCCCTGGCCGAGCCCTGCCTGCCCCACCTCCAGTCCTCTGGGATGATGAGGATGAATACGAGGTGGATACAATTCTGGACTCCAGGATCTTCCGCAACAAGCTTCAGTATCTGGTTCACTGGAAAGGCTATGGTGAGGAGGAGAGTTTGTGGGAACCAGTGGACAATATTCACGCTCCTGATGTCCTTCGGTCTTTTCATGTGCAGTACCCTGCTAAACCGGGTAATAGGGCATCCAGAGGCTGCACCTATAGAGGCGGGGGTAATGTGAGGAATTGACTCTGCTGGGTTTTGAACCCTGGTCCCCAGGCTACTGGGCCTCTTCCCTACCACTGCGCCAGCCTGCCTTTGTGAAATTCATGGAGATCTGATAACCTTGACTCTGCTAGCAATAGCATCAGTGACTAGTCTCTTCAGCTGTGTCTGGTCCTTGGCCTATATAAGACACTTCCTGTATATGTACCTTGCCAGATTATTGTGTGGTTCCTGATCACTTCAATAAAGCTTGTTCCTGTTTCACCTACAAGTTGCTGAACTGGATTATTGCTGACCTTGGCTGCTGGTCTCCACAACCTTGTGATTCCTCTATCATTACAGTGGCCTTCACATTAGACAGGTATTATGGCTCTGCTTACATTTTAAATTGGGCAATTCTTCCCTTACCAGTTGCATGGTTCAGTCTTTGGCAGTCCTGACTCAATTGAATAAGATAATTCTGCTTGTAGAAACAGGTTCATGGCTTACCCCACTGTGGTTATATCAGAGGTCAGCATCAATCAATAGATTTTCACAGTTCAAATAGTGGATAGACAATAAGTTTAAGATTGTTGCTGATCTCTTAAGAGGAAATTGACATTGGTCTCCCATAACATTTAGGAACTTACACCATTTGCCATTAAAGGAATGGCTCAAATTCTGTAAAATCAAAAGCTCTTCTTTGGAACACACACAAAGTGTATGTGAGAGGTATACTTTCAGCCTGGTCAATACATAAAACAAAGCAAAGAGGCCTCTCCAAAAGAGAACTATATATAAAACTTACGGAATTACAAACTTTAAATAAAATATCACCATCACCTACTAAAATGTTAGAAATTACTCAAATGCAAGCTCAATTAAAAAAATTAAACAAACACAAGTTGATAACTTGATATGGTTATACCAAATAATCTGGCAAACGTTGAGACAATCAAATGAAAGGGAAAAATACAAGTATAAAAATAGAAAATATACAGAATGGAAAAGACACAGTCCACAGAAATCAAATAGATATAGGTAAAACATGTGTAACATATTACAAATCACATACAGTGCCTTGCAAAAGTATTCACCCCCCTTGACATTTTTCGTGTTTTGTTCCCTCACAACCTGGAATTAACATGGATTGTATGAAGATTTGCATCATTTTATTAACAGAACATTCCCACAACTTTGAAGATGTTTTTTTGTTTTTTGTGAGGCAAACCTTTTGCGTCAATCACAGCTCCAAGTCCCTTTGTATAAGTCTCTATGAGCTTGCCACATCTTACCACTGGGATGTTTGCCCATTCCTCCTTGCAAAACTACTCCAGCTCCTTCAAGTTGGATGGTTTGCGCTTGTGAACAGCAATCTTTAAGTCTGACCACAGATTTTCTATTGGATTGAGGTCTGGGATTTGACTAGGCCATTCCAACCCATTTACATGTTTCCCCTTAAACCACTCAAGTGTTGCTTTATCACGCACAGAGTGGTACAGGTTTTGCTCAAGAATATCCCTGTATTTAGCACCATCCATCCTTCCTTCAACTCTGACCAGTTTCCCAGTCCCGGCTGCTGAAAAACATCCCCACAGCATGATGCTGCCACCACCATGTTTCACTGTGGGGATGGTGTTCTTTGGGTGATGTGATGTGTTGGGTTTGCGCCAGACATAGCGTTATCTTTGATGGCCGAAAAGCTCAATTTTAGTCTCATCAGACCAGGGCACCTTCCTCCATACATTTTGGGAGTCTCCCACATGCCTTTTTCGCAAACTCAAAGCATGCCATTTTGTTTTTTGCTGAAAGTAATGGCTTTCTTCTGGCCACTCTGCCATAAAGCCCAACTCTATGGAACATACAGCTTATTGTAGTCCTATGTACAGATACTCCAGTCTCTGCTGGGCATCTCTGCAGCTCCTCCAGGGTTACCTTGGGTCTCTGTGCTGCCTCTCTGATTAATGCCCTCCGTGCCCGGTCCGTGAGTTTTGGTGGGCGGCTGTCTCTTGGCAGGTTTGCTGTTGTGCCATGTTCTTTCGATTTGGTTATGATAGATTTGATGGTGCTCCTGGGGATCATCAAAGATTTGGATCTTTTTTATAACCTAACCCTGACTTGTACTTCACAAAAAGGGGGGAAGGAAACACAGGGGAGGAAGAGGGGAAAAAGAGACACAGGAAAGCCTGCGATGACCGCCAAAGGTGCTCATCGTGAGGCCTGCGATGAGTGCCAAAGTTACAGGCTTGCGCATGCGAAGGGGCTTGTGTACTGCAATGAAGCTGTGAGATATACCATGTAGGGCCACTGTAGGTGGGCAGATGATAGCAGAGAGCTCAGACAAATCCCAGTCCACTAGAGAAGGAACTGGCAACCCACTCCAGTATCTTTAGCATGTAAACTTTGTAGAACAGCATAGGCAGACACCTAGCTAAATGTGCTGCATTCCCTAGGGTCACAGAGTTGGACACGACTGAAGGACTAAACAACAAATATCAAAATGTTCACCGGGCACTTGATATATATGTGATGTGGCGGTGAAATATGGCCAATATTTATTTATACCATTCCAACATATGATAAAAAAATTTTTTTTAAATGCAGTTCTTTTATTTGGGGATTATTGTGCAAGTAATTGTAATGCCTTGCCATGCTTTCCCTATATTTTAAAGTGCACTGGTGTTTTTAATTGTCCTTTACAGTGTTTAACGGTTGTCTGTTAAACCTTTGTGGATCCTATTTGGAGGCCGTAATGTTTTTGCCTCCATTTGCGGTTACGGTTTGAACGCCATGGCGTCTTTTGGAAATCGTTCCAATTTAATAGCAAAATTGGAACATTGCAGTTATGGGCTTGACAGAGCAAAGGATTTGCGTCCGCGAAGTTCCACGTTCCACGTCCCATAGGCTTTTTTCGGCCTAAAGTCGCAAGTCATGAGCGGCTTGCTTTACGGGGCCAATTTAATAGCCGCAAGTCTTACGGGCTACATTAGGGGCTACGGGTTTAACCAAATTACATCATATTATTGATGATTATAGCAATGTATCATATTATAAGTTAAATATTCCCAAAACAGAAGTCCTACACAATCTTGGAATAATTGGAATTCAAATAGTATAACACACTTGCAGCCCTATTAAATTGCAATTCGGCAAATTGAATAGGTCTCTATTTAACCATATAGCATATTTTTTTTACAAAAGTTTTTAGTTAGTGAACTTATATCTAAAAGCAAGGTCTTCACTAACTAAAAACATTTGTAAAAAAATATATGCTATGTGCTTAGAGTCCTATTCAATTTGACGAATCACAATTTAATAAGGCTGTTAGGATTTAAAATTACACCAAACTTAAACAGGCGTAGCCTAGATAGACTTTTTCCCCAAATAAATATTACTTTAATAAATTGGAAAAAAATAAATCTGTCTTGGCTAGGGAGAATAGCTGCTATCAAAATAACTGTTTTACCTCAAATCACTTATCTATTGAGAAGTCTCCCAATAAAAATTCCAAAATACAAATTAATAAAATTTCAAAAAATAATAGACCAATATATTTTTAAAGGCAAAACGTCTTGTATAAAAAAGGAAATAGTTGCAAGAGCCTTTGATAAAGGAGGATTGGCTGCACCAAATATATTAGAATACTCAAAAGCAGTGAATTAAACCCATCTTTTAAAATTGACCTTAAAGACTAATATTGCCAAATTCCTACAAATAGAGAATACTTTATCTAAGAACATTCATCTAGAATATGTATTTTGGGATAAAAATATGGATAAAAAAACTAATAGACAAATTACCATTTGTTGCCAGATTTTTTATGAAATAATGGTTTAAATATAATAAACAATCAGATTTAGTAAAATTTCCATCACCAAATACTCCATTATATAGGATACATTCTGATCTACTACCTTTTTTAAATATAAACTGGGAACAATGGGCACTAAGATCCCTAAGCGATCTATATTAAGAACAAAGTTTTAAAATGTTTGAGATAATAAACAGAGGATACAACATCCCAAATGAAAAGTGGTTATTCTCCAAAATTTTGCATACAGCAATTCTCACATCGGACTATAACTTAGTGGAAAATAGAAAAATAACACAGTTTGAAAAAAAACTTAAGTGATACAAAAACTAAACACACAATTTCAGTTTGTCATAAAATAAAAGGGAAAAACTGATAGAATGCAGAAGTGGAAAAAAAAAAAAAAAGAGAATGGGATATAAAAGAATGGTACAAAGCTTTCCTTGATACAGAGACATTTTCAAAATGTTGATCCTTAAGAGAAATGTATTTTAAATTGACTCAGAGATGGTACATAACCCCAGAAAAACTAAGGAAAATTGCTCCACAAGAATATTTGGAAAAGTGTTGGAGATGCAATGAGGAATTTGGAACACAAGATATGTGGTGGTCATGTACTTTAATAAAAAAATTCGAACTGTATTTCACATATATCTACAATTATAAAACATTAACTAGAATTGACCCCAGACATTGTATTATTCCATATTCTCACTCACAAAATTAATTATAAGAAAAATAATATAATTATTAATATCAAATTAATTAACTGGGAATTGGAAAAGCATGATCCTACCTTCATGAAATGAAGTCAAAATTATAGTTGATAGAAACAAACAAATTGAATTAGACTATATATTTCTAAACCAAGAAAAGTCTAAGAAAAATGTGGCAAAGTGGTCCCTATGGAAATAACAATAATTGGGAATAACTAATTAAAACTGCTTCCAGTGATCCCTTTGCACTGTCCAATTTCATGTGCTATATCATTTAGAAAATGTTATGTTATTTGTTTAGTTTTGATATATAAGTAAACAACTAAAAATAAATTTGCAAGTTGATGATGAATAATCAAACTTAGACAACGTTATCTTATATAGAAGTAAGACATTTAATGTAATAAATCTTTAAAATATCGTACTAAACAAAATTAAAGTTAATTGTAAACTGTAAATCTTTGAATCGTCCCCTATTTTTGTTGATTTATCCGCATTATCAAAACTTTGTTGTTTATATTGTGATATGTTAAAAAGTTTTACATTTAAATTTAAATTTAATTTAAAAAAAAAAGAGACCAGTAGCAGCTGATTTTGATCTTGCACAGTAAGTATATTACTTTGTTTAAATCATTGAATATACATGTTATTAATGGTCAAAGCCCTCTTCGTTATGACAACAACCTTATTTTTTCCTCCTTTCTTATCACTTTGTTTCATTCCCGCATTCAGGACTTTTCTTGTGCCAGCCAATCAGCGATGACCGGTGACGTCAGCTGTGACATCACCGATGCCTCCAATAGCCATTATCTATGTTCAGTGTAGGAGAGGGGAGAAGGGGGAGGGTGGAGGACTGCAAGCGCTTATGTCTGTGAGTGTGTTTGTGTGAGTGTCTGTGCCTATGTGTGAGTGTCTGTGAGTGTCCGTGTCTGTGAGTGTCTGTGTGAGTATCTGTGTGAGTGTTAGTGTCTGTGAGTGTGTCTGTGTGTGAGTGTCTGTGAGTTTTAGAGTCTGTGAGTGTCTTGTGTGAGTGTCTGTCTCTGTGTGTGAGTGTCTGTGTGTGTGTATGTTTGTGTGAGTGTCATGCACAAAGCTGATTGGAATTCCAGCCAATCAGCAATGACCGGTGACATCAGCCGTAACGTCACCTCTGCTTACGATAGCTATTAACCATGCTCAGAAGCCATTAGTGTGTGTGGGGGGGGGGGGGGGGGGGGGGGGCGGATCGTGAGCGCTTATGTCTGTGAGTGTGTAGGTCTGTGTCTGTGTGTAAGTGTCTGTTTTGGAGTGTCTGTGTGTGTGTCTGTCTCTGTGTGTGTGTCTGTGTGAGTAAATGTGTGAGTAAATGTGTGAGTCTGAGTGTCTGTGTGTGAGTCTGAGTGTCTGTGTGCCTCTGTGAGTGTCTCTGTGAGTGTCTATCTCTGTGTTTGAGTGTCTGTGGGAGTGTCAGTGTCTGTGTGAGTGCCAGTGTCTGTGAGTGTCAGTGTCTGTGAATGTGTATGCCTATGTGAGTGTCTGTGAGTGTCTGTAAGTGTGAGTGTCTGTGAGTGTCTGTGTGAGTGAGTGTCTGTGTGAGTGTCTGTGTGAGTGTCTGAGTGAGTGTCTGAGTGTCTGTGCGAGTGTCTCTGAGTGCCTGTGTATGAGTGTCTGTCTGTGAGTGTCTGTGAGTGTGATTGTCTGTGCGTGAGGTGTCTGTGAGTGTCTGTGTGTGAGTGTCTCTGAGTGTCTGAGTTTCTGTGTGTGTGTCTCTGTGAGTGTCTGTGTGTGTGTCTCTGTGAGAGTGTGTCTGTGTGTATGTGAATGTGTGTGTGTGAGAAAGTGTGTCTGTGTGTGATAGAGTGTGTCTGTGTGTGAGAGAGTGTGTCCGTGTGTGAATGTGTGTTTGAGTGTCTGTTTTTGTGTGTGTGTGTGAGAGAGTGTATCTGTGTGTGTGAGAGTATGTCTGTGTGTGTGTGTCTTTGGGCTGGGTAGGTCACGGGGCAATTCACTGGGGCTGAGGGAGGTCACAGGGGAAAGTCACTTGGGCTGGGGGAAGTTATGGGGCAATTCACTGGGGTTGGGGGAGATCATGGGGCAATTCCCAGGGGCTGGGGGAGATCACGGGGCAATTCCCGCGGCTGGGGGAGGTAACGGGGGAATTCACTGGGGCTGGGAGGGAGGGCCACATGGCATGTAGATAAAACAATCAGTGAATGAAGGGACACAGACCTTGTTCTGGGTATTACAGAAATCTAAAGGAAAGCTGCAGCTCCATTCACAGACCAAAAATATACAATGTATTATGTATACTAATTTTCGCTGGGATTTTCAGGGGGTTTCAACATTAATAGAAAACAGTTTACAAATGCAAGAAATTCAGCAAACTTCAGGGTAAAGGTTTAAGTGTTTATTTTGGTATTTTTTCATGCAAACAACTTTTTTCATAAACTACTAATTCTTCTCTATCAGATGCATTCATAATCCAGCTCACTTGCATATAGCTTTAATTACCTAATTAGACAATACTTAATTAGACAATACTTTTCAGTCCTCCTATTAAGTCATTAATGAATATGTTAAAAAGGAGAGAACCTAATACTGAACCCTGAGGAATCCCACTAACCACATTAGTCCAATCTATGTTCCATTTACAACATCCCTTTGCTTCCTGATTTTTAGCCAGCTCTCAATCCATGAGCAGATATTTACTGCAATTCATGTATCCCTTAGTTTGCACAATAGTCTTCAATGTGGCACTGTATTAAAAGCCTTTGCAAGATCCAAAAAGACTACATCCACTGAGTTGCCCTGATCCAAGTTGCTTTTATCTCCTCATAGAAACTAATCAAAATTGTTTGACATGACCTATCCCACTTAAATTTGTGTTGACTATTACTTGTTCATATTTGTGCATACTATCCTTTATTAACCCTTATAAAAGCTTCCCCCGCTACAGAGGTTTACATTCTTACATCTGGTAGCGACCGTGTGTTGAGTGAGTCTTGAAAAATTAGATAAAGTTCCCTCAGTACCCGTGGATGTATTCCATCAGGACCTGGGGCTTTACTAACATTTATTTTTTCCAGCCTCTATTGGATTTCTTCCTGTATTAACTAATTATTTGGTGAATGTAATGTAGCCCCGTTTTGTTGCAGTGTCCTAACCACTGGTGCCTCCCTTGTGTATACCGAAGAAAAGAACCTATTTAGCTCATCTGCCTTTTCCTAATCACTAACTGACTCCATGTTTCTCATCCTATAGCTTCCTTCCTGGCCTTCTTCCCATTCATATATTTAAAAAATATTTTAGGGTTAGTTTTACTCTCCTTTGCAACTAACTTTTCATTTTCTATTTTAGCCAGTCTAATAGCCCTTTTGCAAGACTTGTTGATTTCCTTGTACTCACTTAAAACAGTCTCTGTCCCCTCTTTTTTTGTATAATTGAAATGCCTGTTTTTCGCTCTGTATCTTGATCTTTAATTCATTGTTAAGTCACATGTGTTGTGATTTGCTCCTTTTACTTTTATTTCCACATTGTGTATGGTGATAAGTATGTATATTTAGTAAGGATTTGAACATTGTCCATTTATTTTCCGTATTTTTATTCGTCAGTTTTTTGTCCCAGTCTATACGTTGTATTGCTGCCCTTTGGCCTATTACAGTTTTGTTGTTTTAATTCAGCCTCAGATTAGACAGTGTTGTGGTCACTATTTCCCAACATTTGATACTATATCAATATTATTTGTGATAACCATGCTTAGCTACATTTCCAATCTGTAACAATAATTGCATTTCCTCACTTTTAATTTTATTTTGGGCTTTATAGCTTACACCAACCAATATTCTTTTAGAATCTGCTTCTCATTTAACATTATCGCTAGTTCCACCATAAATATCTTCACTGACTATAGGCTCAAATTCAGACAAACCCCTAATCCTCTTTTACCATTCCCCCTTTCTTTCCTAAATAGGTTATAAACATCCAGATTAACAGTCCAGTCATGAGATTCAATCCCACCATGTTTCAGTAATGCCTATTAAATCCCATTTCTCATTAACTGCTAATAATTCTAACTCAAGTGGGAGTGGGAAAGAGACAGAGAGGGAGGCAGAGGGAGAGGGAGGAGAGAGGGAGGGAGCCAGAGAGAAGGAGGAGAAGGAGAGAGAGAGGGAGGGAGGGAGGGAGGGAGAGAGGAGGAGAGATAGGGGGAGGCAAAGAGTTAGGGAGAGAGATATAGAGGGAGAGGGAATGGGATGTAGAGAGATAAGGGGGGAGAGGGAAGAAGAGAGATGGAGGAGAGGGTGAGAAAGGGAGGAGAGAGAGAGAGGGGGAGAGAGGGAGGGAGGGATGGGAGAGAGAGAGAGAGAGGGAGGCAAAGAAATAGAGAGAGAGGGTGGGGAGAGATAGAGGGATGGGAGAGGGAGGCACAGAGATAGGGAGGGAGAGAGAGGGGAAGAGAGAGGAGTTAGAGAGGTAGAGCAAGAGGGAGAGAGTGAGGGGGGGAGGGAGGGAGGAAGGGAGGGGGGAAGGAGAGGTGGAGAGGGAGAAGGAGTGAGGGAGGAAGAGGGAGAGGGAAAGAGAGTCCCAAAAAACAATGACATTTTTTAAAAAAATATACAAACACATCACACACAGCACGGGGGGCAGCCAGGACCTCTGGGGGTAAGGTTGCACGCAAATTAAAGTAGATTTTAGGCAGTTTCGTCACTTCAAAATCGGCTAATCGAGAAAAAAAAAATATCAGCAATAAAAAATCAAAACGAGGCTCAACAACCCCAAAGCTCATAAAACACTGACAAAGACAAACGACTTTTAATTACAACCCGCGAAACTTAGGAAAAAATAATACGAGGTCACAAAAATACGAGGTTAACGGACGAAATGCGTATATTCAAATACAACACAAAACAATACAAAATACAACAAAAAAAGATTAAAAATACACACAGAGCATGGCGGGACAGCCTGGACATCTGCCACTATGGTTGCACACTAATTAAAGTACAATTTAATGACTTTACACAATTTTGGATTGCCTAAGGAAGGAAAAAAATGGTGGCCCAAAAAAGTGAAAACGAGGCTACACAACCCCTAAGTGCGCAATACACAGCCAGACATGCACGACTTTTGCCAGGGACGTATGAGGTAGTAAAATACACACTTAGCCAGCGTGAAAAATGGTCCACACCCGCATAGCACATACACAAACGACGCCATTTTACAACAATAACATTACGAATCTCAAATGGAGATTTATACAACTAAAGCAACGGTTTGCCCTTGCGCACAAAGCACATTTCTAAAGCATGTCTGGCACATTGATGACACTTTCTCCTCACAGCACCAACAGGCCAACTGTACATTGTATGCTGCAGGAAAATAGAAATAGATAGTTAGCTCTTCAGGCTATTCATTGCTGCATATATCAATTACAAATAGGTAAAGTATATTATTTTATTAAGTAAATAATTAATAATTATACAAAAAAAAATTACAAATATATCTGGGTTTGTCAGGAGAGCACAAGGCGCTCATAGGAACAAAAGTAAACGAGACGAGCGGATCGCTATGAGCGCCGAAGGCACACATTGCGAGCCACGCGATGAGCGCCAAAGGTGCTCAGCACGAGGCTTACAATGAACGCCGAAGGTCCTCAAAGTATAAAAAGATTTACATTGTGTGTCAAACAGCATTGCCATGGCTTACAATTTTATTGCCCCATCATTTTTGACGGGCAAGTAGCTAGTTTATTTATAAAAAGTGACAGTTTTACATTAATAAATATAAAAATGAATGATGAGTTGACAGTTAGGGTTTTCCTGCTGGTATTAACAGCTGCAGTCTTTCTTTATTTGAATAGAGATGTTAAGTGAACCCACTGCTCCTGTTTACGTTTTACGTTGTTACGTTTTTTCGGCCGCCATTTTTTTTTCTCGCTACGTGATTTTCGTTTGTGAAAAAACTTGAAATATGGCTCAAATTCATTTGCAACCTTACGCACAGGCTCCCTGGCTCTCCCCCTGTGCTATGTTACATAGTTACATAGGGCCTCATTCTATTAGCGGCCGCAGCCGTTGCGGGGCCGCAAGGACCGGCCGCAAGCTATTCTGCTATTCTATTCCCTTACGGCCGGAGGCTCCGGCAGGCTTGCGGCCGGTGCCTTGCTATCTCTTGCGGCCGCTCGCGCCAGAGGAAAGCCTTTGATCTAAAACGGCCGCAAGAGTTTCGGCCGTAAGAAATTCCTATTTGCAATTCAATTGCTCCGGGAAACCTATCTGCAAGGCTACAAACGAGCTGCTGCTTACTTGCAGGAAAGAGGTCCCGCTAGCACCAATTAAGCACATAAAATAGCTCAAATAAAGCCATCCTGCACTTTGAGAAGACTATAAAGGGATTTTAGGTGTTAGAAAAAATAGCACATAATTATCCTATACTCAAATCCGTAAAATATTTTATTTTTAATATCCGTAAAATATCCATGTAAAAAGTCCAGAGTGCTTGGAGCACCTCAGACCCGCCCACGCCGCAGCCGGAAAATAAACAGTTAATTTGAACTCGGGTTTGGGCTGATGTGCAAGCTTGAGAGTGGGTTCCTTTTAATCCTCATGTCCCCCAATATGATCCCTAGCATTTACAGAGCTGTACAGTGCAGGCTTGAATTTATTTTTGAGTTTTTATATTTCACAGCTTACGGCCGGTTCCAAGATATGCGGCCGGCCGTAAGAGGAGATCCTTGCGGGGCCGTATAATAGAATCGCGAGTTAACTGAACCCCCGCAAGGAATCGCAGCCTTACGGCCGATTTACGGCCGCTAATAGAATGAGGCCCATAGTAATTAAGGTTGAAAAAAGACTTTTAGTCCATCAAGTTCAACCTTTTAAGATCTCCTCTGATCTGCAATATGCTGTTTAGCTGCCAGATTTCGAATCAGAGGGGCAAAATGAGTGCTGCCAGCAGAATAACACTGAATAAAATAGTTAAAAAATTAAAGGCTTTATTTATTTAATACTCAAAAATGCATTTCCATTGTCAAATCAACATTATCGTCAATTTATTCATAAGAGCAAACTATAAGGAGCATGAATATGTCACATCTTAGTGAAAATAGCCCCTTGGAATAACTAAGAAACTGTAGATGTGCTAAAAGCTCTTGCATTTCGTCACAGCTCTTTGTGTGTAACACATTCTTTAAATACTTCAGTGAAGCTGTGAGTTTTACCATGTAGGGTCACTCAAGATGGGCAAGTCATAGCAGAGAGGTCAGACAAATCTCAGTCCACTGAAGAAGGACCTGGCAAACCACTCCAGTATCTTTGCCAAGAAAACCTTATTGATAGGCATAACCAGACGCAAGATGTGCCTGACGTGCTGCTGTCCATAGAGTCACTGAGAGTTGGACACGGCTGAAGGACTGAACAACAACAGCAACAGATAGTTCACCATTGATTAACATTAAAAATACATGTGCCAGCAGTGGCAAATCAAATTTTTAGCCATAAAGTATAATTTTAAAAAACACATTTACCTAATTAATGGCCACTGCTGTACCCCTCCCCAACTCTCTCATTGTCCTGGGCACTAGTGAAAGTAAGGGGAAGGTTTCAACTGCAAAATATTATTCAAGCCTTGACAAGACAGACCAATCAATGTTATCACAGTGTGTACATGAAAAGTATCTGCACTGGCCCTTTAATACAAGGGTGTTACTATTGTCCTATTGGGATGATGTCACCCCCAACAATCTTGTTTTTCTCTACAGTTTATTTATGTTAATTGGAATTATACAGGAATTACAATACATCATTGGTTCTAATGACTTATCCATCTACACAACTCTGTTGACTTCAACAAATTGAAGAAATGCCTGTGACATCATACTAATTAATGTCTTATATATTTCCATACAGGTGTGATTTTCTCCAGTGGAGGAGCTAGAGTATGGAGGGTGGGCCCTGGTGCGCTGTGCCCTCCAAGCTACCAATCCACTCTGTGACCCTCCACAAGACCCCTTCCCAGTTCTCTTCCCTAAGACCTTTTCTCATAACAACATCCCTCCCCAAGAACCTTTCTCATTTCTGCTCTCACCCAAGACCCCTTTCCATAGCTGCTTCCCTTACCTCCTATCTGCGCAAAGATCCTCTGCCTGGAGCACAGTTCCAGGACACATGCCCTCCACTTTCCAGCCACATCCTCTGAGGTGGTAGCTGGTGCAGCCAAGGGGAGGCCAATCACTCTCAACACCCACCCCTTACAGCACCCAACCTCTCTCAGCATCCACCTCACAAAGCACCCATGCCTCTCTTCATTACTCCCCTTCACAAAACCCACCCCTGTTCTTTGCAGTCACTTTGCAGCCCTTCCTCTCTTACCTTCTTACCTGATACACGTACCCTTGTAATGAACTGCTCCACACTGTCATCTCTTGGAGCTTTAGTATAAATGCTCTTTTTAAACAGGCATGCACCAATTTCTGGTTGGGGGTATGTGTGCAGCCAAGGAGTCCCAGGAAGGCCCATGGGTGCTGTGGTGGGTTGGTTGAACCAGCAGGCCTCTTTACAACAAACAAAAAATTAAGTGCAAAAAAAAAAAAATGCACCACCTGCACCACTGATCTTTTCACCTTAATTTCCTCCCCAATTGTACCTGAAACTGCCCTTCATTATCTGCATTTAAATCCACATTCTGACATTTATGAATACAATATATGGGTATAGGGTACAGTATATCTATATGAAACTAAACACATGAACAAAAACAATTAAACATTGGTGCCACTTAACAATACCACTAGGTAACATAATTAAGATAACTAGATCAGAATGCTAAATTAACCTCATAGCTGAAGACTTGGCCAGCACCAGCATCTTGAAAGATCTTTCTATTACCCTTAGCTTCAAAACTGGTTGAGCAACAAATCTACAACTGCCTAACCCAATTCCTTCCTTGACCCTTTTACAATTTGGCTTCTTGCCTCAACACTCCACAGAAAGAGTTCTCACAAAAGTCAATAATGACTTTCTCACTGGGAAGTCAGAGGGCGGCTTTTCTATTCTAATTCTCCTGGATCTCTCTGCTGACTTTGATACAGCTGGCCACCATTTTCTTATCCAAATTCTCCAATCTCTTGGCATTCGTGACACTGCTTTGTCATGGTTCACATCTCATCTAAAAAATGGAACATTTAGTGTCTCCTCTGACAGCTCTTCTTTATAGATGGAGAAGAGGAGGGGACCTAGGTTCAGTCCTAGGTCTCCTCCTCTTCTCCATCTATACAGCCTTCATTGGTACCCTAATATAATCTTTGAGAATTCATTTTCAATTCTATGGAGATGACACTCAAATTTACCCTTCAGCACCAGATCTATCTGCTCTAGCACATGTTGCCAACTGCCTCTCAGTCATATGTCCTTGATGTCCAACCGATCTCCTAATTTTTCCACCCTCTACAACAGCTTTCACTCCTCAAATATCCTGCACTGTTGACAATTCCATTATCACACCTACCTCTCAGGCCCATTGTCTTAAGGGTTCTATTGGACCCTGCCCTCTCTTTCATTTCTCACATACAATCAATAATCAAATCATGTCATTTTCATCTAAAAACATCTTCAAAATACATCACATGCTTACGCAAAACACAATTAAATTTCTAATTCATTCTCTTATCATATCTTGCCTTGACTACTGCAGCTTGCTCTTTCCTGTCCTCACCATGATTATTATTATTATTATTGTCTTTATTTATATCGCGCCAACATATTCCGTAGCGCTGTACAGTGGTATTGTACAAGGCAAAAAACAAACTTAACACCTTATAAAGAATGGAGGGCCCTGTTTTTGATCATATAATCAAATGCACATAGTGCTTGTTTCCAAGACACGGACACACAATTGAAAACTTGCAAACTTACAATCTAAGGGTTTAGGTGTGATACAAGAGGGTGACAAATACAAAATGGCAACGTGAGTGCAATTTGTTTAGTCAATTGGAGGGGTCTGTGTGTTGTACTGTAGAGTGTGGGTGGGAGTGTTATTATGCTGTGGAGTGTGCAGTTGTAATTATAAAGGCTGAAGGTGATATGATTTTTTAAATAGGTGTGTTTTAAGTAATTTTTTAAAGGTTTTGGGGCAGGGAGATAATCTAATGGAGCGAGTCAAGGATTTCCAAATAGTAGTGGCAGCACGAGAAAAGTCTTGAAGACGGGAGTGAGAGGAGGTGATGAGAGAGGAGGAAAGAAGAAGGTCGTTAGCAGAACGAAGGGGGCGGTTGGGAGAGTATTTAGAGACAAGAGCAGAGGTATAAGGGGGTGCACTGTTGTTGAGGGCTTTATGTGTTAGGGTCAAGATTTTAAATGTGATTCGGGAAGCTATGGGAAGCCAGTGGAGTGATTGACAGAGAGGAGCTGCAGACACTGATCGTTTGGTATTGAAGATGTGTCTAGCGGAGGCGTTCATTATGGATTGGAGGGGAGACAGACGAGAGATGGGTAGGCCAGCAAGAATGGCAGTAGTCGAGTCGAGATATGATGAGAAAGTGTATTCGAATTTTAGCTGTGTCTTGTGTAAGATAATGACGATTTTTTTTTTTTTTTAGGTGAAACTGACAAGATTTTGTTATCGATTGGATGTGAGGAATAAAAGAGAGGGCGAGATCCTGTAGATCCCCAAGACAACGGGCCTGGGAGGTGGGAGTGATGATGGTGTTGTCAACAGTGAGAGATATTTGTGGAGTGGAAGCTGTAGTAGAGAGTGGAAAGATTAGGAGTTCAGTCTTAGACATGTTGAGTTTGAGTTGACGGGTAGACATCCAGGAGGATATGCTAGAGAGGCAGTTGGAAACATGAGCTAGAAGAGAGGGGGATAGATCGGGTGCAGAGAGGTAGATTTGAGTATCATCTGCATAGAGATGATACTGAAATCCAAAGGATTTTATAAGTGTGCCAAGGGAGGAGGTGTAGATGGAAAAGAGGAGAGGGCCTAGGACAGAACCTTGGGGAACGCCAACAGACAGGGAGAGGTGAAGAAGAGGTGCCAGAGAAGGAGACGCTAAATGTACGATCTTTTAGATAGGATGTGAACCATGAAAGAGCTGTGCCCTGGATGCCAAATGAGCGGAGAGTTTGGATTAGAAGAGGGTGGTCAACTGTGTCGAAGGCAGCAGAAAGATCCAGGAGAATTAGAATTGAGAAGTGACCCTTTGATTTGGCAGTTAGCAAGTCATTGGTGACTTTTGTGAGGGCTGTTTCTGTTGAGTGTTGGGCACGGAAACCAGATTGGAAGGGGTCAAGAAGGGAATTGGAAGAAATAAATTCAGTGAGGCGATTGTAAACAAGCCGCTCAAGCAGTTTAGAAGCCAGAGGAAGTAGTGAGATAGGGCGATAGTTGGAGGCAGAAGCTGGGTCAGATGAGGGGTTCTTGAGAATGGGTGTAATTATGGCGTGTTTTAATAAGGATGGAAACCTGCCAGTGTTTAGGGAGA
This sequence comes from Discoglossus pictus, assembly GCA_027410445.1. NCBI lineage: Eukaryota > Metazoa > Chordata > Amphibia > Anura > Alytidae > Discoglossus > Discoglossus pictus. The sequence goes on from CM050175.1 coordinate 58,045,760, forward strand.
GGTTGAATAGATTTGTGAGAGCTGGGATAAGTGCGGTGGATAGGGGAGGGATTAGCTGTGAAGGAATAGGATCATGTGAACATGTTGTAAGGTGAGAGGTTAATAATAACGTAGATACTTCATCCTCGGTTACAGGGTCAAAGGAATCCATAGTGGAGAAGGGATTTGGGAAGGGTAAGGGCTGGGTGTTGTCGGCTTGTGGAAAGGATGGTGGGATAGTGCCAAGCTGGGAGGAGAGCTCATTTCGGATAGTTTCAATTTTTATTTTTAAAGTGGCTGGCAAAGTCATCAGCAGTTAGACAGGAAGGGGCAGGAGGAGGGGTGGGCAAAAGAGGGTGTTGAATGTAGCAAATAAACGTTTAGGGTTGGAGGACAGGTTTGATATCAGTGATGAGAAGTAGTGTTGTTTGGCAAGATTGAGGGCAAAGAAGTAGGAGCGCAAGGTAAACTTGTAGTGGAGAAAGTCTGCTGAAGTGCGAGATTTCCTCCATAGTCGTTCTGCAGTGTGTGAGCATCTCTGTAGATAGTGTGTTTGTGTGGTCGGCCATGGTTGTGGATGAGAGTGAGTGCGTTTGCTTGTGATTATGGGGGCAAGAGAGTCAAGGGTGGAAGTTAGAGTAGCATTGTACTGTGAAGTGGCGATGTCAGGGCAGGCTAGGGTGGTGAGGGGGCTGAGAAGGGGTTTTAGTACATTTGAAAATTGTTGTGGGTTGAGTGCTTGCAGGTTTCTGCGTGTTCTGGTGGCAGGATTTGAAGAAGGGTGGTGAGCGGAAGATGACGTGAGGTTGCAAGTTAGCAGGTGATAGTCAGATAGGGAAAGTGAGGAGATGTCAAGGTGCAGAGATAAGTAAAAATTTGTTGGAATCTGTCCATTGTTAGAGGCCAAGGGAAGAGGTAAGTGCAAGTAATTTTGCAGTTGTTTGGGAGGTGGGTGTGTCAGTGGCAATGTTGAAATCCCCAAGAATGAGTGAAGGTTTATTGGAGGAGAGAAAGTGAGGGAGCCAGGCGGCAAAGTTGTCCAGAAATTGAGAGGGTGATCCAGGCGGGCGATAGATCACAGCTACTCGCAGAGGGATGGGAGAGAAGATGCGGATAGTGTGGACTTCAAAAGATGAGAATTGAATGGAGGGAACAGGGGTATGCAGTGAAAAGTGCAGTGAGAGGATAGCAGTATGCCCACACCTCCACCTTGTTTGTTCTCAGGTCTAGGAGTGTGGCTGAAGTGTAGACCACCATAAGAGAGCGCGGCAGGGGAGGCAGAGTCAGATGGTGTGAGCCAGGTTTCCGTGATAGCCAGTAAATTGAGGGAGTTGGAAATGAAGAGGTCATGAATGAAGGTAAGTTTATTGCAAACAGACCTTGCATTCCAGAGGGCACATGAGAAGGGCAAAGTAGATGGTTTGTGACAAGTGATGGGTATTAGATTATGGGTGTTTTGGGCATTTGCTACCCTGGGGACTCTGCGTGGCTGACAGCAGGTGGGAATGAGTGAGGGGCCTGGGTTAGGGGATATATCCCCACAAGCCATCAGAAGAAGGAGAGAGAGTAAAAGGAGATGGGAATAGGACTTACAGGAGTATTTCTGCTTTTCACCTTTGGGGGGGGGGGGGTGAGATAGTGACTGGAGGAAGGAGAAGAGCTCATGGGAGCAGAGAAGAGGAGAGGAAAGCAGGGAAGGTGAGATAGTTATATTATTGGAGACATGATGTGTAGAGACAGTATAAGAGAGTCTGAGAAAGAGGCAGGAGGTTGTAATAAGGAAGGTGGTGTGAGGAAACATAGTGGCACTGTGTAAGCAAGTATTCTTAAAGGGGGTGGTTAGAGGTGATAATCAGATGTCACTGATTGAACATGTGCAGGTAATTAGTATGCCTCAATATATTAAGTGTAAACAAGGGTGGGTGGGTGAGTGGGTAGAGGGGCAGGGTGGGAGGGGACTGCTTTCAGGTGGACTTCTATGTGATATGTTGCTTTAGCAGTATGCTTTTAAAAGTATCTATAAGACAAGTCAAGAGATATTTCAGGGGGAGGAGATTATGGGGCTGTAACATGGATCAGTGAACACAGAGCATTTCAGGTTTACAGATAAGCAAAGAATATCATGTATATCATCAATAGCAGAAAAATCTAACAGTAAAAAGTCTATCTCAGCAATTATCATAACACAGATATTAATAATAAATAGTATTACTTTTAAAAGTATCTTAGATTGCTTTAAACTGCTTTCATGATGTCTGTTTGCAATCCAATCCATAATGACTCATCTACCATACTCAATGCTCAAGGTCTGCAGCACTTCACTAGCTTCCCATAGCCTTCAGAATAACATTTTAAATCATGACCCTAACAAATAAACCCCTTAACCGTACTGCATCCCCTTATATTTCTGCCATTGTCTCAAAATACTTCACAAACAATTATTTTTGCTCTTATAACAACCTTCTTCTTTCCTCCTCTCTTGTCGTCTCTAACTCCCGCCTTCAGGACTTTTCTCAAGCTGCTCCTACTCTGTGGAACTCCTTGCCTCGCTCCTCTGACCATCTTCTTCCTTAAAAACCTTCAAAAAAAGCTCACTAAAAAAGCATCTGTTAAAAGAAGCTTATAACCTTCAGTCTTAAATGGATATGGGTATTATGTATGTAATATTTGTTGTTGATCAGTCCTGTCTGACTTTCCATGAACCAATGGACTGTAACACACCAGACACATTTGTCAGCCACATCCCCTCAAAGCTCCCTCAAGCTCATGTTCATTGCTTGAAGGATGTTATTTATCCATCTCTCCATCCAGGCTCCCAGGCTCTCCCCCTGTGCTGATTGGAAATCTGGAAGTTAATTTGAGGCATATTTGAGTGTTTTTGCAGGTCTATCCAGTTCGGTGGTTCGGCCGTTAAAGTCGTATTTCTGCAAATCTCCGCAGTCCATCTGACTTCGGGTCCTAAGTCATACGGGCCGTCATTTTACGTCCATCACAAAGTCCAGGGGCCTCACAATGAGGCCTCATTGCAGCTAGGTTTCGCGTGCCTTAACTGCTTGCCTCCCTTCGCAAGGCTCGCTGTGCAATGAGCCTTTGGCGCTCATTGCAGCCTATGTCCCGCATGCCTCAACGGCTCGCCTTTCTTTGCGAGGCTCGCAAGGCATGACGACAACTCGCAGTACTATAACTATATATGTGATTTACTGTACTACTGTACGGTGGAGGGCTTCTATCGCTCTTTTGCCCACCATATATTAAATGATTGTTGTGGTGAACTACCTACTCATAAGATCCACAACACAAGCTGAGATCCTGCTCCATGCTGATGATAGCCAGTAAGCTTGAAACAGCTGTACATGGATAGGATACTCAGCCTGTGTTTAATCCAGCCTTGGCTTTGCATTAAAGCTGTGTAATACAGCATGCATAAGCTTAAAGGAAGCCATGTTTGATAATGGCTATGGATTGAAGAGCGAGGCATTTGTGGGCTTAGCTTCCCAGAATGCAGTGTAAAACCTGTTTTTTCTCAGAATACTGAGCTGGAGGCAGGTTTCTTAACTTGTTTTAGACATTCAAATGTGAACACAGATGTACTATATACATACATGACCCCCCACCCGGTTTCATGCCCCCTTGGCCCCCCTCAACATAACACACACCAGGATCCCCTCCCCCGTCTCTCACCCTGATCTGTGGGACTTCCTTTCTGTGCTCTTACAGCACCTCCCCTGCAGAAGCTTTCATTTTCTGAGGTAGGAATCATGAATGACATCAGGAAATAGAAGTGGCGACAGGGGAGGTGCTGCAGCAGCACAGAAAGGAAGTCCCACGGATCAAGGTGAGAGAGGGGGAGAGGATCCTGGTGTGTGTTAGGTTGAGGGGTGCAAGGGGGCATAATCCTGGGTTGGGGGCATGAGCCAGGGTGGCCACTGGGGCCCCTCAGACGTGGGGCCCTGGTGCTTTGCACCGCTTGCTCCGCCACTGCCTCAAAGCAAATTCTCCCAATTAGTAAAACAATCCTAAAAAATCTAGACTTCTAATAATGCTTTATATTGATCAAATCTGTGTAAATGAAATTCCCAGTATGTTAATCTAACACAAAATACCATGTAAATAATGTGTTTGACTTGTCCACTCTATTTGAATTAAATCCTCACTATAACAACTTAGGGCCTCATTCAATTCCGTGTACTGCAAAGTTACATAGTCAAAAAGTGCAGAGTAACTATCCCTAACTATTCTTTTTACTGCTCGCAGCATTAGTGTGAGTGAGCTACCCTGGTGACTACTGACAAGCCAGACCTGCAAATTACGGCAAGCTTTCCCATGGATTTTCTTACATCTAAAATATTAGATATAAGTGACTCCTCACTTTTACACTAATTTCCTATTCAGTTCAGACTGAGCACTCGCAAATTACGGCAGACCAGTAAATCGGAAAAATAGAGTGCCCACTAGAGATCGGTGTGGAGGAGCAGTGGGGTGCAGACCAGACTGGAGAGGGTTAACGCTAACCTTAAGCTACTGCACAGTGGCGAACAGGTGAAGCGAGACCTCCTCACTGACTGTATATCTCAGAGGGAAGCAGCTGTAATAGAAAAGAGAACTCTTGTTTCATACTCCAGAAAAGCAGAGGTGAGCACACTCTCTGATATTGAGGCACAGTTGAAGCAGAGTAGAGTTTGTTTAGAAGACACTAACACTGATCTTCAGGAACTGTGTGCACATTGAATGCAGAGCAATATTTGTATATGCGAGGCATAGCGAAGAAGCTTGTACAGGAGAGACAGAAGGGCAAAGAAAATATGGCGGAACAGCCAGAGGTATTCAGGGAGGACCTGGTCGAAAAATCAGAGGAGATCCTTCAGTTTAATATGCAGCAAGAGATCCAGTGCGAGCAGAGTGAACTGGATCTGCAACAAGCTAACATGGAGAAAATGCGTCTGAAGATAGCTGAGAAGAATGAAAATGGAAGCCTTGGAGGCAAAGCAAGTAGAAAAGCAGGAAGGAGGAAGAGAAGCCATTAAAAGAGGAAGTAAAAATGGGTGAAAGCTGAGGATGTTGAAATCAAAAGTGTTTTTCACGAATCCAAAATTCAAGAGGCTACTAAGATGTGTACTAGCCTATCTGTTGAGCATTACGTTGCTGAAGAGCTGGAGACATTCCAGCAAAACCAAAAGTCTGAGAGCTTCTTTCTGGCAGAGATAGAAAGTCGCAAACCTTGCAGGATTGGAAGCACAGTGGTAACGAGTAGGCCTGGTCTGAACAGAAAGAAAGATGAAGTACAGATCCAAGAGCAAGAAGCAGCCCTGAGAGAGGACCCACCTTTGGAATCTATAAAGGATACTGTACCAGGACAGAAGCAAGATGGCCGTATGAAGCTGATACAGTTTGGTGAGAATTATCAGCCAGCTAATTGGAGCACCTGGAACAGAGAGCCAGGAAAAAGGGAAGAAAAACAACACAAGAAGTTTCTGTTCCATCAGGAAGGTGGAAATTATGTTATTGGTGAGCATAAAGAGGGAGAGTTGGATACCCTACAGAATGAGCTGAGAAAGGGAGCCCGACAAGATCAAGAGGTCATAGAATTTGACCAAGAGTTTTACAGATTGATAGCAGAGAGTCCATAAGATGGAGGAGGACCACAGCCGTGTGAGGCAGGAAACGGTGGAGTTGAAGGCAAAGAGTGAAGAGCGAAAGCAAACCAAGACTAACGCTGAAGCATTAGCGAATGTCAGAAAAAGGGATGAGACAGATGTTTTATAAACCTATGGAAAACAAAGAATGTGAAACAGAAGAATTAAAGGAGCAAATGAAAGCCAAACGTAAACCAACAGAATTGAGGCAGCACCAGATGAGGCTTAAGTACTCCCGGAGATACTTGGAACAGACAAAAACATGCCATCTAGCCATGAACTTGCAGGAAGAATCCTTGCATTAATGAGATAAAGAGGATATTTCATAGCCACGAGAGTGAGTTCAAGGATTTGAAAGAGAAGATGAATCAGGTGTAAGACAAGGTATCAGAAACCTATAATGTCTGTGATTTACCCTCAGGGATGGAACAGTATGGAGAAAAGCAGTTCCATATGGAAGTGCGAACAGTACTTACCAAGGGTCCCTGGGGGAGCACACTCAGAGAGACGGGCGGGCCCGTGCCCTACCCACGATATTTGGGGAGTTTCAGTAAACGGAATGTCGAAGAAGGCAGAAAGTTCAAAGTGGAAGTAAGAGAGTTTGTAAAGACAGTAAAGAAACTTGTTGACAATGCTCATAGCAGTCCACAGAAGAGAGCACTAGAGAATGAGACAACTAGAAAAGCAGTAACTTTGGCAAGTATGAGGAAGTCCAACTGATGCTTGTGACGGGGCAAGTGCTGAGTACTGGCAGTCATTCGCTTGCAGTACACAGCACCACGGCATGGTCGATCAACCCCATGGTGTCAAGCTGAGGGGAGGATGTGTGACGGAGTGGCCCCTAGAGATCGTTGTGGAGAGCAGACCAGACCGGAGAGGGTTAACTCTAACCTTGAATAACTCACTCAGATGCATGGTTTGAGTCTCCCCATTAGGTCAGCCTGAGCCTGACGCAGCTCTGAGGGAACACAGAGAGAGAGAGGCAGTAAGAGAGACTAACTGAAGCATACAGCCAAAGTGAGAGAAGCTGAGAAGCACATGGTCTGGATTATACAGACAAACCCCTACAAAAAGGGACTCCTGAGACAGGCAAGTGTCCTGGACTTTACCATGTTATGGGACTGTTTGTTGGACTAAAGTGTGCTTGAGAGCAGTGAAGCCTTCTGAGTCCTCCATTATAGTGCTGGAAACTAAGGCACTGAATCCCTAAAGTGGCAGTGGATATGTCAAAGTACTAAACATCACTTGCAAATGGTTTTAAAACCATTTCCACTTAAAGGAAATATAAAGCACTAACAAATAACAAAAAAGCATGGAACACCATTAGCTTAACATTACTATAGGCACAATGTGCAATTAAAACAATTTATTTTTCAATTTCCATGTGTGACTTATCATACATATAGGAACAGGAAATGTTTTTCTCAAAGATGGCTAAAACAGTTAAAGAGACAGTACATGACTAAATAGCATCAAAGACCATGGAACTCCATTAGAAATAATTTGTTACAGTCACAGAGGCACAAATGTGGAAATAAAACATATATATACATTAATATGTATCATTGTGAGTCATCACATAAATATTGGATCACCACTAACTGACAATATTACACCTAACATGTGAACATAGACCACAGTACGCAAGAGGTTAATACCAATCATGAAACACACATGGACCACAACAGCTACTCTGAAGCACTGACTATTAAAGAGACATACATGTCATGAGTCAGCCAGGGGCCATCTTGGATTTGGAACTGTTATCTGCCACATGTTATTGAACAGAAGGTTTTGGGCTCCCAGACCCAATGTTATAATGTTATATATTCAGGGCAGAGTCCCACTGTTATTGTTATGCATTCAGAGAAGAGGCAGTTTACCACGTCACCAATAATAAAGTTGTCATAACGCATTAAGTGGACTGACGTGGGAAGTACTGCCTCAACTCATAACATGTGGGTTATAAAATGTTGTAGTGGTAATATCTGTAAATATATTGTATTGTAATGTGGGAGCCATGTTGTGTGCAGTCATCCATATTGGGTCTGATACAGATAGTAACCTGAGTAGATTACCCATCTGCCTTCCAGCTATCACCTAAAGTAAACACTTGAAGTGATAGCAAGGCCAGAACAAAGTGGTCTGTACAGACATTGAGGCACCTTAACCCCATGGGGTCTTCAGCCCAATATCAGGGTCAAAGTACAGGAGCAAATAGGTGTTTCTCCCTTGAGAACCAGAGACCAAGTGAATTAGGTAGCCACACCGAATGGGCGGCCCATGGGAGGGGTCTGGAAGTTCCCAGAGCTTACCTCTAGTCCATTGGCCAGAGGTAATCAAGTTACTCTGGAGATTACCCCATTGACCAAGAGGAAGATGAGGGTTGGACAAGGGGCTAGCCACTCCCTGTACTGGTTTTGTGAGTTGTTTAAATACGGTGTGTTTCCAAAATAAAGTGTTCTTAATTTTCATACTTTGTCTAAGCATGTATTATTGACCCAGAGGCATATGCTTGTAGAGGAGCTCGTTCTGACTTCCTACCAAGGTGCTCCCAGGTACACTACCAAAGCAAGCTGGGACTTATGCCTTTGTACCGACAGACTGTCCATAGGTCTAGAGTCACCCAAACTTAGGTCTAAACCTACTGGGAATAAGAGTACTAGGATACTCTAGATCCCATCATCATAGTAGGTTGTGACAATACACACCCCAGACAATACTCAACAACAATAGTGATCATCACCACAGCACTGTAGTGACAGCCATCATCTATGTTACATCCATGCAAAGGTATGTCATCTACACAATAAACTATGGGGTGTGAGATATGTCATCATGCATAGCATAAGGCCTTAAACAGAGGACTGGATGGTAGTGACAGTGGCTAAATGGTGGAGCAGAACACCACAGGTCTATCACTAAACAGCACAGGCCAGGCACTGAATGTTCACATGGAGCATGTAAGGAGCAGGGTGTTCTAGGCACAGAAAATGGGCATACAGGGACATATCACGGCAAGCGGATTACACTAATATGATGAAGCTTTTCATGAAGGCTTGCAAACACACAGTGCGGCTGTAGAGATGCAAAAGGAGCATCAGGAAACTTACCTCCATCAAAGACATGTGGCAGGATGTATACCAATAATAATGATGGGAAATTACAGCTAGTGTTAAAGTATCCATGAATTAGTAATTATGCATGTCATATGGTTAAAAAACCTTCAGTGGAATGGTGAGCCACAACAGTGTAAGAATATATATATTTTAAAGTATTAACTCACAAAAATCACTACTGATGTTGTAAATTAATTATTTAGAAAATAGTGATAATAACATTAAAATAAGTGCTTGAACATACTTTGGACACATTAAAACATGTGATCCCAAACAGCTTGGCTCCAGCCACTGGATTATGTACGTAAACACCTAAATTGTATTTGTAATCAGTTTTGTCCCAATGTTTTCCAGATAAATTTAATCAATCTGATATTTGTTAGAGATGGCACTGTAATTCTCCTGTAATTGTCTGTCACACCCTCTCATTGCTACATTGTGTACACCCCCTCTGTATCTAACAGCTATAAATATTGCTGACTTTTCAAAATAAAACTTCTGGAGACATATTTAAATTGTGTGTCTCTTATTTTGCTCCTGGTGGCTGTGATACCGAATCTATCACCACCCTGTAAGTAACCTGTCAAAAGACGTGTAATTCCAATTATTGTGCATAAGATATCACTGCAGGACGTTAGGGTAATTATAGGCCCTTTTTTCTGTTTGCTGCTCTGATGCCATGTGGGATCTGCCCAGTGTTCCACCCCCCTAAGTTGCTCAAGCCAAGCCCCCAGTTGTCCACTGATATTATTGGGAGATGCTAATCTGGGCGGGGGGTTTGAATGTGTTCAGCCTACTGTGATGTAACTGGGGGAGGGAAATAATTTTTTTTGGGTTCAGTGCCTGTTTGGAAATGCTGTGAGGGAGTCCATATTAAAACCCTGCTTTCTGAAATACATAGACAATGGTGTAATTTCTTTAAGAGGGATTGATATGACCGCAGGTCACAGAGAGGCCCATTTCTTCCAAGAAGATTAGCAGCTGTAACAGGGAAATTCCTGTATCTCAAAGGCAGGAAGTATTGGAGCTGAATAGCGCCCATATCTGGGATCTTCACAAACTGGTGGCAGCTTGGTGGGATCTCAGTGTAAGAACCGGTAGCAAGGGGAATGACCCTTCTAAAGCAATGGATGGAGTTCCTGGCATTGTGGCAACTCCATGAGCTGTCAGGCTGGCTGGAGGAACTGGCATGGAAATAGATTTCCTTGTAGAAACAGTATCATGCCAGCCTGTTGGTGCCCTTGGAGAGGATACCTATTTTCATTTGTAGCTAATAGATGGGCACATGTATGGTGATCCTGAATGTGGCATGAGGACTGTAAGGAGGCAGAATAACTTGTTTCTTAAAAGCTGTCAAGGTCTGGGACTAGAACCATGGTTCCTGGAGGCTAATTTGCTAGAACCCCTGATTCAGCAAGAGCTGCAGCTGGAGGCTGAGTATGTTGACTTGCTGGATGAGGCATCCATGGAGGGGTTTTGGCCATCCTGATGGGAGGAACACATTCAGGCAGACAAGGATGAAGAGGACTGGTTACCAGACCCCTACCAACCAGGTGGTATGTACAAGAGTAATTATGCTCAAGGGGTCTATGGAAAGGATATTATGGACTCTGACCAAAACTATACCAATATGGAGGTACAAATGGGCCAGGCCCAGTTAATTTTTGCTATGACTGGGATAGATTAGGAGGGTACCATACATTATGGGCACATCTCAAAAGCAGTGGAGTCTGAGTCTCAGACAGGAATAGCAGGCCAGTTGGACGGCCTCGGAATGGACTGTGGATCATTGAAGGGGCTTCAGCTGGTAACCAATGTCAGAGAGCGAGTCACAGATCCAGGGACAGGCTCAGCAAGCAGCCTTGGGAGCGTGGCAGAACAGGGGGCACAACCCTATCCAGTTTGTGGGGACACCATTGCTAAGGACAAGGCAGTGGGGAAGAAAGAGAATGTCTGTCAAATTTATGACATAAGGAGAAGTCTGGATGAGAGCAGTGAGGTTCTGCCAGGGAACACAGTGTACATTGGCTCAGAAGGAGGTGAGTTCTATGCCCAGGAGGTGGTTCCAGAGAGAGGGGGAGGTGATATGCTGATCCAGATGCAACCTAGAGGATTGAAGCCTTTAGAACAGGCCACAATATTGGGTCCGGCTTCCACATCTGGCTAGTACCTTCTCCCTTGGAATAACTTTTTTCATTGGCGCCCCAGGGGATTGTTTTACCCATACAGTGGGGCAGAGGAGTGCATTGGCCCTGGTTTTTGGAGGGTGGGGTGTCAATGGCACTCTTGGACTTTATTGATTACCCTGGCATAGAGGACTGTTAGCAGAACCCAGGCCAAGCTAGTTTGGATAGGAGCAACTATGCTCCTGGCCTAATAGCCAAGTAGGGACACTGTGGGGTTTGTGCCGGGGTCACAACCAGGATTGATTACTCCCCTGGAATGGGTCGAAGATAATAGTGACAAAAATCTGCCCTGCACACCCAGAATCAGACCATGTGCAGGAGGTGGCCGAGACCCTGAGAACCTGTATCTGTGGGTTATTTGTTGTGTTCCGGCTTCAGAGGGACACACTGTTTCATTGCCTTTACCTTGGGAGATCATGGGGGAAGTTGATGCTCTGTGGTCAACCCTGGTTCTACCCGCATTCAGCTTTTGTATTACAATTGGGGGCCTTAAAAGGAAGTTGTTTCCACAAACCCCCAGATACCCTTGACACCCTCTTATGCATGAAAATTGTGTGGGCTGGGTGTCAATACTGGTCCTATTGAAGCATATTGAAACATGTTAACCCTGTGGACACTGGACTATGGACTCTTGCAGAGTATTGTTTTCCTAAAACCAACAATGAATTACACCAGAATGGAGTAGTCAGCTCATCGGGGGCAATCCACAGCAGATTGATTCCATATTTGCCGAGTTGCGGCGGGGGAGGGGGGTTGATGGGGGGCAGGGGTGCTTGTGAAGATCTGATTTCCTGAGCAGGGGAATTTTGGATCCTGTAGCCATTTTGTCAAAGGGCATGTAATTCCAATTCTTGTCCATAAGATGTCACTACAGGATGTTGGGGTAATTACAGGCCCTTTGTTCTGTTTGCCGACCTGATGCCATGTACGACCGGACCAGCCCACCCCCCTAAGGTGGGCAAGCCAAGCCCCCACTTGTCCACTGATATTATTGGGAGATTCTAACCTGGGTGGGAGATTTGAAAGTGTCCAGCCCCCTGTGATGTAACTGAGGAAGATAAATTCTTTAGTTGGGTTTAGTGGCTGTTTGGACATGCTGTGAGGGAGTCCATATTAAAATCATGCTTTCTGGAATACATAGACAATGGTGTAATTTCTTTAAGAGGGATTGATATGACTACTGGTCACTGAGAGGCACATTCCTTCTGAGAAGATTGCCAGCTGTAACAGGGGAATTCCTGTAGCTCAAAGACAGGAAGTGTTGGAACTGAATAGCACCCCTATCTGGGATCTTCACAGTAGTTTATAGCAGGTGGCCCTGGGCAGTAATAGCCCCTACCCCCAGATCCTCACAGTCACTGTAATGGGCTGAAATGTTCACATAACAATGTTTTGGAAGGAAAAGAACGATATATATTTCATCATAATGTCACACTTCATGAAGAATTTAGGTGTTGTATTCACCAATATGTGAATTGCTGATAAAAATGATGATATTAACATCAGATTTAACATAGAAAGTGAAAACAGTTGACCATAATAACATCAAATACTAATCAACATAAGTTTAGTGTCATTCAAACCTATGTTTACCGTCATCAAATGTATGAAGAAATGGCTATACAGTATGATGATCAATATCCAAAAATGTCACTGTAAAGTAATCATTATGTTTACTAAAGTCCCAAATCATTAACTATTATAAGCACGGGGAAACATTTATAATGGTATAATATCAATGTTTATTTTATACACAGAGCACAGTCATAAACAATCCAACTGTGCATTCATTTCATGGGTGTAGTATGCCTGGATCCGAGAAGACAAGAGGCTGTTTGGGAAAACCTAAAGGGTTAAAGGTAATACTGTATAATATTAGGAATGCATACCATCAACTAGGGTCACATGTGATCATTACACCACAGTAACCATGATCAGATGAATAAAAGTCTCATAATTCAACACGTCATATAGCAGAAATAACCAGTAACGCATTTACATCAATTGAGGTTGAAAAAATACTTTAAGGGCCAAATACCCTGCAGGTATCATGATGTTTGTATGTATTTATAAATAAGCTTTTACTCTGGCTGGTGTGTACAATGAGCTGTATCCCCTATAATTTTTTTGGCTCCTACACCCTTGCCCACATGCATAGATAACTGTCATACAATAGCACTATAAGCCCTATAGTTATGACTGAAGATATATGGGGCATCAATAACCATTAAAATCCTGGTAGCAAACATATAATTTTCATAATTTGTATCAATGAAATGTCTGGCCAATAGCTGCATTTGAAACTGATTCTGAGTACAATATGCTTTTATATCAAGATTGATTTGACATTCAAAAGAGAGTACATGTCTGGGTGTGCGCACTGCGGCATATGTGGATACAGACTGTGTAGGACTGAATGTGCGTGTCATATACTGTCCTAACCTGGACCATGTCTCAGCGTCATATTAACAACCATTGCTGGGAACATGCCACAGATTGGTCATTCTCACACACTGCACAGCAGATCCAGCAGAGCACATGTCTGATGCACATGCAGATGGCACACTGCACCTACAGTACACATATTCATATGAGCTGTGATCCATAATGCTCATTATGCAGGCCATGGTTCATATGTGTAACATAAGCACCACAGCCAATTACTGGTGACCAAGATGTCAAGGAGTGGGAATGGGATTCACTGCCAGGGGCCTCAACAGCATCATCCAGCCATGCCCAGCTATTCCAGCCCCGTCCACCAGCCATGTCCTGGCCCCAGCCATCATCAAGCTGCCAACTGCTCCAACAACATTGCAGCCATGGCAGGCAACAACCACTTCCACACAATGGGGTCCACCAAACATGGCCTCCAACATGGTCTCACACACAATGGGCTCCCCCAACATGGCCACACACACAATGGACTCCCCAACATGGCCCAACACACCAGCCCTCCTGCCAACACCTTAGGCCCTGCTGCCGACACCTCAAGCCCTGCTGCCATCACCTCGTGCCCTGCTGCCAATGCCTCTGACCCTGCTGCCATCATCTTTGGCTCTGCTGCTGACTCCTCCGGTCCCAATGCCGACACCTCCAGCCCCGCATTGTCACCTGTGGCCCCAATGCCGTCAACACCACCACCCCTGACATTGAGGGAAATCATTGCCCGTTTCACCAGGGAGGACATGGCACACAAGAAACAACAGAATGAGAGGCTCCGGTTGGAGTAGGCTCACACATACCCTACTGGTGAGATCGCTCCATTCTGAGGTGAGGAGGCACAACCAAAGGATGGAGAGATATGAGTAACGGGCAATTCGGGACAGACAGCAACTCATCTGATTAGCCGAATGCCAGCTCATACCTCTCCAGCCTTCGGCTGCACAGCTTCAATCCGAGACGTCGGTCTCCTCATCTCAGACCCCACCACCATCTCAATCTGATCCCCAGCTACTTAACACAGTGGCACCCCACGCTTCTACACCACCAAGACGTGGAAGAGTGAGACGGGGCGCAGTGCTGAGGAAGAGGAGTTCTTAGCACCATCCAGTTAGATCTCCTCTTGATCACTCCTCACTGAATACTGATTGTTATATATGTTGACATACTATTGGCTGGCTACAGAGTGTGTAAATGTCTGGTTTTGTTTAACACTTTAACAATTGATGTTCAATGTGGATTAACCTTGAGAGGATGTGTTGTAGTTAATCAGCATATTGTTATGATTGATATCTTGTTCTTGTCTCTGTAGGTGGTAATAGCCGAATCTCACGACAATGAAGGTATGTTCTTCATCTCCGAGCCGTGCAATACCATCATGTGAGTGAACACTCAACCCAGTTCCCAACAGGCATTCGATCAGTGTAATTTACCACTGAAGATGGATCTGAAATGCAATATATGACTACATATCTCTTCACTAATGAACACGACTGGTGTGAGTTTCCATTATAATGAATAGTGTCCTGGCTTAAGAGTTGCATGGTCCCATTAGGATCTGCTAATCCAAACCAGTAGTTATACATGTGTTTTGGTTGCATTTGATCCTGTTAACAGTATGCAAGTGGATTAATGTATTTTTTATGTCATCCACAAACAATTTGTGTAATTTCCTTGGTTTGACATCAGGATCAATGTGCATATGATTAGGGGTAATGTGAACAGTGTAATCTGTCTGGGCTTGGTACCACCCATATACCAGTGAGATGTGATATCAGCATGGCACAACTATTTCATGTAGATAGTGATAATTCTCTTTGCTAAAAGATTGTGTTCACAGTAAAGCATACCTTGTTGTATTACATATTGAACAGAACAAAATCAATATGGTTATCACGGCTCGTAGATGACATTCATGTTAATTGGTTTATTGTAGTGTCCAGAGCAAAACCAATGTACTATAATAACAGCTTATGATTATTCTAAAACCTCCTCTTCATGTTTTCCAGATTCCTATCATCTATTTGGGAATCATCATTAATGTATGACAACAGCAGGCAACGATGATCCGACAATCCTTGTCTGGGTTATATTGTAGAACACCACCAGAGAAATGTAAGCATCTGAACTGCAACCACGGCAAACACCCAAATCCTGCATCACCTGATGTAAACAAAATGGAAGATGTTGATATCAATAGGATGTTGTGATGTTTGTCAAAGCATATGAACCTTTTTGTATATGTTGTTGTGAACTGCATACTGTTTGGGTGAGGTAAGACAGGGTTATGCACAGCAATGAGCAATTATGTTATGGCTCAGGTAGTATTACTCCCTTAGGAACATCAGAGCAATAGAGGGAAACATAATGTATATGTTATTGTACCCAGTGTTAGTAAAATATGGTTGCCTGTGATTACTTCTGTGTACTCACCCAGTAACCATCCAGATGGAAACTGTCCGGACTTAAACAAATCATAGATTGACGCAGGATATGGGCATCATAAGCACTTCCAGGGAAGGCTGCAAACACATTTTGTATGTGCAAGTTCGCAACACAAACAACCTGTACATTGATAGAATGATAATGTTTGCGATTTCTGAACAGTGCTTCTTGCTCTCTAGAAGGTATCAATGCAAAATGTGTGCAATCAATGGCACCGAGCAAATTAGGGACACCTCCTAATCTGTGAAAATCAGATTTCACCTTCAAGATCCCTTCCACAATGTTAGGGTAACTGATGTTTCTGGTAGCTTTTAGAACAATAGCACGGATAATATACTCAAGCAATTGGACAGGCTTGGCTGAGACATTCCTCCGGCTATGCTCAGGGTGTTCTGGAAGCTACCAGAGGCAAGGAGGAGTATTGTGGCTAACATCCGTGTCATTCCTGGTATAGCTCTATTGGTCCATGCGCAAGGCTCAAGGTCCTCATTCAGGACCGCATAGAGCTCACCAAGACTGGCACAGGTCAGCCTAAAATGCTCATACACCTCCACATCAGTTAACCCCTCTAATGTGAGCAATTCCAAATCTGAAATCCACCTGCCTATCAACAGGTGCTGTAATCAACAAGCTATATAACCCCATCCCCAACAAGTCATCAGCACATCTGAAACAGCATGGATTCCCAACATGACAGAGAGATGAATGAGAATATGGATGCATGGTCACATCTTAGGTATTATTGTTTGCACTGCATGTCACATGATGGAGATCTGGATGCAAGGTGTGTGATTGAGTGTGCCTGGGAGTGAATGAGGGGGTGAGGGGTAATGTGATCCATGCTGGGCCAGAACCAAGCCAGGCCAGTGAAATACCACAGGCCATGCATAGAACTGTGTTAGAGGATCAAGGAAGAGGAGTCGAGAGAGCTCTAGTAGCACATGGACAGAGGGATATGGTGGATGACATTGATGTGGGTGATCAGCTGTTGTGGGGGGGGGGCACTACAAGAAATGGGAAGTGCTGGCTCATGCACACCAACAGGCACAGGGGGTATCACTTGAGGAGGGGGGGACATGATTTATTTTGACACTAATGTGACAATGGGAATGTTGAGCAAGACAATCTGAAGAGCTTCCCTTGAAGCTTGACAGATCAAAGGATTTGCAGCAATTGAGTTCAGATTTCGACATCCCATAGGGTTTTTACTCCTGTAACCCGCAGGCCATTTCCGGGTAGCTTTAAGAGGCCAATTTAATAGCCGTAAGTCTTGCGGGCTACATTACGGGCTATGTTGTTACGCATTGGGGGAATTTAACGGGGCTATTAGTCCCTCAAGTTCAAGTATTTTAGGTATCTCTGATCTTTGTAATATGGAGATTAATTGTTAATTGATAACTGATCCAGAGGAAGCAAGCAGAATAAAAACATTAAAAATGTGCCAATTGTCTCAAAAAGGGAAAAAATAAAATTCCTTCCTGCCCTTCCTCCCTGGAGTACTCCTTCTCTAGGTTTCCAGGATAATACCGGATGTCCTTTTTAACTCAAAATATATCCCAAAACGTTTAAAATTATCTATCAAATCCACTGTCACCGCCTCCTTTGGTAGAGAATTCTTTAGTGTAACCACCCTTACTGTAGAGAAATCTTTTCTTTCTTTCTGGTGAAATATTTTCCCTTCTAACCTCCAGAGATGTGCTCTTATCAGCTGAAAACCTCTTGACAGCATGTCTTCATCTGCTCCATTACACATATGCATTAACTCATGGATTATGTAATCCAATTTAATTGCACACATACAGGGTGTCAGAAAATCAAAATAAAATGTAAAAAAGGTGGTCATAACCTAAACAAAAGAGGAGAAAAATCTAGCAAAAGAATCTTTCTGTATAGTACAGTGGTAAATACTGTAAGAGTAACAATAAACCAATTTACCTTATCTTCATCCACAAGGAGGAAATCATTATGTATCTGTCATGAGAAATCACTTGCCATCATCATTAGTAATGATGTGGCATCTCACAAGGTATGCTTAGCTGTGACCACATTCAGTGGGCCAAGAATACTATCACCTTCTCTATATGATATTGTTTAGCCACATTGATATCACAATGATAATGATCACGATGATGATCATCTTGTATACAGGTTTTATCAGATTATAACTGATTTTTAGGATTTCATGGTGTATGATCACATACCCATTAATACTGTGAGGACACAAAGGTCAGCAGCCATAATATCGGTTACTTACGTCAGACAAAAGTATATTTTCACATATTGATGATGGGGTAACTAACACATGTATTAATGCTGGCTTTGATTAACATGACATTGCAAGTCCCCCAACCATATCTGCATTGGTATAAATTAAACTTAACAACCATGTGTTCTAAAACATGATGTATGATTGAATTAATGGTGTATGAGATAATTCTGAGATCTTTCTGCTGGGGGGATGCCACAATGCCTTGTCCCAAGTCAAGGGGAGGTTGCGTGGGGAGGCATCCACCCAAGAGGCATCAGCACCTGAGGACAAGGAGGCATGGAGGGAGGCAAGAAGTGGAGAAGGCGGTTCTAGCAACCAGAGCACGCTTGGTGATATTGATGCTCATCTGTGTGAGTAAGCTCTAGTTCTGCACCGTCTAGAGCAGCCTAGCCATGTATATCTCCAACTGGCGGTTGTGCCTCTGCACGTCCATATAGAGCCTCCTGCTGCTGCAGCCCACTGAGGCCTGATAAGAGTATATGCTGGTCTGGAGCACCAGGATAGCTACCATTTGCTCCCACATGAGGACCAGAACGGTTGGCGTGGGGCTGGAGGTCTGCCAGGTCATGCATGGCTGCAGGATTAAGCGGCGGTGGAGGTGGACCAATGGGGAGATGCTTGGGTCCGCCTGGAATCCTTGAGGAGATGGTGGTGATGGTGGCCAGGACGTGCAGGTGGTGGGAGAAGAAAATGGTTATAAATGGACCCATTATTAGTCCAATAGGAGGACCCCGTGTTGAATCTACCTGGGGGAGGAGGGGACCAGTGAGGTCTAACGCCTCAGGTGTCCAGTAAGCCCCCCCCCACTGATCCAGTAACTAATGATTTGCTCAATGCCAAGTCAAATGGTCACTTATCTAATTTAATTCTCCTGGATCTCTCTGCTGCCTTTGAAATAGTTGACCAACATTTTCTTATACAAACTCTCCACTCTCTTGGCATCCATGACATTGCCCTCTCACATCTTACATAGAAAATCTAATATTTAGTGTATCCTTCTCTGACACCTCCTTTTCGCCTCACCCTCTGATTCTTGACATACCCCAAGGTTCATTCCTAACCCTTCTCCTCTTCTCCATCTACACATCCACCCTCAGTAACCTAATAAAATCTTTTGGATTTCAGTATGATCTATATGCAGATGACACTCAAATCTACCTCTCAACACTCAATCTATCCCCCTCTCTTCTAGCATGTTTCCAACTGCCTCTCTTCGGATATCCTCCTGGATGTCCACCTGTCAACTCAAAGTCAACATTTCAAAGACTGAGCTCTTAATGTTACCATCTTATACTACACTTCTCACTCCGCAAATATCCCTCACTGTTGACAATGCCATCATCACTTCCACCTCCCAAGGCCCGTTGTCTTGGGGTTCTATTGGACCCTTCCCTCTCTTTTATTCCTCACATACAGTCATTAACCACTCATGTCAACATTATCTAAAAAACATCTCCAAATACATCACTATCTTACATAAGACACAAAATTCTAATTCTCTCATCATATTTCACCTCAACTAGTGCAACTGCCTCATTATCACCCAACACTACAATCCATAATGATCACCTCTGCTAAATTCATCTATGATGCTCAATGCTCAGTGTTTGCCGGTCCTTTCCGTGAGTTACTTCACTAGCCTCTAGAATAACATTTTAAATCTTGACCCTAATGTATAAAACTTGTACTTTATTCTACATAAAATGCTGGTGCTTTATCAATGATTAATAATAATAAAAAATATAAATTACAAATAAATATAGATTTGATGATAGATAAGAACCAAAAAGGCTTATCGAGTCTGCCTAAAAGACTGGTCTCCTGACCTGACCCAACCCTGCATGGCATCAGGTGTGACCTCTTGGTTCCCTGACTGGAATTGAACCCAGGTCTCATTAGTAAAAGCACTGAATCCTAACCACTGGACCACCAGGGAACCCAATTTTCACCTTTCAATTATGAAATTTTGTTGGAAGGTGGATCACTCTATTCATAAACAGACTCGAGAACAAAGTCTCAGCTCTCCTTCATTGTGCCACCTAGTGGCCACTGTACGTCACTGCTGGCGGGGATGAAACAGGAAATGCCTCCATGTTATCAATATACAGTCAGGTCCATAAATATTGGGACATCGACACAATTCTAAACTTTTTGGCTCTATACACCACCACAATAGATTTGAAATGAAACTAAGATGTGCTTTAACTCCAGACTTTCAGCTTTAATTTGAGGGTATTTACATCCAAATCGGGTGAACGGTGTAGGAATTACAACAGTTTGTATATGTGCCTCCCACTTTTTAAGGGACCAAAAGTAATGGGACAATTGGCTGCTCAGCTGTTCCATGGCCAGGTGTGTGTTATTCCCTCATTATCCCATTTACAAAGAGCAGATACAAGCTCCAGTGTTCATTTCAAGTGTGCTATTTGCATTTGTTGCTGATAACTCTCAATATGAGATCCGAAGATCTGTCACTATCAGTGAAGCAAGCCATCATTAGGCTGAAAAAACAAAACAAACCCATCAGAGGGAAAGCAAAAACATTAGGTGTGGCCAAATCAACTGTTTGGAACATACTTAAAAAGAAAGAACGCACGGGTGAGCTCAGCAACACCAAAAGACCCGGAAGACCACGGAAAACAACTGTGGTGGATGACCGAAGAATTATTTCTCTGGTGAAGAAAACACCCTTCACAACAGTTGGCCAGATCAAGAACACTCTCCAGGAGGTAGGTGTATGTGTGTCAAAGTCAACAATCAAGAGAAGACTTCACCAGAGTAAATACAGAGGGTTCACCACAAGATGTAAACCATTGGTGAGCCTCAAAAACCGGAAGGCCAGATTAGAGTTTTCTAAACAACACCTTAAAAATCCTTCACAGTTCTGGAACAACATCCTATGGACAGATGAGACTAAGATCAACTTGTACCAGAGTGATGGCAAGAGAAGAGTATGGAGACGGAAAGGAACTGCTCATGATCCAAAGCATACCACCTCATCAGTGAAGCATGGTGGTGGTAGTGTCATGGCATGGGCATGTATGGCTGCCAATGGAACTGGTTCTCTTGTATTTATTGATGATGTGACTGCTGACAAAAGCAGCAGGATGAATTCTGAAGTGTTTCGGGCAATATTATCTGCTCATATTCAGCCAAATGCTTCAGAACTCATTGGACGGCGCTTCACAGTGCAGATTGATAATGACCCGAAGCTTACTGCGAAAGCAACCAAAGAGTTTTTTAAGGGAAAGAAGTGGAATGTTATGCAATGGCCAAGTCAATCACCTGACCTGAATCTGATTGAGCATGCATTTCACTTGCTGAAGACAAAACTGAAGGGAAAATGCCCCAAGAACAAGCAGGAACTGAAGACAGTTGCAATAGAGGTCTGGCAGAGCATCATCAGGGATGAAACCCAGCGTCTGGTGATGTCGATGCGTTCCAGACTTCAGACTGTAATTGACTGCAAAGGATTTGCAACCAAGTATTAAAAAGTGAAAGTTTGATTTATGACTGTTAATCTGTCCCATTACTTTTGGTCCCTTAAAAAGTGGGAGGCACATATACAAACTGTTGTAATTCCTACACCGTTCACCTGATTTGGATGTAAATACCCTCAAATTAAAGCTGAAAGTCTGCAGTTAAAGCACATCTTGTTCGTTTCATTTCAAATCCATTGTGGTGGTGTATAGAGCCAAAAAGATTAGAATTATGTCGATGTCCCAATATTTATGGACCTGACTGTAACCACTGTACTTCAAGAAACAAAGGCATTTTTGAAGAGCCTGTTTATGAATAGAGTGATCCACCTTCCAACAAGTGATCATTATTGGAAGATGGAAAATGGGTTCCCTGGTGGTCCAGCAGCTTTTACTGCTGCAACCTGGGATCTTTAGTATTTTGTGTCCCGTCAGCAGTGACATTCAGTTGTCACTAGGTAGCGCAGCTCACAGACGTTGTTCAATTTGCTGTTCGAGTGATGGACAGACTTAGGGTTATGGTTATTAAAGTCCAGGGTTAGGGTAGTGGCAGGTGATACGCTTTACATAGTAAATAATGGTTTGCACAGACTACTTTACGATTTAATGCCAATCATTTACCACTACCCTAACCCTGGACCCTAACACTAAACCATAACCCTAAATCCTAAGTATAAACCTAAACCTAACAACAAATTGTACAAAGTCTCAGCTCTCCACCATTGTGCCACCTAGTGGCCACTGCGCAGGGATGAAACAGGAAAGGTCTCCATGTTATCAATATGGCCACTGTAGTTGAAGAAGCAAAGGCATTTTTGTATTTGTAGACTTAGGGTTATGGTTTCGTGTTAGGGTCCAGGGTTATGGTAATGGTAGATGATAAGCTTTACATAGTAAAGTAGTCTGTGTGAACCACTATTTACTATGTAAAGCTTATCACCTGCCACTACCCTAACCCTGGACCCTAACACTAAACCATAACCCTAAGTCTACCCATCACTCTAACAACAAATTGAACAAAGTCTTGGTGCTGCGCCACACAATGACAACTGCATGTCATTGCTGTTGGGTCACAAAATAGGAAAGATCCCACAATTTAAAATAAATAATAATAATAAATAAATAATATATATTGTTTCATTATTTAGCCCGATCTTGATTAAAGGAAGACGTGTTGTCTTTGTTTCTAAAATAATTTGTAACTGGGGAGGAACCGTAAATTATATTCGAAACATTGTAACCAAATAGGACATTTTACATTGGAACTCAAAGGCACAGTAAGGCCCCATGGGTTAGCCTTCCAGTCAAGCTATATACAGACTAGCAGCCCTAGACAGAAGCCCTGTTACATGATCAGACATGTAAATATAAGACTTTCTCTAATAGTACTTTTATATTCCTGTTCGCACACCTAATAATTGTATTATTTGGACACATACACCACAAGCAGGTGAAGTTTTTACTAAACTACAGTGGCCCTGTACAGCAAAAAGGCTACAGATACCCTGAAGACAAATAACAATAGAGAATCAACCAGGTCAGCTCTCCTGCACTGACTAATCATCCTGCATCAGCTGACAGCTCAATCGGCGCTCAGCTCGTCAGGTCTGACGCAGACACCGCCCTCTCATTGGCTCAGTCTGATCCTAGCTGGCTTCCTATCGATGCACTCGGCAATCAATTGAGCTCTGCTCTCTGCTGCTTTGGTCTGCCGGCCGCCATTGCCCCGGTTGGTTGCAGTAGTCGGTATCAGGCCCTGTCTCACCGATTCTTTGAATCTTCGCTGCTCTCAGGGCTCAGGATATTCTCGTCTGCAAGCTCCGGGATCGAGCTGGATACGCTAGGCCCAGGAATACCGTACAGATACAGGCCGAGATAGGCCGCACCGCCGAGAGGTGAATGCCGGGGAGAATTGTGTATTAGGACGCGGGAGCCGAGTATAACATGTTATATACTGAGATAGCTGTGTATAACGACGTGTCCTTTAGGGGAGTACCTGTGTATAAGGACGTGAGGCCTGAATATAACGTGTCCTATAGGGGAGTACCTATGTATACGGATGGGGGGCCTGAGTATAACGTGTCCTATAGGGTGTACCTGTGTATACGGATGGGGGGGCCTTAGTATAACGTGTCCTATTGGGGGGTACCTATGTATATGGATGGGGGGCCTGAGTATAACGTGTCTTATAGGGTGTACCTATGTATATGGATGGTGGGCCTGAGTATAACGTGTCTTATAGGGTGTACCTGTTTCTATGGATGGTGGGCCTGAGTATAAAATGTCCCATAGGGGGTTACCTGTGTCTATGGATGGTGGGCCTGGGTATAAAATGTCCCATAGGGGGTACCTGTGTCTATGGATGGTGGGCCTGAGTATAAAATGTCCCATAGGGGGTACCTGTGTCTATGGATGGTGGGCCTGAGTATAAAATGTCCCATAGGGGTGTACCTGTGTCTATGTATGGTGGGCCTGAGTATAAAATGTCCTATAGGAGGGTACCTGTGTCTATGGATGGTGGGCCTGAATATAACATGTTCTATAGGGGGGTACCAGTGTATAAGGATGGTGCCCCGAGTATAACGTCCTATAGGAGGGTACCTGTGTATATGGATGGTGGGCCTGAGTATAACATGTCCTATAGGGGGGTACTTTTGTATATGGATGATGGGCCTGAGTATACCATGTCCTATAGGCGGTACCTGCCTGTGTATATGGATTGGGCTTGAGTATAACATTTCCTATAGGGTTTACCTGTGTATATGGATGGGGGGCCTGAGTATAACGTGTCTTATAGGGTGTGCCTGTGTATAAGGATGGGGGGGGGGGGTCTGAATATAACATGTCCTATAGGCAGTACCTGTATATAAGGATGGGGGTGTGTGAATATAATATGTCCTGTAGGGGAGTACCTGTATATAAGGATGGGGGGGGTGAATATAGCATGTTCTATAGGGGAGTGCCTGTATATAAGGATGGGGGGGCCTGAGTATAACGTGTCCAATAGAGGGGTACTTGTGTTTGATAAGGTAAAATCTGTGTGTGATGATGGTGGAACTGAGTATGTCATAAGGGGGAGGGCAGGGGAGATCTAAAAAGTTTGAACTTGATGGGCTAAAAGTCTTGTTTCAACCTCCAATTACTATATAACTATGGAATACCTATGTATAGTGATGAAGAGTTGCATGTAACGTGTCATACAGGGGGATGTGTCTGAATAAGGACAGGGGGCCTGAGTATAATTCATTGTGTAGTGGAATCCCTGTGCATAAGGATGGAGAGCTGTGTATGTAACATGTCATATAGGGACATTCCAAGAGTTTGATCTTCCTTTTTCTAAAGCTATTCCTTGGTTTACTTGGATGTGTGCCATGGATCAGTACCATGTTAGAAGACGGGACTCCTCTTCAGCTTTCTGACAGAGGTCAGCAGATTGTGTGGCTATATATCTTGATGTTTGCAGCTAGTCATCTCATATATCTTTACTAGAGTACTAATTCCACCTAAAGAGAGGTGGTCCTAAAGCATGATGCTGCCATCACCAAGCATCACAGTAGCTTTGGTGTGCTTTTTTTATGTTGAACAGTATTGTCTTTCTGTCAAACATCTTTTAGTATTAAGAAACAACCTGTCAATCTTTCGTCTCAGAAGACCAGAAGACATTTTTCAAATCGATTGTGGTGCTTGGGAGTATTTTTTGGAAAATTTAGACAGGCTTGTATGTTTGTTTTTTTGCGAGATGGCTTCCATCTTACCACCCTACATCATAGCCCAGATGTGCAGAATACAAGACATTGTGATCGCATACATGGAGGGACCAGTGCCTGTCAGAAATTCCTGCAGCTCATTTAACGTTGTTGTAGGCCTCTTGGTAGCCTCCCTGATAAGTTTTCTTCTTGTTCCTTAATCAACTAAGGAGGGTTGTTCTGATATTGGCAACGTCTCTGTATTGCTACTTTTTCTCCACTTATTGATTACAATCTTAACAAAACTCTGGTACATCTAATGCCTTTGATATTATTTTACGCTCCTCTTCTGATCGGTACCTTTCAGCAAAAAGATCATGTAGCTCTCTTGTTAACTCTTTGTAGGTTATAGCTATCCCAGTAGGATACAGCTATTCCAGTTTCTAGGAAATCTTACAGTAATTGCTGACTTTTTTTAATGTGTGTTAATCAGAATCTCTTTCATTGATTGCAGGTTTATGCTACTTCCACCTGGTTTTGAATGTGATTATTTGAACACAGCTACTGCCTCGATTATAAAATAGTGTTCACACCTAGGTGGTTGTTGGTTTTTAAATTCAGTTGCACCGTTATTGTATCTGAAAGTTAGAGAGGTGCTTCTGAATGTTGCAATATACTGGGGGAGATGCCTACATGTAGAAAAGATACAGTTGTATGCTGGGATGTACCTGGAAGATATATCTTTGGGTAGGAATCTCTGAAATGTTAGGATATGTACCTGTGTATTGCATAAATATCTGTATACTCAGATGTTCATTTGTATAGGACTAGAACCTGTATACATTGGCAGTCATGTCTATATTTAGGTCAAGGACATCTGTACTGAGATACAAGAGAGATAGTGTATACCCATGTATAGGACAGGGAAGACTATATTAAATGGTGAGAATGTTGTATAAGTTTGTGGGATATAAACATATATGCTGTGACAAACTGGGAGGTGTACATATGCATACTGAGGGAGGTACTTGAGTATTTTGCAGGGATCTATGTATAGTGCAAGGACCTTTTTATGTTTGAAAGTGCATCCATAGAGCCGGAACCTCTGTATGTAGTGACATACTATTGATATGTACCTATGTAGGTAGGTTGAGGATCTTTTGTATACTAGAACATTTGTGAAAAAATATGTTTGAGTAAATGGAGCACAATTTGCTGAATGTTTAATCCAAGGCTTAACAAAGCCAGGGAGCCATGTATTTAAAATGTGTAGCCTAAACAATCTTTAGCTGGCTCCTTCATCTGCCTGGCTCCTAAGTTTTAGGTACAATTGTCAACCACTGGTGTGGCAAAAAATAAAATGTCAATTTGTTTCTAATTTGCCAGTAAAAAAACCCAATACTCTAGGCCTTGAAGAATGTATAGCAAAGTTATTAGCAAGGTAGATAGATACATTTTCTTTAGGTGCTATGGCATAATGTGTATATAGATATATGCAGACCTAAAAATGGTTAGGAGCCAGAAATAAACTTTTAGGAGCCATCAGCCTTATTAAATTGTGATTCTGTAAATTTAAAAGGGCTCTATTTAAGCACACAGCATATTTTTTTTACAGAAGTTTTTAGTTAGTGAAGACCTTGCTTTTGGATAGAAGTTCACTAACTAAAAACTTCTGTAAAAAAATATGCTGTGTGCTTAAATAGAGCCCTTTTAAATTTACTGAATCGCAATTTAATAAGGCTGCATGTGTTCTTGTCTCCTGGTATTTTTCAAGCCCTTTTCCACTGTCACCTGTTCAAAGACTGTCTCCCTCCACAAACAGCTGCAATAAGTGGTATCTTCACATACCAAATACATCTTTCTCTCTTGATCTGTACTAGAGCTTTGATTTCCACTCTTAAAGCAGATTCACCGGATTCAATAAATTATGATCCTTCTTCCTTCCATAGGGAGCCACAAACGGTGGGCTGCCTGGAGCAAGCGAGTCCTCCAACCTGCCAGTGTTAAAGTTTTTTTTTTTATTGATTAAATCATGGTTGTCCGTTATGTAGTTGACAAGAGGTCACACATTGAGGTTATAAGGGAAAAAATATATCACCTTTATGAAAGAAAATGATTTTTCTCTATAAGTACAGTCAGATTTGGAAACTCTCTACCAAAATAGACAGTGAGAGCCTCTTAAATGTATATATTTTAAAGTGCTTGAGTATATTTCTGAATAAAAGATCATACCAAGTTATGTCAGCTAACTAGACTAGTGGGATATTGATCCAGGTAGTAGTCAGATTGCCACTTTTCGGGATCTCTTTTTTTTCTCTTATTATCTTTGTAAAGCCCCTAAAATCTAAAATGGTTGAATTTGTTGGCCTAAAAATACTTTTCTTTTGGAGTTGGGGAACCTCATTTAAGATGTTAATTTTTTTTTGTGTCGTTCAGTCGTTTCCGACTCTTCGTGATCTCATGGACCGTAACATACCAGGAAATCGTTGTCCACGGTCATACTGATCCACTTAGTATTCCTGGCAGAGATACTGGAGTGTGTTACCAGTTCCTTCTCCAGTGGGCCACAGCATACAGTTCCTGGTATTCCTAGGAGTTCTCACCATCCAAGTACTAACCATGCTCAACCCTGCTCGGCTTCAGGGTGGTGTGACCTCTTGTTTCCCTGACTGGAATCAAACCCAGGTCGCAGCAGTGAACGTAGAGAATCCTAACCTCGTCTGTATATACAAAAGCGCAGCAGGACCACAATATATTTGTATACAGTGAGGCGCAGCAAAGATGCTAAGTTGCATTCACAGCTTGAAGAATTACTGTACAATGGAAATAAAATTGAAAACTTTCAAACTTAGACAATACTTAAGCAATGTAAGCAATTAGAAAAAGTAAATGGTGAAATTTTGATGCCACTGCTGGGGTCTGGAGGCATCCATCATACATTGATGGAAGTTGTCTATGTTAGGGGCTCTTTTACATTTCTGCAGAGCAATTTCTGCATTTTTTTTTTTGTGATGGCATGTTGTCTGCTTCTGGGCCAGTGAGGTGAAAAGGATGTGCTATCCGTACCGGTCAGATCTAACAAAACTTTTCCTTCCCTCCACTGATAGATCAGAAAACACACCCATTATCCCGCTCTCAGGAAGCGATGCAACAAACACAAAACGGATTCCTTTACTTAATATCTTCATGACTAAGTGAAAAAAAAATCCAAAAAGTTTTTATTTCCTAATCGCATGCACCTATCAATATGCATAAAAAGCCTTCCTCTGGATCAATTAACAATTAATCGGCATATTGCAGATTACTATGTAACTATGTATATTCCCATATTAAAAAAATGATATAGATCCAAGACATAACTAGTTATGTCATTGAAAAAAAAAAAAAAAAGATGAGGATGGGAAAAATTGAGACATAAGGAATAAAAAGAGAACCGAATCTGGGTTTAACCGCACTAGCAAAGAAAATTATTTCCGCTATTTCTTTAACTGGATTCATAACTGTTTTTGGACTAATAACCTCCCTGTGTAACTAACTAATTTTCCAAATGTTATTATACCTAGACATTTGGAATTGAATGGATATACCTGGACAAACTGGACATTTTATAATTAAATTCATCCTAAAAAAAAGCTCTCACTTTTGTAAAGTTTTAAATAAACGTTTGTGCGTCTCAGAAGGAGAAATTACATTAAGAGAATTTAAATAGAGCATGGAGAAGACATGGTGACATATATGCAAACTATTTTATTAGACACATAATATTTTTTGCTTACAGGATATAAAACACTTTAGCAACATGTATAAGATTCCTCGAAAAAAACGATAAATAGCAAATAGCTTTTTTTTTTTTTATATGTATAAACCTTCATAGCCACAGGGTCTGAGGGATATTAAGAAATATCCAATATAGTAAATAAACATAATTATAGTTTATTGGGTGCTTCATTTGTTTTGTAGGTGCTCTTATTAAAAAGGGGTTCATACAATTTTGGCCAAGAATATATTTTTTTTATGTGCTTTAATTTTTGAAGTTTTGTTGGATAACTAGAGTAGGAGTGGTATTGATCCAAGTAAATGGATTGGCCGAAGTCAGGGTTAGAAGGTTTTTTGATGTTTCAGTTTTTTTTTATTTGGCTTCCTCAGGATAAATTACCAATTAATCCACATATTACAAGGGTCAGAGGAGATCTTCAAAATTTTAACCTGATGGACTAAAACATTTTTTTAGACCTCAATTACCATTATCTTTTCAAGCAAAATATATTATTTTGCAAGTAAATTTGGCTTTATTAGGTTGTATAATTGAGAGAAAACCACTAAAACATACAATGACAATTGTATCTGCCACTTTATGAGTTGCCATGACTGTTTACAATGCCTTCTGAAAATGCTATTGCCTAATTATAAAGGCCACCCTGGGATCAGTAAGAGTAATAATAAAAATAAGCGAAATGATCGATTGTCTGCGTTCTCTCACCAATCATAATTTAGTAAAATAACATCAACACAGCTTAAAATACTTAAATCTGAAGCTTAGTGTTTCTTCTTTCTACGCTCAAGTGTCCAGGAGAAGGAAGAGCACCATAAGAGTCTTTATCTTCCTGCTTCCCCATATTAATCTCTTTAGTTAAACCAGTACCGGGCAGAAAAAAATTAGGAACCATTGTAGTTCAGGAAAAGTGTCTCTTGTTTGTGCAATATGTAACACGCTAACAACAACATCAACAGTTGTTAGTCAAGGACATAGAAATATTCATAGAGATAATCAGATTTTTAGAAGAATCCATTTGTCTTTCTTAATCATTTTCTGAAAGCTTGATCATGAGGATGTGTTTTGTTGATTTG
Organism: Discoglossus pictus; assembly: GCA_027410445.1. NCBI lineage: Eukaryota > Metazoa > Chordata > Amphibia > Anura > Alytidae > Discoglossus > Discoglossus pictus. The sequence continues at coordinate 58,075,843 of CM050175.1, forward strand.
TGGATGCGGGGGTGGAGAGGTCAGAAAACTTGGATAAATGGATCAACTTCCCTCAAAGTATAATGGATGCCTCTTGGGTTCAGCAGAGGCATGACTACTTGTTTTCAAATTAAACACTAACTGTATGACCTTTCCTTTTAATTCTCTTACATCAACTTAACTTTTATGTACAGGAATGCAGGAGCCCTATGTGAATTGGCGCTCAACTGTGCATTTAAATACCATAGCACTCAGAGTATTATGGCGAATCTGACAGCTCAAACTTGGTTCTTTAGGTATTTAAACATGATTTGGCACCAAAACCGCTCCATAGTGAGAATTAGCACTATTCAAGGAATTAGAAAGGGAAAGAGTGATATTGTGAATCAGTGCTCAGTGGGGTAGCGTTGCCTCTATATGCAGTGTAATCACTATTTATTAGTATTCTGGGCAGGAAATAAATTTTTTAACTGTGAACACAAATGTAGTATTTATATACTGTACAGTGGAGGCCTCTATCGCTCTTTTGACCGCCATAAATTAAATTATTTTTGTGGTGAACTACCTCCACACAAAATCTATTACACATGCAAGGAACCGGCCCCTCGCTGATTAGACGGTATTCTTGATATCGCTGTACATAGGTAGGTTTCCTAGCTTGTGTATAACCCATTCTGAGCTTTGCAAAAGAGTTGTGTAATATGTCGGGTATATGCTTAAAGGAAGCCATGTTTAAAATGGCAATAGATTGCAAGAGCAAAGCCTTTGTGGTCTGGTCACATTTGCATGTCCCTGCCCAGGTTCCCAAAATTCAGTGCAATAACTTTGCTCCTAGGAATTCTGGGAATGAAACAAGCTTTTTCATTTTGTTCTAGACTTTCAAATGTCAACACAAATGTACTATTTGCTATATGTCTAGAGTTTTGTCTTTATTTAATACCTAACCAGTTACTAAATAAACAAATGCAACCCTATTCTACTATGGCATAATGTAAATATTCTGTATGTTCAGTACTACTAAATTATAATCCCATTGTTTAAAAAAAAAAAAAATGTCAACCCCCACAGTTTTTTTGTGTAGGTAAATTGCTGAAGGTCTACAGGGTAACTACCATTTTGCTTCTTATGAAATGCAGCAATTTGTGATATGTGCAAACTTAGAGATAAAGGAATTGCAGTAAATATCTGCTCATGGATTGAGAGCTGGCTAAAAGGCAGGAAGCAAAGGCCAGTTGTAAATGTAACATACTCAGATTGGACTAATGTGGTAAGTGAGGTTCCTCAGGGTTCAGTATTGGGTCCTCTCATTTTTAACATGTTTATTAATGATGTGGAAGTAGGACTCGAAAGTAGTGTCTCCATTTTTGCTGATGACACAAAGTTGTGCAAGGTAATAAAATCAGATAATGATGTACTTTCCCTCCAAAGAGATTTGCATAAATTAGAGAAATGCGCGACTAAATGGCAGATGAGATTTAATACGAATAAATGTAAAAATTATGCATTTGGGAAGGAAAAATAGCCATGCAATTTATTATGCTAATGGAGCAAATCTAGGGGCATCGGCTATTGAAAGGGATTTGGGAGTGCTTGTGGACAACCACCTAGGTAACGGTGCTCAATGCCAAGCAGCAGCTACAAAGGCAAATAGAATATTGCATGGATTAAGAAGGGTATAGAAGCCAGGGAAGCAAATATAATTCTACCACTATACAAATCCCTAGTACGCCCTCATTTGGAATATGGAGTACAATTTTGGGCACCACTTCATAAAAAGGAAATTTTAGAGCTGGAAAAAGTACAGAGAAGGGCAATAAAACTAATAAGGGGAATGGAGGGACTAAGTTATGAAGAAAGACTTACCAAACTAAACTTATTATCTCTGGAAAAAAGGCATCTAAGAGGGGATATGATTACCTTATATAAATATACCCAGGGTCAATACAAGGCTTTGTCAAGGAAACTTTTTGTGCCAAGAGGTTTTCAACTGACAAGAGGACATCCTTTGAGATTAGAAGTAAAAACATTTTACCTTCTTCACAGTAAGGGTGGTTAATCTGTGGAATTCTCTACCAAAGCAGGTGGTGACAGCAGATTTGATAACTTTAAAAAGGGATTGGATATATTTTTAAATAAAAAGGGCATTCAGGGTTATCCTGGTTAATTTAGAGAGGGAGTTTTGATCCAGGGAGGAGTCCGATCACCGGTATCTGTTGTCCCCTTAAGAGACAATTGACAACGTTTCACTTGTTTTTTTTTTTCTGTTTGCTTCCTCTGGATCCAATTAATTAACGAATCCGCATATTGCTGGTCAGAGGAGATCTTAAAAGGTTGATCTTGATGGACTGAAAGTCTTTTTTTCAACCTCAATTACTATGTAACTATGCTTTGCCCTGAGATGTTGTGATTTATAGTTCTTATTGTTGTGTAATTGTGAGGCTACTACTTGGCACACATTTAGTTTTGTGCTTGTTTGTAAAATGTATTTCAAATGTTTCTGCTTTTGTGGAGTTTGCTGTATCTGTCAAGTGATATGCAATGAGAGACATGGCTTTATTATCCGCAATTAAGTTTAGCAGGGGGATGAAAAAAGAAAAAGAGCATGCCCAGTTGAAAAAATTAAACCTGTTAGTAGCCAGGATTTAACAATGGAACAATCAGCTTTTTACTTTTACCATTTATTTAGTTGGACATGCTTATCTGCGTTGTTGTTGTTCAGTTCTTCAGTTGTGTCTGACTCTGGATGCTGTGGTCCATATGGTCACCAAGTCACATCTTTCTGTTACTAGTTGTGTTTTTTCATATGGTTTTCTTGGCAAAGATACTAGAGTGGGTTTCCAGTTCCTTCTCCAGTGGACCACAATTTGTCTGACCTCTCTGGTATGACCTGCCATCTTGGGTGACCCTACATGGTTTCTGCTCACAACTTCATTGAGGTACACAAGCCTCTTCAACACGACAAGGTAATGATCCAGATCTGCCTTATACATCACTGTAACTAAATCTAAGTCCATTTTAAGGCACTTCCACTTAGTATTTGTTCAGTAGACTCTGTTAGGCAGAACTCAATCAACCAGAAAAAAATTGAATCCTGTACTTTTAAATAAAAAAAAAAAATTGTACCTGGTTCAACAAATGCCAGGAGCCAGGTTGTCATGCCACAAAATCCTTACAGGCACCTAGATTGCATCCACTGTACGTCTCTGTTCAATGTTACCTGAAGGCAGACAGGCACGAGTGACTGAGCCAGGGCAGTGTTGGCGTTACATTTCCCGGGTGCAGCGCTGCACCCTCCAGCTGAATGTACCTGTGTGTAAGGGAGGAGTGAAAGCTGCTGCTGCTGCTAGGACAGCCCTCACTGACAAATATACTTAGCAGAGCATCCTATGTGCAGCTAATCTAGGCCTCTTTTAATAGCGACTCTCAGGCAACCAGAAATTACTTTTATCCTGCATCTACCAATCACCTTGTGTGCTGGATAACTTGGAGTACTGTATTTACAGGTAATTGTAATTTTTTCATAAGTGGAACATTTTATGTCACCTTATCTTACATTTGGTGGGTATATCAGTTTTTATAATGCCTATATACTGTAAATAATTTTTTTACCAGTGGTTATTAGATTATCTGAGTTTTCTTTATTGATTGGGTTTGAAACATAAAAGTTCTTTATTTAATATCTGTTCGCGTGACATCTATACATTTCTTAGGAGCCAGGAAGTGCTATTTCTATATAGATGCCTGTAAAATTAGTTATTAGTTATGAGCCTGAAAAACACTTTATCATGCTCCGTTAGAAACTCATAGTAAAAAAAAAAAAAAATGGTATAAACACGCTCTATTAAATGGTGTTGGAGTGTTAAATCAGATTATTGGTGATCACCAACCTGATTATGATTATTTTTTGTTTGTAATATATTCACATTTTATTTAAAAATTATCTGACAGAATTTACAATCCCCAGAATAATACAACACCGTTAGTGTCATAAAAAGCTCCTATTAAGTGATGAATATATATATATATATATATATATATATATATATATATATATATATATATATATATATATATATATAATTATTTATTAAATAGAATTGCATTGGTTGTGTAGAGAAACTCTGAAGTGATAGAGCCTTAAAATGTAGACAGATGTTATATACTAACATTAAAGATCAACTCTCTAAAGGAAATTGCCTTATCAACAGCAGTTGGCTATGAGGAGTGATGAAAGACATCTAGCTGAGAAATGTTCATAGTGACAGTGTGTAACAATTACTGTTCATTGTTAAGTCTGTTACTATTATTGCGTTCAAGTGGACATGCTTGTCTAGTATACCAGAAAGAGAAAAATGTGTATTACATATAATTTAAGGATATAAATTTGGCCTATCAGTATTTTACTAAATGTCTCCTCGTTAATAAAGCAGATAGTATGATCAAATACGCCATTTATACAGAAATTATAACATTTAGCCTTTTTTTCTTTTTTTTAACCAATTTTGAACGTTAAATTGTAATTTGATTTTATATTACTGCCCTCTTTTGGATTCAACCCCTCTTTATGTACATGTTCGGTTGTAGCAGACAGACAACATAGGCATTAAAATGACTAAAAAACCTGTATTATAGCACTACTGTAGTGGTGAAAAAAATGTAGACAAAAAGGGACGCCACCTTTTGAGAGTGCTAAACATATACAATGGTACCTTTTGCACTCATGAAATTTGGTATTCACCTCATTTTGACACTCGCAGTTCACCTCGATACCCGTCATGCTTGTATGAGTCAATTTATATTACTCCTTGTGGGAGTTTGGTACTCCTAGTTACATAGTAATTGAGGTTGAAAAAAGACTTTTAGTTCATCAAGTTCAACCCTTTAAGATCTCCTCTGAGCTGCAATATTCAGATTAATTATAAGGGGTTAATTGTTACTCATCTATTTTTGCACTCGTGCCTTCTGGAACCAATTAACAACAACTACCTAGAGTCCACTGTAGTTTAAATAATATTTACATTATACATTGTAGCTCTTATACAATAGGGTTTAATTTGTTTAGCTGCCGATTTTTAACAATACAAACAGAATTTATAGAGGAATAAAAACATTGTAGATTTTAGAAGTGACATTTGAAATTAGCCTTGTAGTTCCCAGTAGATCTGCTTCTATTCAGCCACTATTAGGAGTCCAGGGGGTGAAGAGACCGGCCAAAAGGATGTCCAGTGTTTCTGACTGGTGGAGGTGTAATTGCAATAGCCGCTGCAGAAAAGTAGGCAGATACATTAAGTTATCCGGACAACAGATAAATACATCTATCAGGACAATCCCCTTTGGGCAGATCCTCTGCATATCTTTTGTTGTCCAAAACACTAAGCTTCAAATGTAAGATTTAACAGAAACATTGCATTTTTTAATTTTTTCAAATGTTGTTTTGAAACCGTAACTACAAGAGGAAATTCCCTCTTTGTATGAGCCCTGCACATTTAAGTGACTCATTACATTGTATAAATTATTCTCAGTTTTCAGGTACCCATGGTCTTGTGTTCCCGTTGAGAAGCCCAACCAGTTATTCAGTTACTCTGCATGTGCACAATTACAATGCACACTCTATGTGGGATATAACTTAAAGGTATATCCACTCTCTCTCTAATCTAACACCTGCTGCTTATATCAGGCACACACATTACATGTAGTAATACTATACACATACAGATTTATTTTATTTAAAAATAAAACTTGTATTCCACACCCCCAGAGCTGCTTACATAGGCACAGTGTACCTACCAATAGAAACCCTGCATTTGGGTATGGATTTTAACCCTTTATTAACTTTCAAGCCAGCAGCAACTCCATGCAAAAAAATAATCTACATTGCAACATCTGACTCCTTTCTTCCTGTTCCTGAGTGAAAGCAGGACTACACATCCCATGATTCTTTCTGGCACAAACTGGCTTTATAGATAGCTGCCTGTGATTGGCCAAAACAAATAATGAATTGTATGCTAATTTCAGCAGAAATATCAAGGGGTGTTAACTCACAAAAGATATTACTTGGAAACTAAAGAGATTTAGCAAACATCAGGGTGAGTTTGTTGATGTTTATTTTGGTATGTTTTCATACACTACTGATTCTTCTCTATCGGATGCTTCAGAATGTAGGAAACTTAGATATGCCTTTAAAAAATATTTTCCTTTGTTACTGTTGTCAATCCCCAAAGTGTTTATAATGCTGCTGTTGTGATATGTGCTTTATCCAATTTATCATACATGTGTTTTGTTCTTTGTATAGATCATTCATTCTCAGCCTTTTTTGGGGACTGTTCTGTTGCCTTTCAGCTTTCATAGGAATCCAGACCTTTTTTTTTAACAAGCTAATACTACGCTTGTTGTTGTCCGTGTCTCAGTGATCCTCATGGTTTTCTTGGCAAATGTACTGGACTGGGTAGCCAGTTCCTTTTCTTGTGGACTGCAATTTTTCTGACCTCTCTATTATGACCTGCCCATCTTGGGTGACCCTACATTGTATAGCTCACAGCTTCATTATAGTGCACAGGGTCCTTCACTACAACAAGGTAGCGATCCACAAGAGGACACTTCATGTACCACAATACATTTTCATCTATTTTTGTACTGATTTGAATAGAGTAAAAGTTAACAGCAGATACATACAACTATAATCTATCTATAGCTATGATTATTATTGTTTATTTGTAACACGCCAACATATTCTGTAGCGCTAATACATACATAAGTTAATTTCCAGGCAAAGACAAATTCAATATTAACACACTGCAAAGAATGGATGTGATTAATGAGCATTGGTATCTTTTAAAGTGTTAGGCTCTTCCATCCTGCTTTGCAGATAAGGTGCAAGAAGGATTGCAAAGTAACAAATGAAATAATGCTCTTGTGCACATTTGCCAACTGGAAAAAGGTTCTCTGACCTGTTTTAGATTTGCAATCTCAAGATAAACAATGGTTCCAATGCGGTCTAACCATAAAGGATCTTTTTATCAAGATCCATTTTATAGTTTTCTTGTCAGAAGATTTAGCATCGACAAGAAGTCACTCCTTGAGTTAAGAAGAACAACTATTTCACATTAAAGGATCAATGTACAATGAACATTTTTATGTTTGAAAACTTTAAAAACAAGCTTTATGACTAATTTCAGTTTAATTACACACACACACACACACACACCCCGGTTATCCCACACCTAACTAACCTGGACTCTAAAGCAACAGACACCTGCCTAAATTCCCCATTTAAACAAAACTCCAGCTAAACCGGCAGTTCGAGACTGCAGAAAAAAAATACTAACTTTTTTTTTCTATTTGTTTTTTTCTGGGCCTAAATGGCCCAGTTTAGGTGCTAATGCCTCTTGAAAGTCATTTTGGGTGGTTTAAAAGTCGTTTTAAATGCATCTTTTTTTTTTTTTTTTTGTGACTTCCGATTAACCAGAAACTACACTTATCCAGCAATAGGGACTCTCTGTGGATGCCGGATAACGGGGAGTTTACTGTGTGTGTAATTATATATATATATATATATATATATATATATATATATATATATATATATATTTATATATATATATATATATATATTTATATATATATAATTTGCAAATATGAATTGGCTAATTTTTATGTGCAAGTTAGGATTGCACGCTGCGTTTCTGTGCTGGCAAAAATCACCCCCCACCCCCCTCCACTAAGGTAATCATGGGGTTAGACCATCTTCTCCATCCATTCCAACCACTCTAGGCTGGAAATTAGCATATTGAGCCCCACATTATAACGCAGGAGTCACACTTTTAGTGCTAAATATGACAGTGTCCCTTTTTAAGTTTCAGTTGATAAAGAACTGAAGTTTAGGAATGTTATGCCTACGCTTGCCCATTTTTAAAGAGGAAATGGGCCATAGGATTTTTTTTTCATCAGGGTGGAGCACAATCTGCCAATGAATTCATCATATTCAGTTTTGGTCTGTAGGAACAAAAGTAGGTCATCTGCAAATTATTTGATACCAACGCATTTTCTTTTCATCCATAGGGGTGTAATTAAGTGTGTTATGTGTGTCTATTGCCAAGTTGGCCTTCCTGGTGCAGTGGTTAGGATTTGGTTCTTTCACAGCTACTACCTGGGTTTGATTCTAGTCAGGGAACCAAGAGGTCACACAACCCTGAAACGATGCAGGTTTGGGCCTGGTCAGTACTTGGATGAGAGACCACCTTGGAATACCAGAAGCTGTATGCTGTGGCCCACTGAAGAAGGAACTAGAAACCCCCTCCAGTATGTCTGCCATGAATACCAAGTGGATCAGCATGGTGTGTTGTGGTCCATGAGGTCAATAAGAGTTTGACACGACTGAGTGACACAATCGCACACATTGCCAAGATAAACACTTTTGGAGATACTGGCATCCATAGCATATCCCCAGCACATGCCTGAGCTGAGCATTGACATCTATAGTGACATCAATTCAATAGATAACTAGAAAAAGGGATTTGATATATTTTTAAATAAAAAGGGCATTCATTATTATTGTGGTTTATTAGAGAGGGAGTATTGATCCAGGAAGGAATCCGATCGCCAGTATCTAGGGTCAGGAAGGAATTTTTCCCCCATTTTTGAAACCATGGCAAAGTTTCACTTGTTTTTTTTTCTGTTTGCTTTCTCTGGATCCGTTAACAATTAATCGGCATATTGCAGATCAGAGGAGATCTTAAAAGGTTTGACTTGATGGACTGAAAGTCTTTTTCAACCTCAATTACTATGTAACTATCAGCTTTTTGTATGTTCTGTAACCATAAAAGTACTCAAATTATGTGTTGATATAGCAAGGCAATACTAAACATGCTAAAAGCACTGATTCAAAGGAACACTTTGTAATTAAATTATTTCTCTACATTATCACTCACTTACATAAATTCATAGGATTGAAGTTTTCTTTAAAAACAAATTGAAACCACTGAAGGCCCGGCAAAGCCCCAGAACAGTTAATTGGTGTGGGTCCTGTAATTATAGTCTCTTACCCTGAATTTTGGTATATACCATTATTGCCCCTTCTGGATCTCTACCTTGTTGTGTTGAAGGGGCTTGTGTAATTCAATAAAGCTGTGAGTTATACCATGTAGGGTCAGCCAAGATAGCAGGTCAAATCGGAGTTCAAACAAGTTGCAGTCCACTGGAGAAAGAACTGGCAACCCACTCCATTATCTTTGCCAAGAAAACCTTATGGATAAGCATAACCAGACACAAGATGTTCTAGGTGTGTTACAGTCCATAGGGTCCGGGAGAGTCTGACCTGAATGAAAAACTAAACAGATGTTTGTTCAAACATTTATATTTATATCTGTATTTCTTTATCTTTATCTTTTTTATTTTAAAAGAATTGGGGATAGAAGCACCAAGTTGTTCCACTACTAGAGGAGGAAACAATCACTCCGCTTTATTTAGATTTTTTTTTTGTTCGCTAATTATTCGTATTACTAAATTTGCCTTTGCTGATCTGTCTTATGAAGTGGGAGGGTACAATGGAAATAAATAAGACTAAGACTATTGGGTATAATATCAAGACTACCAGATAGACTATCAGTCCTAGGCCCCCCTCCTCTTCTCCATCTACACTTCCTCACTTGGTACCCATATAAACTCTTTTGGGCTTCAGTATCATCTCTATGCAGATGACACCCAAATCAACCTCTCAGCACCGGATATATCCCCCTCTCTTCTAACACATGTCTCCAACTGCCTCTCTATTATATCCTCTTGGATGTCCACCCACCATCTCAAACTCAACATGTCAAAGACAGAACTCCTTATCTTCCCTCCCTCTCCCACAGCGTCAATTCCTCACATCTCTCTCACTGTCAACAAAGACATCACCCCCACCTCCCAAGCCCGTTGCCTTGGGGTTCTACTGGACCCCGCTCTGTCTTTCATCCCTCACATACAGTCACTAACTAAACCTTGTCTTCTCCATCTAAAAAACATATCCAGAATGCAACACTATCTTACACAAGAAACAACTCTAAAATTCTAATACACTCTCTCATCATCTCTCTACTCGATTACTGCAACTCGCTTCTTGTTGGCCTACTCACCACCCGACTATCCCCACTTCAATCCATTATGAATCACTCTGCTAGACTCATCTTCTGTACACAATGCTCAGTGTCAGCATCACCTCTGTCAATCGCTCCACTGGCTTTCCTTAGCCTCCAGAATAATTTTTTTAAATCATGACCCTAACTTACAAAGCCCTCAACAATAGCATACCCCCTTATATCTCTGCTCTCATCTCCAAATACTCCCCCACCCGCCCTCTTCATTCTGCTATTGACCTTCTTCTTTCTACAACTCTTGTCACCTCCTCTCACTCTCGCCTTCAGGACTTTTCTTGTGCTGCCCCTATTCTCTTGAGCTCCTTGCCTCGCTCCACAAGATTATCCTCCTGCCTCAAAACATTCAAGCCTTCCACCCTAACAAACTCCGCACCTCTCTCTCCCTCTTTTACCGCACACAATACCTTTTTAGGTTGTAAGTCTGCAAGTTTCAATCCCACAAGGTGTTTTGGGGAAAGCACTATGGACACTGAATTTAAAGCTCAAAGTCAGGACCCTACTTGCTTTGCTATGTTTAATTTGTATTTATCTTAAACTTATCTTATGTACAGCGCTACGGAATATGTTGGCGCATTATAAATAAACAATAATAATAATAATAGTGGAGGATATATGATGGTACAAGACTGTATATATTCAGTAATTATACTTTGTTTTGTCAACTAAAAATATTTTAATAAAAGCATGGGGTTTTAGTGTCTTTGTAAGTTCTAATCGGGTACATTTGCATTTCCCTGCCGTTTTTTTTTTTTTTGTTTTTTTTTTTCAGAAAGCAGTGGAATAACTGTTTTTTTTCTCGAAATTCTGAGCAGGAAACTGGTTATTTGACTTACTTTAGATATTCAAATGTGAACACAGATGTACTATTTATTTACTGTTCGGCTGAGGATTTCTATCGCACTTTTGCCCACCATATATTAAATGATTGTTGTGGTGAACAACCTACTCAAAATATCTACTACAGAAAGCTGGGGAACCTAACTGAAATTGACATCACACCCCTTTGTGTGTCGAGATGCAAGCAGAAATGTAAATGCTCCTTTCATACACACCGTCTCCACTAAAATATCATGGATGCCTTCAGAGGCATCAATAGTTTTATTTTTTAAATTATAAGCTAGCTTAATGTCTTGTTCTCTTCTTCTTTATGCTCTTAGAAAAAAACAAAGAATTTTCAAATCTATATATCTTTTTTTTTTTTTTTTTTTTTTTTTTTTTTTGTCACTTTTTTTGTTTTCCTCATTCACTGCCTCTGACTGCCCCATGTCTCTATCTCTATGCCTCTGTCTGACCTCCCCGTGTCTCTATCTCTATGCCTCTGTCTGACTGCCCCGTGTCTCTATCTCTATGCCTCTGTCTGACTGCCCCGTGTCTCTATCTCTATGCCTCTGTCTTACTGCCTTGTGTCTCTATCTCTATGCCTCTGTCTGACTGCCCCGTGTCTCTATGCATTTCAGGCTCCCATGAAGTCTGCCTGTCTGCATCTGGATGTCAGCTCCTACATCTCATTCTGAGAAGTTGCAGTGACGGCACCGTCTGTGTCATGAGGGTAGTTCCTGAGAAGAATGCCGTCCGGATCTTGTCTGGCCGGGAGCGGGGCACACATGCTCTGGGAGCTCAACGCCTCTTGCAGTGTCTGGTTGAGGATAAGACACGCTTCATGAAATGGGAGGGCAAGGTAAGAATCTAGGAAACTGTTCACTTCTAAAGAGGCAGGTGATGCACCTCGAGGCTTCCATCAATTCCACTGATCAGAGCTTGACAAATCCTGGGAGACGTGGTTCTTAAAATTATACCGCTTGCGCCTAACTTTTTTTATTATCACCATTGTATATCTATATATAGTATTTTTCCTAGTTTCTGCAAAAAAAGTGGCTTGTTATTGACTTTGCGACACCCAAGCTTCATATAAATGGGTCACCCACTGCCCATAATAGAAACTCTTTAGTATTGTCATCATGGATGTTATGAAATCCTGTTCAGTGTGACTACATGAACCAAAGGCCCTCTATCTGAAGACAAATGGGTATTTCCTTAAGTTCATGAGCATTGTGTTTTTAATTTTAACATTTCATGGAAAGTATAATTTTTAGAGAACCACACTTGTCAGTTTTTTCTATAGTCTTTTGAGTAAGTAAATAGCTGGCAAAATAAAATAAATATAAACACAGCTTTACATTTTTAATTTATTACTTTACTGCCTGCTCAGGGCATGTTCTTGTAAACTGATGAAATTCCATTAGTTGCTTTTAATAGCCAAGGGAAATTTGGCTTCTAGATTGCTATTGCACAAGAATAAGATTAATTTCTCTATTCAAAATCTCCTGCCACCCCAGGAAGTTGATCAGCAGAAACTAAACTCGTAGATTGCATATCAACATAACTCCTAAGACTGACTCCTAGATATTTTTTCACCCCTATATATGTGAATGATTTAAAATCATTTTATAGCTAGAAAAAGGTTCAGAGAAAGACACAGAAACTAATAAGAGTGATTGAGGAATTATGCAAAGAAGAGAAGGTAACCAAATTGAGCAGGAAAAATCTCAATTACTATGTTATTATATAGTGTACTTTTCATGGCTCCATTTAAAAAACACAAGCAGAGGTTTTGGGCTTCAAATGATGGTGTGTGTGTATATATATTTATACTCAAAATCATCAAAAGGAGTGAGTCCCCCTTCTTATTTCAGGCTTGTAACCACCTTGTTTCATTTTATGTTTCTTGCAGAAAGTGGAGCTTCCGGACAGCCCGCGTTCTACATTCCTACTGGCTTTCAGCCCAGACAGGTGAGCTTCCTCTTCCTGGCAGACATGCTGCAACCACTCAGCCTCCTGGCAGAGACTCCTGTTAGGGCGTCCTTGTTATCTCAGTATGTCCTGCCAAGAGGCCAAATAAAGCACACAGTGGATTGATTTGAGTGGCATTCACATTGCACAATAGCAGTATCCATATTTATGTTATGTGATAAGGACATGTTTTCCCACGTAATTTCTCTGTGAAGAGTGCTATAACTGCGATATAAGGTTTCTGGGTATGGACATGCAAATGAGGCTTGAAATATACCATTTTTGCCTCTAGCCCATGTAACATGGGAATCTTTCAGATGTATGTGCCCTATTCTCAGATAGCCTCCCCCCCTTGTATTGGGGTAAAGTGCAGACTATGCAAGTTTGTGTTTTGAAAGCTGGCTAAGAATAGCCTGAAAGCATCACATGTTAAGTGGGCAAACCATTTTAAGGTACATCTATTTTTCCCTTTGTCTAATCTAACACCCGCTGCTTATATCGCACACACATTACATGGAGTCATTCTATACACATATAGATTTATTTTATTTAAAAAAAACAAAAAAAAAAACACACTCTAGAGCTGCCAATAAACCAATCAAAATACTGCATTTAAAGGTAATTAATAGTGTACGTATATATTTTTTTGCATGAAAAAATCCCAAAATAAACATTTACACTGAAGTCAGCAAAATATCTTGTAATTTCTGACAGTTGCAAATCATGGCTAACACCCTCCAAACCCAGGCTAAATTAGCATCACATTAAAAAAAATGTTTCTTTCGCAATCAGGTTAGCTGAAACTTTTGATTTAAACTCTGGGGTTCCTGTTTGTGCTTTAAAGCAGACTGGGATATGTAGTGGTGCTGGTGGTTGGAAAACAGGTTTATTGGCCTACTTGAGACATGTACTCAGATTTATTTTTTCTTTCTTTGCTGTGTGTGTGGGCACATTTGCATGTCCCTGCTCAGCTTACCAGAATGCAGTGTAATAACTGTTTTTTTCGGAATTCATAAACAGTTTTTTTTAAGTGATGAAAAACCCCAAATATGGGTGTAATTTGCTTGCAACCTCACTCCCAGGCTTCATGTGTCTCCCCGTGTGCTGTGTGTGAGTGTTATAATTTTTGGTACATGTTTTGTTTTGGTGGGTTTTTAGAGTTGCGTGCTTGAACAGTGCTGCGTCGCTGCTTTGCGAGGCTCGCATGTGTGTCAGCGCCGCTGGCTGCAATGAGCGCCTTTGGTGCTCATTGCAGCCTAAGTGCTGCACGGCTGCTTTGCCTCGCTTTGTGATGGCGCTGCTGGCTCGCCTCGCTTTGTGAGGCTCGCAGTTGCGACCGAGGTCGCAACTGCAACTTCGCTTTCCAAGGTCGCAGCCCGCGTTGCCAACATCGCAAACGTTACGAACAGTTGCAAGATCCAAAACTATATATGTGATGCCATTGCCTGCTTAGTGACTATATATTCAACAACACAGTTTTCTTGTTCCTTCTCTAGATAAGATACCGCAGTCAACAACAACAAAATCACAATCAGCCAATTGAAAATGCCTCTATATAAGCACAGGGCATATTTTTTTACAGAAGTTTTTAGTTAGTGAAGACCTTGCTTTTGGATTGAAGTTCACCAACTAAAAACTTCTGTAAAAAACATATGCTATGTGCTTATATAGAGCCCTGTTCAATTGGCCGAATATGTCTACAAATCATGGACAACAGAAAAAAAAAAAGTATTTTAAAATTCTTTAATTTGTCACCATGTTAGTTTCCTCCATGCTTTCTTTAAACGTTGATGTGGGTGTGTTCTCTCCACTCTTGAATAGATAATAAACATTGGTAGAAGAGCGTGCTGATTGGTGGATTTACATAATATTTCAGCACAGGCATCCCACTTATGCTCAATAGAGTCAGCTTGCAAGTATACTAGCTAGCAATCCTTACTCTGTAATTACCCTCTTGTGCTTTGATGATGAAGTAGTACTTTCATGGCAGCTTCCAAGTGCATAGCTGCTAATGTTGATAGCTTGTTACATACTTGCCAAATAAATGAAGTTTTTGCTAATCTGTATTTGGCTTCAATGACAGAGTAAGGTTGATAGGAAAGCCCTCGTCCTCCTGCTACAGGCAGACTAGGATTCCAGCATGGAATCCTCCTTCACACAATCGGTTATCTAAATATAAGGTTTTCTCTAAAAAAAAAAAAATGCTTTTTATGTAATTTTCTTGAGTAGCTGCTGCTGTTTTGTTTCATACTTCTCAAGCATGTGAAGATTTTACTAAATTACAATGGTAACTTCATGTCTGAGTAGAAAATCTCCACTGCACCGATCTACAAACACTGCTATGAACAGACATGGCCACTGCACACAAGCATTGTTTGTTCAGCCTATTTCTTAATAAGCTTGAGGTTTTTCTGTAGTTCTGTTGAACGCATTGTGACTAAGAAATGCCACAACCGCTATTTATTTATGTGCATCAATTACCAGCTGAACTAAAAATTACACACATAAATAAATATATATGGATATAAAAAGTCTACACACCCCTGTTAAAATGTCAGGTTTCTGTGCTGTAAATCATTTCAGAACTTTTTCCACCTTTAATGTGACCTATAACCTGTACAACTCAATTGAAAAACAAACTGAAATATTTTAGGTGAAGGGAAGAAAAACAAAAAAAGAAAAATAATGTGGTTGCATAAGTCTGCACACCCTCTTATAACTGGGGATGTAGCTGTGTTCAGAATTAAGCAATCCCATTCCAAATCGTGTTAAATAGGAGTCAGCATACACCTGCCATCATTTAAAGTGCCTCTGATTAACCCCAAATAAAGTTCAGCTGCTCTAGTTGGTCTTTCCTTAAATTTTCTTAGTCGCATCCCACAGCAAAAGCCATGGTCCACAGAGAGCTTCCAAAGCATCAGAGGGATCTCATTGTTAAAAGTTATCAGTCAGGAGAAAGGTACAAAAGAATTTCCAAGGCATTAGATATACCATGGAACACAGTGACGACAGTCATCATCAAGTGGAGAAAATATGGCACAACAGTGACATTACCAAGAACTGGAGCTCCCTCCAAAATTGATGAAGACAAGAAGAAAACTGGTCTGGGAGGCTACCAAGAGGCCTACAGCAACATTAAAGGAGCTGCAGGAATATCTGGCAAGTACTGGCTGTGTGGTACATGTGACAACAATTTCCCGTATTCTTCATATGTCTTAGCTATGGGGTAGAGTGGCAAGACGAAAGCCTTTTCTTACAAAGAAAAACATCCAAGCCAGGCTACATTTTGCAAAAACACATCTGAAGTCTTCCAAAAGCATGTGGGAAAAGGAGTTATGGTCTGATGACACCAAGGTTGAACTTTTTGGCCACAATTCCAAAAGATATGTTTGGCGAAAAAACAACACTGCACATCGCCAAAAGAACACCATACCCACAGTGAAGCATGGTGGTGGCAACATCATGCTTTAGGGCTTTTTTTCTTCAGCTGGAACTGGGGCCTTAGTTAAGATAAAGGGAATTTATGAACAGTTCCAAATACCAGTCAATATTGGCACAAAACCTTCAGGCTTCTGCTAGAAAGCTGAACATGAAGAGGAACTTCATCTTTCAGCATGACAACGACCCAAAGCATACATCCAAATCAACAAAGGAATGGCTTCACCAGAAGAAGATTGAAGTTTTGGAATGGCCCAGCCAGAGCCCAGACCTGAATCCGATTGAAAATCTGTGGGGTAATCTGAAGAGGGCTGTGCACAGGAGATGCCCTCGCAATCTGACAGATTTGGAGTGTTTTTGCAAAGAAGAGTGGGCAAATCTTGCCAAGTCAAAATGTGCCATGCTGATAGACTCATACCCCAAAAAGACTGAGTGCTGTAATAAAATCAAAAGGTGCTTCAACAAAGTATTAGTTTAAGGGTGTGCATACTTATGCAACCATATTTTATTTTTATATTTTTTCTTCCCTCTACCTAAAAGATTTCAGTTTGTTTTTCAATTGAGTTGTACAGTTTATAGGTCACATTAAAGGTGGAAAAAGTTTTGAAATTATTTATCTTTGTCATCATCATTTTTTTACAGCACAGAAACCTGACATTTTAACAGGGGTGTGTAGACTTTTTATATCCACTGTATATAGATATATTAAAATGTATTTCCCACTCAGAAGTTCAAGAAATACACATTCTAGGAACCTTATTCATTCATTCATACATACATACATACACACATGCACACATCAATCGAGCATAGCATTTGACAGTTGCAGAATAAGATTAACTCATTCACAAATCACATATAATATTTGAGGATATACGGGCCGTTGGTCACGCTTTGCTAGCACTTGATGCCTGCAGCTCATTGCACTGCTCGCCTTACGACCCGTAGGACTTAGGACCAAAACCGGTGCATACACAAAAATCCAACTTTAACGGCTGAACCACGATACAGGAGAGACCGCAAAAAAAAAAAAATATGCCTCAAATTAGCTTGCAACCTCACTCAGTCTCCCTGCGTCGCCCACTGTGCGGTGTGTAAGTTCATTTGAGGCAAGTTGGTAATTTTTTTTACAATCGAAAAATGCCTAAGCGAGGGGAAGAAAATGGCTGACGGCAAAACTAGCAAAACATTTAACGCAAGGCAGTAACACTTTATCCAATTCAGTAACACTTAACCCAAGGCACTAACCTAACCAAACACAGTAACGCTTAAGCGCAAGGCCTATAAACTACACAGGGGGAGAGGCTAGCAATGAGCACCAAAGGCACTCATTGCGAGCCACGCGATGAGCGCCAAAGGCGCTCACTGTGAGGTTTGCGATGAGCGCAGAGGGCCCATAGCCTCACATTGTGTGGCAAACAGCATTGCCAGGCTTACAATTTTACTCCCATAATTTTTGACAGGGCAATTTTCTAGTATACATATAATAGCAATTACAGTGTAATTGTCTTATTTTTTTGTAGTTGTCTTCTTTTTTTAACCGAATAAAGGAAAACTGTGAGCTGCTTTAATAGTATTTATGATAAAATCATGGGCCTGTATAGCCAAGAGACTAACCATAGCAAAAAGACAGCTTAAATTGGGGTAGATAATCATTTTTTCCTCTGCGTTGTCTCACACTGTCTCTCACTGGTTGTAGGATAATATCGCATATATAGTTGTGAGCAGTCGGGTTGTTGCGAACGCTGCAGGCTCGCATAGCGAGCCTGCGGCCCTTGCAAAGCAAGGGCCGCAGTTGCTGGCATTGAGCCCCAAAGGCGCTCCATGCCAGCAACTACGGACCTCGCAAAATTTACGGACTTACGAGAACAAATACGAGAGGCGGGACTTATGAAAAAAATCATTACGACCTTGCAAAAATACAACCTTACCGCCCGAAACCAGTGCACGTGAAAACATTAAAAACACAATAAATACACACAACAAATACATAAAAAGCTTACCTACAGCAAGGGGGGGGGGGCACCCAGGATCTCAAAAACTGAACTTACACCTCAATTTCACTCGAAATACAAGAGTTTAGACACCTGAAAATCCCCTAAGCGAGAGGAAAAAATGGCTGACGAAGAAAACAAGGCTCCAGGACCCTAAACACGCAAAACACCACCAAACACCTACATATTTTCCGAAAAAGACGTACGCCATCCAAGAACAAGGACGCCAAATCAGCCACAGCCGCGTACTACACATTTGGCGCCATTTAACAACACTAACTTACACAATGCGGAAGTACACGGCTACACTAACGGATTTGGCTCGCGCACGCACACTATTTACACTACACACTGCACACATTGCTCACACTTACACAGCAGCTCCACAGTACTGAAAACACACATTGTATGCTGCAGCAACATGAAAACAGATTGCCAGCTCTTTTGAACAATGCTTCCTTCATATATTACTTCAAAATAGGTAAAGTATATTGATGTATTTTATTAATTATTTCATTAGCAAATAAAACTATGCTCATAGCACACAAACAACCAACAACCTCGCAATGAGCGCCGAAGCATCTTGGAACACCAACAAAATTTACCGCCCTTACAATCCTATTGCCGTAATATTTTGACGGGCATGTCGCTAGTTTGTAATAAAGTCTTGTAAGGTAAAAGATTATAACTATATTATGTAGCTTGGTTGTAGGTCCATACGTTGGGTAGATCTTTCAGACTGATGATAAATAAGAGCACTCCCACTTGGACAAGTACTGATAGTTTTAGCATTAATTTAATCTATACCAACTGGGTATGCGGCTTCCCCTTAATCACACACCCACCCTGTGAGATGTAAGGGCCCTAGATAAATATAGGAAAGGACATCCTTTACAGATAATTTGCTTAAATACCTAAAATTCAAACTTAGTTACCTGACAATCATAATAATTATGTCAAGAAACTACAATTATTCATTTATATGTGTACTTTTTATTCATTCAGCAACTGGGACTTTTCTTACATCACTTAATGGATTTAATAAGCACCTGGCAATTTAATAAAATGTGCTGGCTAATTACCTGTTTATACAGCATTGCTCAGTAATGTGATTGCAGTGACGCCCTAGATCCTAGTGTCCAGGTTACTCCATATTGCATCTTTGTCTGGGGCTTTCTACCTACTTGCTACTTAGGCCCTTTTGTAATTCTTAAAGGACCCCACTGCACAGTAAAAGAAAATGTTTGAAAATGTTGAGTATAAGAGTATAATTAAGCAGAAAAAATGTAATACAGCTAGGTTTTTAATTTGAAATAAAGTTTGATTCCTCTCTCGGACCCTGGAAAAGTCCATGGTACATTGGTGGTGTGTGTGTGCATGCGCGCATCCTGCTTCTGAGCAAGTTAGGGTAAGGAATGTGGTGCCAATGTCTATCTTATCCAGTTAACAAACGAAGGCTCTAGACTTCTGCCTGTCACCCCCTGCCCCATCCACCCCTCCTACCCCCCTCTACTCCTCCTACCACAGATAACTACAAAAAAAACTCCAATCCAGCTCTCAGGGTGTGATGGAATGGAGGGGCTAAGTTATGAAGAAAGACTAACCGAATTAAACGTATTTTCTCTAGAAAAAAGGCATCTACGAGGAGATATGATTACCTTATATAAATATACTCCGGGTCAAAATAAGGCTTTGTCAAGTGAGCTTTTTATACAAGAGGTTTTCAACTACCAAGAGGACATCCCTTTGAGGTTAGAAGGAAAAAATATTCCACCTTAAAGAAAGAAAAGGGCTCTTCACAGTAAGGGTAGTTAGTCAGTGGACTTCTTTGAGGAGATCTAAAAATGTTTAACTTTATGGACTAAAAGTCTTTTTTGCATCATCAATTACTATGTAACTTTTCCAGTATGTATGTGTATTTGTAGTTGTCAATGGAGGAAATAGGCAAAAGTTCATAGAGTTTTTTTGGATTTTTTTTTATTTTTTTTTTATATCCGAATAAGCTTAAAATTACACCCCAACCCTTCACTGACCCAGACGCAGGATGCAACTATAGCTGGCCAGAAATATAAATGTCGCACACCACTTTCACTGTTCTATCAGAGATCCCTCCGGGATCCTGCAGAGGCATCAGAATTTACTTGTTTTAAAAAAAAAAAAAAAGTAACTATATGACTTTTCCATTATTAATTATGCTCTTAATCAGACTTAACATTTTCAAACACATATTTTTTTATTATTATGTAGTGGTCCTTTAATGTACTAATCATTGGCAAAAATGTTCCGTTACTGATGGTATTTCCACATTACAGTGCCACTTCCTGCTTCATTCGGTAAAGCTCCTCTGAATTGGTTTTTGTTTTTTAAATTTAGACTTTACACACAGCTGACCCTCGACATCGTCAAGTCTGAAAGTCGCAGATTTAGTTTTATTTTTTATTGTGTCTTCACGCGAGATCTGAGATTTGTTTTCACATTTGAATGTCTAAAAATAACTTCCTTACCTCTGTACATGTCTGTCTGAGAAATCATTGAATATGGTATTTGACACGCTTTGTTGAGCAGAAATTTCTTTGAAACTCAACGCTTTCTCTGTACTCGTCATGCTTGCTGTAGCCAGTATGACTCCATTTACATTGCCCTTCATAGGAACTTGTGGCACTCACCGTGCCTTTTGGAACCAATTAACGATGAGTTCCAAGGTACCACTGTACTGTATATTAAGCTGTACTATATACACTACTGTTTTAGGGCCAATAACTTGCATATGAGCCATTATACTCAGTCGGCTCCCACCTTGTGCTGGCACGCAGCACCATTTATAGAATATCAATCTTTTATTTAATATTCATTTTACATATATTGTGTACTCAATCTTGATTGTTAGCTGCTAGGACTTTGATGCAAGATTTTGTAAGTATAATCTGTAAAGTGTGAATCACAATTTTATTGACATACTTAACCATATTTTTTTTTGTGCATTGTCCCATTTTTTCTTTAAGTACAAATATATGTCTGCTCTGTTTCAGGACCCTGCTGGCATCCACCCATGTCAATCACAACATTTATATTACGGAGGTGAAGACAGGGCGCTGCATCCATTCTCTTGTGGGGCATCGGCGCACTCCCTGGTGTGTGACCTTTCACCCCACTATCCCAGGACTCATTGCATCAGGTTGCCTTGATGGGGAGGTTCGCATATGGGATTTACATGTAAGTCTGGAGCGGTCAAGATTCTGTTAGAACATGGATAGACAGAACCAGGGTTCAAATCGGTGCATTGCTCATTGGAATTACTATTTTCACTTTATTTGCCCAAGACTACATCTAGTTGTAGTCATTTAAACATGGTTTATATTAATTTAAAGGACCCTACTGTAATGTCCTACCAACATTAGCTAGATGTTTTAATTAGACCTATCTCCTTAATGAAATTAATATTCTGTAATTTAAAAAAGCAACAAAGTTCAGACTATGCTGTCAATGGTGGGAGATGGCTTTTTCCAGGAAGGTGCTACTTTTTCAGACACAATGTGTACCACCATCCCAATGATTTCCATTGGCTGTAGACTTGTGTTACAGGGTTCCTTTTAGCAACAGAACTTTTCTGTTGGGGCAGTCAATTTTCATTTGTAAGTTTTCTTAAGACCTTTTAGACCTTTCTCTCATCAAACAAACTAACCCTATCCGGGTAGAGACAAACACTCAGATATTCTAATGTTTGGAAAATAATTTAATATTAAATATTGCTATTATTAAATAACAGTTTTATTAATTGTGAATAGCAAGCTTATTTAGCCCTCTAAGTGTTATCAAATACTTAATATAATTGCATATAAATATAGTTGATAAATGAAAGGTTGTTTTTGTTTTGTGTTTAACTTTCTAAGATGTTTTGCCCATTATTCATAGTAGATGTTAAATAGTGCACTGAAATATCAGACTAGTCTACTTTTTAAGAGAAAAAATGATCATATTGATGACCCATAGTCATTCCTGTAAGCAGAATTGGTTTAGAAATGTAACGTTATTTTAAGATTCTCAAGATTTTGTTGAAGATGTTTCTTTTGCTGAAGCCGGTCATATGATTGAGCTCTTTCTGATATTCTTCACTCTCCCGTTTCTTTCACCTTAGGGCGGCAGTGAGAGCTGGTTTACCGACAGTAACAACGCCATTGCCTCCTTGGCCTTTCACCCCACTGTGCAGCTGCTTCTCATCGCTACAGCCAATGAGATCCACTTTTGGGACTGGAGCCGAAGAGAGCCCTTTGCCGTAGTGAAGACTGCCAGCGAGATGGAGCGTGTGCGGTGAGTTCCCTTCCCGTAAATAAAATGCTTAGGAGGGAAAATTATTTTCACGGATGAAGGAGTCATTTAACAAAAAATTCTCTAGAGAAATTTGGTCAAATTCACAATTTTTTTTTTTAGAGCCCTTGAGACATTTACTAGAGTTATATAATATAGCAATGTATTTTTGCTTTTTTAAAGGGGCATCCTAAAGTAATGATAGGAAAATAAAATAAAAAAAATAAAACTACATTTTGTTCCCTATAAAGGTGTTTTTTGAACATTCGGCCAGACCACTTATTAAGTGTTTAAAGGAAGAGAGGATCTGCTAGAGAAGGCGGTCCTGATGGGAGTCTTTATCTCTGTAATGGCCATTGCAGTTAAATAGACCAATAAAGATATAGGATAGTCTCCTGGGCAAATGTGCTCCCACCTGCTGGAAAATGTATTGAGGGTGCAGAGAAGCAGGTCTGCTGGAGTCTACAATGCTAAAATTCAGCTGTAAATTTAAAAGGTGCATTGAAACTTATTTCTTCAATTCATGATTTCATTGCTAATAACTCCTTAAATAAACCATATTGTATGACCACTACAGTGGCCCTTTTTCATGAGGTGTTTCTGTCAACTTTTGGGATAGTTATAATGGCTAAAAAGTAACCAACTAATGTCACGTCTTTGGAGCACAATATGGTAGATTGATATAAGCTGCATAGGTATTATAGCTCAAACAGGCAGCATTTGGGTGTTATGGTGACATTTAGTTTTATATAAATATCAATGTAATAAAAATATCTTTTAGAAGGTGCTCTCTAAGGACTTGTGTAGTTTAAGATATAACCTTTATTCACTCTATTAAAATTAAATACATATTCCCTTAGAACAAAAAAGCCCACCTATGGAAAAAATTACAATAAATATCTATATAGCCTACTTGCTTATGATAAGTTTATGGCTAAATTCTTAGTACATTCCTTATTGCACTGGTTCAAAACCAATATTTATCTTTAATAGTGTGATATTAAACTGGTATTCTATATTATTTGTATCCCTTAATATGTTTTATTGGTTTTCATAAAGATCTTATTGATAACACTCTGTCAAGATCGTCCTAGATATATAAATAGTGTATATAAAACAATTTCAATAATCTGGCGCACACTTAAAATTGGTCCAGTGTGTTTGTTACATATTGAGCCATCTACTAAAACTTGGGTTCAAGGCAAAATAAAATGGTATGATTACTAGGGAAAAATAATTTATAATTGGGAATTCCCCACACTTCCAAGAGGGCCTACTCTTGACCCAAAATAGTTGGAATCTAAATTGCCTTAATGATCCCCAGAAAATTCCAAGGAGGCTAAGGGAGCTGTTTAAACAGCTGTTGGTAGCTGTTTTAGCCAGTGTAGTGCTCATAAATTGGAGTTTTATTTTATTTAATGCATGGCTAGTATTTAAATACTTATTTGGAGAAAAGAATTTAGTATTTGTTTTAAAATATATACTTGCACTTTTTAGACTTCAGAAGTGGTTGTGAGAGGATCTGCCCAGGTGGCTGCCACGATAGGAATCCTTCCCTGCCGTGGCTATTGCAGGCAAACCTTTCGGGCAGCCTCCTGAGTAGATCCTCCTTCAACCTCAAATATGAAAAAAAAAATTGTATTGCTTTTAGTTGTTAGATACAAATAACTCCACTAACTATGGAGGTTGGGTTTTTGAATCCTGTAGTATTTAAACTGTAGGTTGATTATATGAGACATATGGATATTGTAATTCTTTAAAAAAAAATGTTTAATCCGGATAGATAAAAAAATATTACAAAAAAAAACAACAATTTTAAGGAAATACTTCTAACCACTGCACCATCTCTCTGCATGATAAATAGTATAGAAACCAATAAAGATAAAATATAATCAGTGCGACAGTCTCAGGCTGATCCTCATTATGTTTGCAAAGGGCTACAAGCAGTAACTACATAAAAAATAAATAAATAAATAAATAAAACAAACCATGATTTGTAAACTTTGTTTGATGGTTGTTAGCAGTTCTAGTAACTTCCATGTCCCTTTAACTCTGGTGTTTGTTTGTATAGGCTGTACCCTTTATTAAAATTTATTGCAAAGACATTGTTTGTGGACCATTGTTCATACACTGAGCATAATAGGTATTTTCATTCTCCTTCTCTCGATCTATACATCCTCACTTGGTGCCCTAATAAAATCTTTTGGATTTCAATACGATCTATATACAGATCCCTAGTACGCCCTCATTTGGAATATGGAGTACAATTTTGGGCACCACTTCATAAAAAGGAAATTTTAGAGCTGTAAAAAGTACAGAGAAGGGCAACAAAACTAATAAGGGGAATGGAGGGGCTAAGTTATGAAGAAAGACTAACCAAATTAAACGTATTTTCTCGAAAAAAGGCGTCTACGAGGGGATATGATTACCTTATTTAAATACATCCAGGGTCAATATAAGGCTTTGTCAAGTGATCTTTTTGTAGCAAGAGATTTTCAACTGACAAGAGGACATCTCTTGAGGTTAGAGGACAAAAGATTTCACCTTAAACAAAGAAAAGGGTTCTTCACAGTTAGGGTGGTTAAACTGTGGAATTCTCTACCAAAGGAGGTGGTGACAGCGAATTCAATAGACAACTTCAAAAAGGGGTTAGATATATTTTTGAATAAAGAGGGCATTCAAGGCTATCTTACATAACTAGCGAAGGAATATTGATCCAGGGAGAAATTTGTTCGCCAGTTTCTGGGGTTAGGAAGGAATTTTGCTTTTTTCCCCCCCTTTATAAGACAATTGTCAAAGTTTCAATGTTTTTTTTTTTTTCTGTTTGCCTTCCTCTGGATCAATTAACAATTAATAACAAATAGTCCACATATTAAAAAGATCAAGAGAGATCTAAAAAGGTTGAACTTGATGGACTAACAATCTTTATTCAACCTCAAATACAATGCTATTTTTAATTAATTAACAACAAATTAATTAATAACTAATCCACATATTGCAGATCGGAGGAGATCTTAAAAGGTTGAACTTGATGGACTGAAAGCCTTTTTTCAACCTTAATTACTATATATGCAGATGACACCAAAATCGATCTCCTAAGCAGCAGAACTATCCCCCTCTCATCTAGCTCATGTTGCCAACTGCCTCTCTAGCATATCCTCCTGGATGTCTGCCCATCAACTCAAACTCAGCATGTCAGAGACTGCGCTCCTAATCTTCCCACCCTC
Source organism: Discoglossus pictus (assembly GCA_027410445.1). Lineage (NCBI taxonomy): Eukaryota > Metazoa > Chordata > Amphibia > Anura > Alytidae > Discoglossus > Discoglossus pictus. Next base: position 58,101,709 of record CM050175.1, read on the forward strand.
TACTACAGCTTTCACTCCTCACATTTCTCTCACTGTTAACAATACCATCATCATACTATCACCCAGGCTCATTGTCTTGGGGTTCTACTGGATCCCGCCATCTTTTATTTCTCACATACAAACAATAACAAAATCTTGTCCATTACACCTAAAAAACATCTCCAAAATCCGTCCCTATCTGACCGAAGACACAACTAAAATTCTAATTCACTCTCTCTTCATATCTCACCCCTACTACTGCAACTTTCTCCATGCTGGCCTCCTCATCCCCCATCTCTCCCTACTCCAATCCATAACAAACGCATCCGCTAGACTCATCTACCACTCTCCATTCTCAGTTTCTGCAGCTCCACTCTGTCACTCTCTCCATTGGCTTCCCATAGCCTCCAGAATATGATTTAAAATCATGCCCCTAACGTATAAAGCTCTCAACAACAATGCACCCACTTATATATCTGCTCTTGTCTCAAAATACTCTCCCAACCGCCCATTTCGCTCTAACGACCTTCTTATTTCCTTGTCGCTTATCACCTCCTCTCACTCCCATCTTCAGGACTTTTCTCGTGCTGCCCCAATTCTTTGGAACTCCTTGCCTCACTCCACTAGACTATTCTGTCTCAACCTAACTAAACACTCTTCTATTTATTTAAAAAATTATATCCCCTTCAGCCTTGATGTATAGAACGCATCTTTCACTGCTTTATCTCACCTGTGCCCTTTAGACTGTAATTTTGCGAGTTTAAAATCTTTTTGGTGCTTTAGTGAAAGCACTGTGTGTGATTTGATTTTAAGCTCAATAACGGGACCCTCCACTCTTTTTTGCAATGTTTTAAAAAATGCTTTGATTTGTACTTAACCCCTGTACCTTTGTACAGTTAATCTTCTGAACAGTTTTTTATTTTCATTTTGCGCTATTTAATTACAAAAGCAAAACAATAAACTATTTAAAGTCTCCTTTATACTTTGTGACTGGAGACAAATGTTTCTTCTGTTACACGATCTGGCTCCGTAGGCATTTTATTTTCTATTAATGTTTTAGCACTATTAGTTGATTTTTATTTTTTATCAGTAATCCTGACATAAAAATGACTCTTCGTTTACTTCTAAGAAGCTGCAGAACACAGTTTCTGTAGCCTCTCCCTTTCTCCCTATTCCTTGTCATGAGAGGTGTGATCTTAAGCCATTATCACATTAGTGTGAAGTCTCATGTCTTGTTTGTTTTCTGAAAATGTATCCAACGCTATTTGTCTCCTGCAGATTGGTACGATTCGATCCTCTTGGGCATTATCTTCTAACTGCTATTGTGAATCCCTCTAACCAGCAGGTAAGTTTCATCATAGAAGACACAGAATGTCTCTGAGGTTGGTTTACGAACCCATTTAAAAGTATTGACTATTAAGTGGACGTGGGCGGTTTTCATGTTTTGTGGACATTTCTTGGCATGGAAAGAAATAATTTATATGGGGTGAAAAAAATGACATTAACATAACACACAAGATCTTAGAAGTGTCTTCTCAGCCCTTGCATGATCATTATAATGATCCAGTTTTTATGACTTTAAAAAAGACATTGAAAGTATATATATTTTTTTTGCATTTGACCACAAGTGTTTTTTTTTCTTCTTTTTAATTGATGCTCTTAATGCTGTGCAGTACATAGACAGCTGCAAAGTGTTCCTCCGTTTGAAAGAGGTATGAGGTAGTGCAGACTAAAGATGGTGGGAAACTAGCAGTTTTTAGAGTCTATTTTGCTGAAAAAAGATCAATTTTTATTAAAGCACACTAAATCAAGGATTTATTTATACCGATGATTACTTCTTAAAGAAGGACTATAGTTTAAGGAATATACACGTGTTTGTGAAGTATGTAAAACATTAACATTAGCAGCTGTGTAAGCCATGAGTAAAAACATTTTGAGAGCTGAATCCTAGTGCTTTTTTTAATCTATCAGTGGGGTGAGTGTGGAGGAGAAGCCAACAGGGAGAGGTCAGAGGGATTTGATAGGCAATTGAATCTGTTTAAAACTACCACCACACCTCTTAATCCTCACAGACCGAATAGCAGACTATTTGCATAAGGAAGGGAAAAGAATACACCCCAGGAGTTTTAACCCTCTACTTGAACACACAGCTTCTGCCATTATATCATGGATGCCTTCAGAATCCAGCATAGACATCAAAATGTATTTTTTTCCATTTGAAAACTGGCTTCATGATTATATATTATGCACTTATGCAGACTTAAAGAATTGAAACAAACATATACGTTTCAAAACTAAGTCTTGAAAGCTGGACCATTACATATGATATTACCATTAATGAAGTAAAGTGAGAAGAAGTGTTGGAAAGTGCATTTAAATTTGTTTTATTTTGTTGATGTGCATTCAAAAAGAAAACAGAGCCATTTGGATATGCTGTTACTTCCCAATGGTTTCTCCCAGTTTGCTCCTTCTCTTTATTTGATATATCCAATGACACAAACCTTCCCAAGCTTTTCTTCAACTTCCAATTACTCTTTATTTGTATTGCAATGTTAGGATAGATTTTAGTGAATTTATTTCTTAGAATAATGGAAGAGTTACATTCATTTTTTTTAAAATTTTTTAAACAGAGTGATGAGGAATCAGAGATCCCCCTGGACAGCGCTGAAATTCCCATATACAGGCAGCGCTCCCTGTTACAGACTCAGCCGGTACGCAGGACTCCATTGCTACATAACTTCTTGCACATGCTTTCTTCCCGCTCCTCTGGTACCCAGGCCGGAGAGCAACCTCCCGTACAGGACACTGCCACCCCATCCCCCCCACCGCCCCCTCCTCCTCCTCTACCACCTCCAACGACTGAAAGCAACCAGAGGCTCATCTACACACGAATTAGAGAGCGGACACCCGGTGTAAGTGCGCCCTGTTGTCAAGACCCAAGTATGCTGTGCCTCTGTATTAGATGCTCCAGTGCACGGCTCTCCGCTCCACTCTTTCCACATGCTGAGGCACCTGGAACTCCCTCCACCTCTTCAGGTGTTACTTCCACTTCCTTCTCTCCAGTGCAGACAGAACCTCCACATTCATCAGAGAGGCAACAACACCAGTCATCCGCTCAGCATGATCATGGGCTTTTAAGCCGCCCCTCTGCCTTCAGCAGTGTGCACAGCAGCACAGCTGGCAACACCCTACGCAATCTGAGCCTTGGACCCACACGCCGCTCCCTGACCGCTCAGCCATCCCGCTACCAGCAACCTTCTGCGGATTTAGGTGGCTCTGAATGGACTCGCACAGTGTTGAACATAGGGACCCGGTCTGAGATGGAACCCATGCCCCCTCCCCGGACAAGCGCCTCCTCTGTCAGCCTTTTGTCAGTCCTACGTCAGCAGGAAGGCGAGGCTTCTTCCTCGGTTTACACATCTGCTACAGAGGGGCGTGGGTTCTCCAATACTGACCCAGAGAGTTCAGGATCCCAACCTCCGGTCCATCCCACTGCTGCTAGAACAGATCTGCAGTGTGACTTAAGGCGCTTTTTCCTTGAGTATGATAGGCTTCATGAGCTGGAGCCAGGGGCACAGGGTACATCTCAAGGCCAGGCTCACGAGATGCTTAACAATAACCTGGAACCTGAGCAGCCTGGCACCTCTCACCAGGCCAGCCATGGTCACAGTGGTGAAAGCAGCGCCAACCAGCCCCGTGGGCACATGAACCGCTGCAGAGCCTGTCACAACTTGCTGACTTTCAACAATGACACCTTGCGCTGGGAAAGAACCCCACCAGCTTACCCAGAGGCTGCAGGAACCTCTTCCTGGCAGCCACCTCCCCCTATTCCACCTCCTAGCTCCTTCCAGGCTGGTCTGGTTGCAAGCAACGAGGATCAGCCTGTAGCAGCTGGAAATGAAAGAACAGAGGTAGGAAGCATAGCAAGCGGCAGCAGTAGGTTGGAAACAGCAAGTTCTGTGACTACACAGGAAGAGAGGACAGTGGGAGTGGTGTATAACCCAGAGACTGGACACTGGGAAAGGGTTTATAGCCAGCCAGCTTCTGTAAGCCGAGCTCCGAATGTATCCCAAGAGGCCTTACAGCAGGACCTGCCGGAGGAGAGCACGGAGGAGGACTCTCTGAGGAGGTAAGGACAAGTTCGCTTGTTAATGCGCACTTGAAAAGCTGGAGTTCATTGGGGGTTAAAAAAAAAAAAAAAAGGAGTAGGAATGTGAAATAAGTGAGCTTGAAAGTTACTTTTTTTAAACTTAAATTAAATGAAAAAGCTATACCACTCTGCTAATGACTTTCTCTCATCATTCTTTCTCACAGTACTGGGGTGATAAACATGGCTGGCTGATGCAGAACCGAATAAGATGTTAACACTTAAACGGCTCTGTGATTATTCTTGTTTATCTAACTGGCCTTGCTCTTGTTTATTACCATCTTTGTGAGGGCATTAATAATGTCATTAGGAGAATGGAAGGACTTTTCCTCTCATGCTCAAAAAAGCCAACTATCAATCTTTGTTATCAAACACTTCCACATTCTTTAAATAATAAATTGCACTTATATTTATATCTGTAGCTTTTGCTAACTCCATTTGGTAACACATTTCGACCATAGATGAGTCATAATCTCACTGTACTGCTTTATAAGCATTTGTTATCACTGCTTGTATTCCAAGATTAAAATGCAGAGTCAAAGTTACATATATGTTATAATTTATAAATGTAGGTCATAATAAGTATTTTATAAATTTTATATATATATATATATATATTTTAAAACCTACAAATACAGATAACTTGGTAATCAGAGCTAATTACCAATAATTACTGATAATTCCATGGAGCTCTGAATCTAATTTTCATTTTCAGTGTAAATAACTTGCATAGCAATATACTGGGCATGCTCAGACCCCAGGTGGCATTCCCTCTTGTTTTTCACATGAGTAGACTCAGTAATTATTGGTAACAATCTCTCATTCAGAAAATATCAGGTTTGGTTAAGTTGATCGTAAAGACTGACTGACAGCTAAAACTCACAAACTTCAATGTTAATTGTAGAAGAATAGAATTGTTTTTAATAAAATTCACTTGTCAAACTACTTATCACATATATAGTTGTGAGCATACGAGCCGTTGCTCACGCTCGCGTAGCGAGACACGGCCCTCGCAAAGCGAGGGCCGTAGTTCCTTGCCAGCAACTGCGACCCTCGCAAACTTTACGTCGTACGAGACACGTTACTACCCACGGATATCAAAACGCTAAAAACACAATAAATACACACAACACATACATAAAAAGCTTACCTACAGCAAGAGGAAGCATCCAGGACCTCAAAAAATGAAGTTACACCTTAATTTAACTCAAAATAAAAGAGTTTAGACACTAAAAAATTCTCTAAGCGAGAGAAAAAATGGCCGCCGAACAAAACGAAAACAAGGCTACAGCACTCTAAACACGCAAAACACCACAAAACACCTACGGATATTCCGCTACAGACGTATACCACACATTAGCCGCCATTTTAGAACAATGCGGAGGTACACAGCTACGCTAACGGTTTGGTCTCGCGCACGCACACTATTACACTGCACACATTCATCACGCTTACACAGCAGCTCCACACCACTAATGCTGCAGCAACATCAAAACACATTGCCAGCTCTTCAACACAATGCTTCCTGCATATATTACTTCAAAATAGGTAAAGTATATTAATTTATTAATGTATTATTATACACCAAACAGCATTAGCTCACTTACAATTTCATTGCCGTCATTTTTTGACGGGCAATTTGCTAGTTAACTATAATAATCAGTTATTCCATATTTATAACCTCTGCTTTGTCATTTTAAAATTCTTCTTCTGATTCTGCCCCAATCCTACCACAAGAGGGTGCTGCTTGGTAACCTTTAAGGAATAGCTTTATTCAACACAATGCACAAATATATTATGGTGGATAGAACAGTGATTAAAAATGATACATCAACTGTAAATAGAGCAGAGAAAGCCATTTTGGGCTCACATGCATGTCAAAAGATAGGAAACTAATTTTCTCACAGAATGACTCCAGTATTTCTTCCATTCCTTCTGAGGATTCTGCATAGTGGCATGCACAGCATATACCATGGTTTAGAACATGGATCCCATCAGATATATAGTACTGTACTTGTACAGTACGGTTTATTTAAACATTTGCAATGGGCAATAAATATGGTGCCAGTCAACTCCAGTAGTCTGACTAACCACAGGAAATGAACAGGACAAAAACAGCAGGAGGTGAAGACTGTGCAAACAGAGACTCAGTGTAGGAACAAGTGCTTCTCAAGACTCATGCTGCTTCTAAAAATGGATCATTATTCTACTCTAAAAAGAGCTAAAGCAGACCCAAAGTGCCTGAGAAATCGCCATAACAGAACTCATCAGTACAGAAATATTAAGTGCGCTTTGAAAGCTGTTTAAAAAGCTATTATTAGAAAATGACAGGTACACTGTGAACCTGTTTATTGCCACAATGGTTCTCACTACAATGAAGGTCTTCTGTGGATGAATAATAAGGAAATGCATGTGACCAGTTCTTGGCAGTGACACAAAGCTAATCGTAAAGAACACTTGTGAATGTCAGGGCCTCACCGTGTAGAATCACTGTCTGTATGAACACACGGTTGAGTGCATTGGGATGTGTGCCAAAGCACAGAGAAAATGAGAAACTCTGCACACAAGGCAGGATGGAGGTGCTAGCATAATTATCTCTTTTCAGGTTAATGACTCGGTTAATATTGACTTAATGAACTTCGCATATCTGACTGAAGTTTCCTGTTGTGTGTGAAGGTTGGAGCAGCTTGTCTGGGAAGTCTAAGCTTGCTGTACTCAATGAAAAGTCTACCTGGATGTGTAGTGTGGTGTATTCAGAGAAGTATGTCTAGTTGTGTGTGTGAGCTTGGTGAACTTGCAGAGAATCCTGTTGGGTGTGTGAGCTTGCAGAGAATCCTGTTGGGTGTGTGAGCTTGCAGAGAATCCTGTTGGGTGTGTGAGCTTGCAGAGAATCCTGTTGGGTGTGTGAGCTTGCAGAGAATCCTGTTGGGTGTGTGAGCTTGCAGAGAATCCTGTTGGGTGTGTGAGCTTGCAGAGAATCCTGTTGGGTGTGTGAGCTTGCAGAGAATCCTGTTGGGTGTGTGAGCTTGCAGAGAATCCTGTTGGGTGTGTGAGCTTGCAGAGAATCCTGTTGGGTGTGTGAGCTTGGTGAACTTGCAGGGGAACCTGTTGGGTGTGTGATCTTGGTGAACTTGCAGGGAATCCTGTTGGGTGCGTGAGCATGGTGAACTTGCTGGTAAGCTAGTCTGAAAGTGTAAGATTTCTTTTCTCACAGAGAGATGGGGGTTCAATGTCTGAACTATGTGTGTAGCATAAAAACGTACATATAATGGCAAATGAAGACCATAATGTCCAAGCTTTTCTGCTCATTCTATTTACCTAAAAAGCTAGACTTGAGGTAACTGTAGGACAGCCTATTGCTTATTCCAGGCAGGTCACACAGAGTTTTGTCTTTTAGGCCATGCACCTTTTTTGGTTGCCATTTTTAGCGAGTTTTGCATATTCCCAAAGAAATATTGAGTTGTGCAAGAGCTTAGCATTGTTAGAGAGAAATCTTCCTATATATGTATGCATGCTTCATACAGTTATGGGGATAGGTGACTGTTTTCATAATTGATATTGACAGTGCAGTGGTTGGCTAATGTTTGTTTGGTATAGACCAGTGGTGGGCAACCTGGTCCTATGAGAGCTTTCAGCAGTCCATGATTTGTGTATCCCCCTGTGTTGTGTTTCTCTTTGAGTAACCATTTCTTTCTGATTGTTCATCTGATCCCAATCTGAGAGAAATTGAAATCCTGGACTATGGCCTCCCTTATCGGACCATGGCCTCCCTTATCGGACCATGGCCTCCCTTATCGCACCATGGCCTCCCTTATCGCACCATGGCCTCCCTTATCGCACCCTGGCCTCCCTTATCGCACCCTGGCCTCCCTTATCGCACCCTGGCCTCCCTTATCGCACCCTGGCCTCCCTTATCGCACCCTGGCCTCCCTTATCGCACCCTGGCCTCCCTTATCGCACCCTGGCCTCCCTTATCGCACCCTGGCCTCCCTTATCGCACCCTGGCCTCCCTTATCGCACCCTGGCCTCCCTTATCGCACCCTGGCCTCCCTTATCGCACCCTGGCCTCCCTTATCGCACCCTGGCCTCCCTTATCGCACCCTGGCCTCCCTTATCGCACCCTGGCCTCCCTTATCGCACCCTGGCCTCCCTTATCGCACCCTGGCCTCCCTTATCGCACCCTGGCCTCCCTTATCGCACCCTGGCCTCCCTTATCGCACCCTGGCCTCCCTTATCGCACCCTGGCCTCCCTTATCGCACCCTGGCCTCCCTTATCGCACCCTGGCCTCCCTTATCGCACCCTGGCCTCCCTTATCGCACCCTGGCCTCCCTTATCGCACCCTGGCCTCCCTTATCGCACCCTGGCCTCCCTTATCGCACCCTGGCCTCCCTTATCGCACCCTGGCCTCCCTTATCGCACCCTGGCCTCCCTTATCGCACCCTGGCCTCCCTTATCGCACCCTGGCCTCCCTTATCGCACCCTGGCCTCCCTTATCGCACCCTGGCCTCCCTTATCGCACCCTGGCCTCCCTTATCGCACCCTGGCCTCCCTTATCGCACCCTGGCCTCCCTTATCGCACCCTGGCCTCCCTTATCGCACCCTGGCCTCCCTTATCGCACCCTGGCCTCCCTTATCGCACCCTGGCCTCCCTTATCGCACCCTGGCCTCCCTTATCGCACCCTGGCCTCCCTTATCGCACCCTGGCCTCCCTTATCGCACCCTGGCCTCCCTTATCGCACCCTGGCCTCCCTTATCGCACCCTGGCCTCCCTTATCGCACCCTGGCCTCCCTTATCGCACCCTGGCCTCCCTTATCGCACCCTGGCCTCCCTTATCGCACCCTGGCCTCCCTTATCGCACCCTGGCCTCCCTTATCGCACCCTGGCCTCCCTTATCGCACCCTGGCCTCCCTTATCGCACCCTGGCCTCCCTTATCGCACCCTGGCCTCCCTTATCGCACCCTGGCCTCCCTTACCGCACCATGGCCTCCCTTACCGCACCATGGCCTCCCTTACCGCACCATGGCCTCCCTTACCGCACCATGTTGCCCACCACTAATTTAAACACAATGATGGCTTCTGTTTTTTAAAAGAAGACTTCTTGTGTGTTTATGGTATAGTCATAAAGAAGGATGCGTATATATGTCCATGGTGCCGTAAACATTTTGTTACTAAGATTAACTGATCTCTTAAACATGCCAATGTCATTAGTAGACATTTATCCTACTAGGCTCCCTTAAAGGATCAGTGTAATATACTGACAAGAGCTACATGTTTTAAACATTGATCTGTAAAAAAATATTTTTTCCAACATGAACTTCTAAACCTGTCTCCACCCTTATGTTGTTATCTAAGTTTGGAAAAAACACCGACTTTAAGGCAGTCCTAAATCGTCAGACACAAACTTGTGTCTTGACAGGAGTAGAGCCTATTCAGTGGCTGGAAACTTGGTTAAATTAGCAAGGTCACAAGCTTGTGTCTGACCATTTATGACTCACCCATCCCATGATGACCTTAAGAAGTATAGACAAGCAATTCAACTAAAAGTTTAAGATTGAATTTTGCTATTTTAAATTATTAATTATGCGATTTAATAAAGATCTGGGGTGGGGTGGGGGGGGGGGGCACTTCCTAATGGCAGTTTGGTCCCCCCGCAATACTTCATTAATTGCGGGATCATTGAAAAATAATAGTTAATTGTTTAAGTGCACAGTAAAAGTTTGAGAGGTTGTTTTTTTTTTTTACCTTCTCAAGTTCTTTAGAAAACTAATAAATTGCTCCATTAAACATGTCCGTGCCATTCGTACACCTTGGTCGCTGCAAGGACTGAGAGTAGGACTCTTGAGCTAGTTATTTTCAGGCTGCTAGCTGTGTGAGCCCTGCAGTTGTACGTACGCCTCAGCCTGGCCGAGATGGGTTTCCCTATTCCAGTCGTCTCCAGATGGAGCTGTGTTTGCCAGTGAGCATCCTCTGTACAGGCAGGTGCTGCCCTCATTTTGCTGTGGATGCTCTGCGAGGGGGGAAGAGTTATAAATAGAAGTTTGTGGGGGGGGGGGCCATCTCTTGCCCTGCATTCCTAGGAGTGATTATTCCTTTAACCCAGTAACTGCTAGCAAGGGAGGTAAGGAGCAGGTTATGATGAGTGCTGTCCTGACCCTCTTGGGTATAAATCTAGTTTGGTTATCCATATTTTATAACCTTAGCCTGAAAGAGTGTCTTTCTCAAAGCTTACTCTTAAACAAAATAGTTGGGTTCTTAATTATGATGGCCATTGTAGCTAAGAATTGTCTTTATTAAATTGTAGCAGTCAACAAAAAAGAAAAGGCAAATAGACTCACTACTGTAAAACCTTATCCTACCAAGGTATGATTAATAAAACATAGCTTAGCATGGAATGTGCTGTAAGTTGGAGGACAAATTTGTGGTGCTGGCTCTCCGTAAATTTCAGCACTTGGTGGAATCTGTTTGTGGAATCTAACTACGACATACATATAGACAAGCTAAGTGTTTTCTTTATGGGGCAGTTCTGAATGCCCTGCCTATGTGGATTATGTCAGACAAATAGAGGAACACTCACATTGTGACCTAGGCACGTGATGACATAGCTGTTAGAGTTTCAGCTTAACATGAGTTGCTCATATATTGAAGACTATTGGGTAAAGGCCTCTGCGTATTAGGTTTGCTGAAGAACACTGAAGCAAGAAAGTAACTATCGCAGCTTAGAACTCCGCTGCAGTCAGATTGGCTCTTTAGCTAGCTCTTGAATTTTTGTACCAATCCGCTTACACAGCCATTTTAGTGACAAAATTCCCTTTTAAAATGGCATCTTCCAATCTGCAAAAGCATGGAGGAGTAACTATGCAAAGTTATGGAACTTGCCTAGTTTGCTAGATAGTTAATTGTATTGAAGAGTTATATTTTATATAAAAGAAACTTAATTTTAGGTTAAACTTGCCTTTTAAAATCAATTCGGTGTCAAATAGCAAATGAATCTGATTTATCTAAGGTAGATTAATTATCCTGAATACTGCAATGACCAAGGCAAACTAATGGTAGTGACCTATTTAATTGGTCCAAAGAGTACTAAATGCAGTGACACCTTTAAGTTGTCACACCCTAAGATAAATATACTACTTACATTCATGTCTAGCAGCTCCAGATAACCTTATAATATAGTAAAAGTAATTGTGTTTCACTAGAGATTTTCTTTTTAAAACAATTACAGGACAATCATGAAGCTATTAATAACATTTCCATTCAAACTAGAAAAAGCGATTTACACGGTTGTGCCAGTATTGCTATAAACTGATACAATTATACAAGTTAAGTTTTCTGTCTATTATTATTATTATTATTATTATTATTATTATTATTATTATTATTATTATTATTATTATTATTATAGTACAAGGGCTTAACAAAATCTCATTTAGAGCCAAGGAGCCACAGCTCCTAAAAAAAAAAAAAATATATATATATATATATATATATATATATTCCATTAAAAAATGTTTTCCTGACTCCTAAGTTGATAAATTTGTCTACCCCTGTTGTTCTACATCTCAACATCAGGGATGTGTTTGGGGTTTATGTTAATCTAGGCCCATTCAGATTTGCCAGTCATGCCCCAGTTACTCCTCCTCCTTTCCCTTTCTTGATTTTCCACACATCTATACATACATTCATAACTTTGTGCATTTGTGTATATACAGTAATACCCTTCCTTAAAGATGTGTACATCTGAATAATGCTTAAATGCAATTTATTAAAGGACCACTGTATGCCAACATTTTTTAGAATTGAGCATGTTATTAAACTCATTTTTTTTATTGCATTCTATGTAAAGTATGGGTGTATGTGTGTTCCTGTTCCTCCTGTAAGGGAGCCCAGAAGGATTTCAGTTCACCTCCTAGGGGGTCTCGGTAGCAAAGGAGGACAAGCATTGCTTGATCAGAGCTGCTAGTGGAGTAACAGGGAATAATAATACAACATTTTAAAAATAAGTCGTATTGTATGCCCAATTCCGATTCTTTGGCATATTTCCTATTATTATTATCATTTATTTGTAACGCACCAACATATTCCGTAGCGCTATACATAAGTTAAGTTACAGGCAATAACAAGTTAAAGATTCACACATTGCGATGAATGGAGGGCCACAGGGGTATCATGATTAAAAATAAATAGCCTTTCATACAGTGTCCTTTAATTTATATATCTATGCACCAAACATGTATAATATTTTAAGTACAATTTACAATATATTCCTGTGCATAGGCTCAAGTTATTCCATAGCAATGCATTGACAACTTAAGGCGGGCTGCTGCTCCTTAAGTTGTGCTGCCCCAGGCCTGGGCTTGTGAGCCTACCCAGAAATACACAAATTATGATTTCACTGAGAAAATTGAAATTTAATTTAAAATTGATAAATTGCATTAGGAGCCAAGTAGTAGAATTTAGGGAGCTTAGGTGTTTGAATACCAATGTGGCAAAGTAATTTGGGAATTGCTATAACCTTTATTTTCTGTGAGTTTCTTGTTGTTTCAGTTCTAGCCATGTAACAGATTCCAACCCCCACTGACATCTTTGTTCCAATGCCAATTCAGAGTGAATATGTTGGGGATGAACTTGCAACATAAGATTCACCTTCCATAGTCTCCCTGCCTTCGTCATTGTTGGGATCTCATTCCCTCTATCTGTTTTCTTGCCTGCCCTTCCTCTATTCCATCTTTATTTGACCCTGTCTGCTTTATGTTTATCTAACTCAATTTCAGTTTTCTATTGCACACACTCGCTATATCTCTTTCTGTCTCTTTCATCCATGCCTCTGCCCTCTCCTGTTTCTCTGTTTTTATCGCTCTCTCCTCTCTCTCTTCCCCTTTATCTGTCCGTTCTCAAAAGAAGCTTAGCTCCTGGCTCCATGCGGTTCGAGGCAAGTTGCAGTTTTCCTGCGGTGGTGTTTTAAACCTGCTGTCACAGATAACTTTAGCAGCGTTAAACACAATTCAGCATCTTTCGCTGCCCTCAATTCCCATTCTTTCTCTCTTAAGAATGGTAGCCTGCATTTCTCGTCCCTTTCAGAGCCGGGGGGAGCGGCACAGAACGCAGACAAGTCCTGCCAGTGCCGCTTCTTCTGCTCTATTGTTCGTCCTAATAGGATATGTAAATTCCAATCTGGGGGAAAATGGAACATTTTAATGAAACGACAAGTACAAAAGCATTAATAAATCAAAAGGAAAATCCCTGAGCTTGTGAATCATCGGCTGGATTTCAGAGTTTTTGAAGACAAGTGTTTGAGATTCTATACGCTTTCAGTCTCCGAGCTTTTCAACTAGCTGTACATTTCTTTCTTTCCAAAGTGGCGATATCTTCAGTGAATTGCGGGGTAGCATTTCTTGGATTTGCACAGCAGGGATCAGTAACCTATGGCTCTAAAGCCAAAGGTAGCTCAGTACAGTTCAATATCTGGCTCTTCTTTCCAGGCCAAATGTCTCCACATTAATTAGCTGTGAATTCAAATGAGTATTAGTTTGCTTCATTGACTAATTAAGGATCAGTAGGCTTTTTTTGATCATGTGTCACTTCTATATGAGTACCTAAATTATTCAGATGTTTTATAACTTGCTCTAAGATGTAGTTGGGCTCATCGGGAAGTTTGTTACATAGTAATTGAGGTTGAACAAGATTTTTAGTCCATCAAGTTCGACCTTTTTAGATCTCATTTGATCTTTGTAATATGTCTATTAATGATCCAGTGGAAGGCAAACAGAAAAAAAACTATTGAAACATTGCCAATTATCTCATAAAAATGATATAATAACACTTCTGACCCCAGATACTGGCAATCGGACTCCTCCCTGGATCAGTACTCCTTCTCTAGTTATCCAGGATAACCCTTAATGTCACTTTTATTCAAAAATATATCCAATCCCTTTTTAAAGTTGTCAATTGAATCTGCTTTGACACAAATTAATATTTGCAGCTATGCAAGTTGTGGACATGAGAGCATTTTAGGTGAAACATTTATTTTATCAGACATTGTTGCCCCCGAAGTATCACATGATTGCGTCGTCAACATTTGGTGCTTGTGTAATGCTAATTTGTATTAATTATTGAGTGTAAAGAGGCTGAAGGAGGCGGTTTTGTTGATCTGATTTCAAGCCTAACTTGCCCTGTTCTATAATTGCTCACTCTCAACCTTGTAAAGGAAGTATGACTATAATGGCAGCTTCCACACACTAGCAGAGTTACTAACATGAAGTTGTTCTCTGCAAATTATTTTTATACCCATGGCAGAGCTGCTAATATTCCAGATTTGTTGCACACCTAAAATGTGAAGATTTTTTGCGGACCACAAATCTACATGCAGTATGGGTATACCTACTGCACATAAGAAGACCTGTAAATCTGTGATATACCAAGATAAGGTAATAGGATAGATGAGTGTAACATTTATTTTTATATTAAAGCACCATCTAAGCATCACGCTTGGGTAGTATGAGAAATCTCCTGTAACGGAGGGTAAAAATGAGCATGGACAAAAGGGAGATGGTCTATATATAAGCTGGTAGAAGGAATTTCAGGGTTGAGAAAACACACACACACGAGAGACGCAAAGTGAGTGAAAAAAAGAGTGAAACGCTGGTGGTGGCAAAAATTGAGCAACAAAAACACCAGGAAAATGAAAGGGGTGTTAAAAATAGGGCTAAATATAATTGAGAGTGTAATAGAAAAAAAAAATAATAATAATTATATATATATATATATATATATATATATATATAATATATATATATATATATTTCTTTAGTATGTGCTGGAGGATTGCCCTTTGGGGAGTTGCACTTCTATTTAATTTGAGGACACATAACCCTGCAGCATAAGGTAGAGCCGTTAAAATGAAATAGTAAAGTAAAACCTTTTTTGAAGTTCATTTCACAGTGAATTTTTAATGCTTCAATGCAATGCTGTATCCAAGCATTAACAGCCTTATTAAATTGCGATTTGGCCAATTGAATAGGTTCTATATAAGCACAGAGCATATTTTTTTCACAGAAGTTTTTAGTTGGTGAAGAACTTGCTTTTGGATAGAAGATCACTAACTAAAAACTTCTGTAAAAAAAAAATACATTTTTGACTGCAGGGAACCGCGTTTATAAAAGGTCAATGCTGTGATCTCCACAACCTGGGAGTTTAGGAAGTTTCACGCAGCCATTTGTTTTTCAGTGGACGGTTTAATATAGATCAGCATTGGTTAAGTCCATGAACCTTTAAAGGTATATCTACATTTCACTGTTTTTCCCTCTCTCTAATCAAACTCCTGCTGCTTATATCAGACACCTGCAATACACGGAGTCATTCTATCCACATACAGATTATTTTATTTAAAAATAAAACTTGTTTTCCACACCCCCATAGCTGCTTACATAGGTACAGTGAACCTCCCAATAGAAACACTGCATTTGGGTACAGATTTTAACCCTTTACAAACTCTCAAGCCAGCAGCAGGTCAATGCAGAAATCTGGACATCAGTGTCTGACCCCTCTTACTTCCTTATTCTATGGGGATACTACACATCCCATGATTCCTTTCTGCACAAACTGTCATCGTTGATTTACATTTAATTAAAATGTATTGGCTGCCTGTGATTGGCCAAAACAAATTATGAATTTTATACTAATTTTCAGGTGTGTCAATTTACAAAAGCTGCTGCTGAGTTTGTGAATGTTTATTTTTGCTATTTGTTCATGCAAAAAAATGGTTGATTACATTACGGTTTCTTCTTTATCAGATGCATTCATAATCCTGGAAACTTAGATATGCCTTCAAGTCTTGCTCTAAAGGATTTCACTTAATAGAGCCTTGTTGGATCTGTGCAGGAATCAGTCTTCCATAATGCATGTACTGTGGACAAGTAGCAGAATGGTGCCTAGAAATGATGAATAGCTGGGTACCAGTTGAGCCAGGTAGAGGTGCCAATATCACTCCTCCTATTCTGGGCATTTATGCTTTATTTGCTCTTTATTTTTGTTTACATTTGTGAAAAGAGCCAATCAAAATGTTGGCTTGAGCAAAAGCCCTAACATATCTTGGCAAAATCACCAAGCCTGTTTTTAGTCTTCATATTGTCACTTGCCCACAGAATAATGCCAGCCACTTTCAACAATTCAGCTTTCCAGCCTCTCTCCACTCCCCCTCACTCTCCCTCTCGTCGTCCTCCCTTTCTATTATCCTCCCTCCCCACATCTCTCTACATCTGCTCCCGGCACCAAGGCTTCTCCGTTTTTAATGGAATTAGGAGCTTGGCGCTTGGGTGAAACACGCCAGCTCTGATAATCACAGAGCATGGGCAATGGGTCAACACTGATCACAGTACCAATCATGATGTTGTTACCACTTGCTTTTTTTAACCCACTCTCTGATATGGTGTTCTCAAATGTATTCCAGTAAGAATCCTAAATACAAATCAGTTGAAAGCCAATAAGACCAAGACTATACTTGTGGTCTTATATGCAAGGCACCCTGTACAAATGGATTACCTATTTGTCTGCACCCTGGGAGGAGGTTCTCTGAACCTACTACTATTTCGGTATAGTGCTTACTCCTATCATTTCAAAAAAATTCCAACACCATTCAGATCATGGAGCTTTTTGTTGCCACTGGTTTAAAATCTTATCTTTTTAATAACTACACTACAATATAGCCTCAAATGTATTGCTTTTGATATGCAATAATGCTTCTATATAGCATACCATTTTATTTTCTGTTGATTAAGATAGGAGAGACTTTGTATGTAGCGTAAAATTCTATTTGTACAGTAGAGATGTGGCAACTAAAACTGCCAGAGCCTTCTGCATACTAATATAAACCAGCTCAGAAGAGATAATGAAACCCACCGTAAATAATAAATGCATATGAAAGGTAAATATGTAAAGGTTGTATTTTATTTTGTTGTTTTTTTCGTTGTGAAAAGTGCTCAGGCGCTTTTACATCATTTTCATACATCATTACAACAATAGTCTCACAGATGGTCTATAAACCCCCACAAATAATGTAACTGGGCATCAGCCTGCCACTAGGGGTCACCCATGAGTTAATATAAAACGGCTAAAGAGTGTCTTGTGTTCCGTTGATCCTGGGTAAAGAAAGCATTTATAGTAAATATTTATTTAAAAATAAATAATCCTCCCCATTAATACACTTACTTTTTGGCAGAAGGTGATCCTTAGAGAATGCGCCTTATGGCTGTTTCTGTGTCACTAAAATTAAACTGTATGCCTGATTTGACAGTGATAGATTAATAATTATAATAGCCGATTATTACCAAATTCCCATCTTGTCTGCACATTCTGTGTGCATAAACACTTGGAATGGTTAAATCACAAATTAGTTTTTTGCATATAGATCACATTCCTAATTTACTGGAAAGTATTAAAAATGTATTACTTCCTTTGATATATTTTAAGGAGTCTTAACGTTCCTCTTCTGGATTGCTCCCTTGTCATGGTGACGGGGCTTGTGCAGCTCAGTGAAGCTGTGAGCTATACTATATAGGGTCACCCAAGATGTATGACTCCCTGTGACCGTATGGAAACTACACGGCAGGAACCTCTGTCTGTGTATCTGGTTGAGCTTATCCATAAGGTTTTCATAACAAAGATACCTGAGTGTGTTGCCAGTTTCTTCTCTAGTGGACTGTGATTTGTCTGACTTCTATGACCTGTCCATCTTGGGTGACCGTACATGGTTTAGCTCACAGCTTCATAGAAGTACACAAGTCCCTTCACCACAACAAGCTACCGATCCAGAAGGGGTACTGTGTAGGGTCACCCAAGATCGGTAGGTCATAGCGGAGCGGTCAGACAGATAGCAGTCCACTGGAGAAGGAACTGGCAACTGACTCCAGTATCTTTGCCAAGAAAATCTTATAGATAAGCATAACCAGACACGCAATCCTAGATGTCCCCAGTGTGCTGTGGTTCATAGGGTCAAGTAGAGATGGACAGGATTGAACAACAACAATGTACCAACCTTCTGTCCTCCAAGCTATACATACTGAAGTCATGAAATATTGAATGAATACTAATTCTCACCAGCAAGTCCTGAGGCCAGTGCCTCGAGACCTTCCCTTACTCAGGGAGAAAGCCTGATTAGTAGAGAATAACACTTTTTAAATGTTTCACTCAAGTTTCTTACAAGTTAAAATGTGACCCTTATAGAATATCTACCGTATATACTTGAGTATAAGCTGACCAGAGTATAAGCCGAGGCACCTATTTTACCACAAAATACTGGGTAAAATGAGTGACTCGAGTATAAGCCAAGGGTGGGAAATGTGCTGCCCCTGTGTCCCCCATCTCTCTCCTGTGTCTCTGTGTCTCTTCACATGCGCGCCACGTCATTAGCATATACTGGGTGCCGACACCCGGTATATGCTAATGACGTGGCACGTATGTGACGTCACATGCGCGCCGTGTCAAGGAGCGGAGGCCGGAGCAGAAGCAGGTAAGTGAGGGGGAGGTATTTAGGGGGGTTTAAGATGAGGAGGGGGGGGAGAGTTTAGGATGAGGAGGGGGGGAGAGTTTAGGATGAGGAGGGGGGGAGAGTTTAGGATGAGGAGGGGGGGAGAGTTTAGGATGAGGAGGGGGGGAGAGTTTAGGATGAGGAGGGGTGGGAGAGTTTAGGATGAGATGGGGTGGGAGAGTTTAGGATGAGATGGGGTGGGAGAGTTTAGGATGAGATGGGGGGGGGAGAGTTTAGGATGAGATGGGGGGGGGAGAGTTTAGGATGAGGAGGGGGGGAGAGTTTAGGATGAGGAGGGGGGGAGAGTTTAGGATGGGGGGGGGAGAGAGTTTAGGATGAGGACGGGGGCGGGAGAGAGTTTAGGATGAGGAGGGGGGGAATTTAGGATGAGGAGAGGGGAGGGTTAGACACAGGGGGGGGAGGGGGGGGTAGAGTGACTCGAGTATAAGCCGAGGGGGCCCTTTTTAGCCTTAAAAAAAGGGCTGAAAAACTCTGCTTATACTAGAGTATATACGGTATGTAAAAGTTGTGAAACTTCCCTAGTTGCAACTTACTACCCATGTTTGGGGAGAGCAGAAGCTGGCATTTTAACTTTTTTAAAATGTATTTATATTTGTCACTGACATTTAGAATTCTGAACAAATCGGGCAACCGTGCAAGAGCCAGCTCAAAAGCCAGTCAAACTGCCATTGAGTCTGTGAGTTACATTTTTATTTCTGTTTTCTTCAGCAGTGCAAATTCCCTGACATAGAGGTGTTATAGTAACACAAGGCAAGTCTTGTTTAGGTGAAACTTCCACTTTAAATGTACCACTACCATTAGTTCCAACATTTTACTGCTGGCCCATGACCTGTTAGCCAGGCAGGTTAGGAGCCAGAGTATAGATTATACAACTAACACCCACAAATCAGTGCAAACCAAATTGAAAATGTAGTGTGCCACATGTAGTGTAATTCTGTTCAAAATGTCCTGGATCTCAGAGGTGGTTCCCATGAGCATTAACAGGTAACCAGTTGGTCCTCAAATCATAAAGGTTCAGAGCTACGGTTTAAGACCATGCACAATATTGGTCGCGCTCCTTTGAATTGTTTGCAGTGTTTTCCCAAGCAATCTTCACACCCTGGGTGGCACTAAGGAGCTGGCGGGCAACACTGAGGAACAGTCGGGCGGGCACACATTCCTACGATGTGTGCCTGGCGACATCCGCTGCTCAAGCCAACTGGCGCTCCAAAACAGGTGGGCAGAGCTCCTGCCCTTCAGAGGAGAACACTAGTTTTGTATTTTGTTCCTGTGTACAGAGAATTATATATAGGTATCGCCATGTGCTGCACAACCGGTGAGATGTTGGCGTTTATTTATAGACGTGCCAAAAATGTTAATACCTTCTGTGCCGGGACATTTCTCTAGAGACAGGTTGTATAAAGTGCCCAATGGAACGTAGAGAAGAAAAACATTGCAAGTAATTGTCACTCCTTGAGTATTACTGTGACACTGCTCGCCCTGTGCAGCTCCTTTCGTCTGATGGTTTCCATATGTTGGTGATGACAGTGATGTGTGTATTGAGATTGTAGTGTTGGCAGCTCCTATCTGTTATCCCACAGTCTCTGGATATCGATCCTGATGTCAAATCAATGAGCTGGGAGTATAAATGGCCCTTTCTTTAAAAGATTAGCAGTAGTATCAGCTACTGATGGTGTGCTTGCCTTGCTTTTAATAGCCCAATCACTTACTGAGGAATGTTTTACAGCACATTTTGTAAGTAATTTAACTGGTTTATTCACATTGATCCTTTAATTGCCATAAACAGTAATGTATGGAATTGCTACCCCTAGATCTCTACCTTGTTGTGGTAAAGGGGCTTGTGTACCTCAATAAAGCTTTGAGCTGTAATATGTAGGGTCACGCAAGATGGGCAGATCATAGCACAGATGTCAGACAAATTGTGGTCCACTGGAAAAGGAACGGTCAGCCCACTCCAGTATCTTTGGCATGAAAGCTTAATGAATAAGTATTGCCAAAGACATAACCATTGTGTCTGGCATGCTATGGTCCATATGGTCACAGAGAGTCGGATACAACATAACACACATGGAGTATTGTACAGAGATCTGGTTTGATGGTGTATGGAAATGTGTGTGTGTGTGTGTGTGTGTGTATATATATATATATATATATATATATATATATATATATATATATATATATATATATATATATATATATATATATATATATATATATATATATAGCACGCCGGCCTTCGCGCGCTGCAGAACAGCGTGCCGAGAACTGTGCCCTGATGACGCTCTGCACTCCAACCTGCATCCCATCTGTTTAAGAGGATCCCCATCTCATATTTATGGACCTGCTCGGCAAGGTAAGGGTCTGACAGTATGCCATATGGGCCAGGCATTCTGTGCATGTGTCACGAGGAGCATGTTGCATTGCCTGTTTATCATGTATGTAGTGATAAACATGCAATGCAATGTGCTCCTAGTGACATTACATACAATATGCTCCGAATGACACATGCCAGTCCCACATGGCACACTGTCAGCCCCTTACCTTAGCCTCCAGCAAGCAGGTCCAGTAAATATGGGATGCAGGCTGGAGCGCAGAGCGTCATCAGAGTGCAGTTCTCCAGCGAGCGAAAGACGTGCATATATATCATTTCTAAGATTAATGTTACAAGGGAAGTTTAAGTTGTGACACATTAAATGTGCCACAACTTATAGTAAAATTGTACATAGTGTAAAAGGGAAAACCAGGACATCACAACCTTAGAACTGTCACCCAAAAAACAAGTTGATTTCTTGTTGTTAAAAATGGACTAAGCATTATATGCAGTAAATGACTCCAAAGGTACTCAGCATTGCTTGTGTATTTTCTTTATGCCAATGTATGGATCCATGAGCTAATTTGTAGTTCAGCGTGCTTGATAAGTGTGGGAGAGGGGGTGTGACTGACAATATTGGGGATCATTGTTTTGCCACTACAGAAACAAGCAAGCAGACGAAGTTACTAATTAGCACATCAAAATCAAGGCAGCTTATAATGATTTAATGATTACTTTAGAAAAAAAGGCCAGTACAATGTATAGCACATTTTTTCATGTTCTTTAAGAATTATTTAAAACACATGGTTTTGGGGTAACAATCCCTCTAGTTGTTCAGAGGACAGAAGGGAGAGTGGTGATATAAAAATAATAAACCATATCAGGGGATTTCAGTTCAGGAACATAAAAGAGAAATTCAAGAACAAGAGGTCTTGGCTGATATCTGGTAGATTTAGGAATAATCTGTCGATGTACTACTTTATAGGAAGCTTAGTAGAAAATGGAACAGCCTTCCTACAAAAGTGGTAACGTCAAAAACCACAACAGGTTTCTAGCATAAAGGCCGACCATATGTGCCCATTGGTTCTTATATGGTACCAGATTTGTTTTATAGTTACAAATCTCTCTTTAGTGTGAATATTATAATATTCTATCAATAAAGATTACTCTTATTATACATGAGAGTGTGAGTGTGGATGTTTGCAGATGTATGAAACGTGTGCATCAAACGAGTATTAAGGGTATGCTGTCCGGGACCAAATGAGCGCAGCTTCCCGATCCTTTCTTTGTTTCGAGATGCAGTTATCCTATAAAGAGCATTCTGTCCCTTTAGTAGATTCTGCATGCTGGATCCTTTGAGAGCTGACCATCGTGATCCTTAATATCTACTACTTAATTTAAATGGTATAATCTGAATTGATTGCATGAGCTTGCTTCACCGTATGTAATTTGTGCTGCCCTTACTTTCTCCATTAAATTGTTTTTCCCTCTCCGCCAGGAGGCTCCTGGAGTCTTCGCTGATCTCACTATCTCGCTATGATGGCACTGGGT